>OZ022504.1:65018561-65618561 GCA_963989385.1 Ctena decussata
ATCAATTATGAGACCCGAGAGATCCTTAGAACGAACAGCGCTGATCAATCAGACTCTACGTGTGCACAATACAGATCAAGGCATTTCTTAGGGGACACGGCACCAGGGACGCTAGAACTTGTCGAAAAGCTCTTTAAACAATGAAATTAACCTATTTGGCTTTGTGTCCCATTTAAAGGGACTTTGGCAAATATGTATAATGCAGACCCAGATCAGATCTGCAGAATCTGACAAGGATTTTCACTTTTTGCATGCGAAAATTGGCGCTCTTCTTAAAAAGAAAAGTAACTAATAAATATACATTAAACCAGATACCCCAGAAAACGACAAATGGAATCAGCTAGTGTATAAGAATAGAAAAGTCCACTAGGTGGAGTTTCACCGAAAAGTCTAAAGTTAAAGACTGCTGTTCTTACATCGGCTAGCGCTTCCTTTTTTCATTTCGCAAAAAAAAAAAAAAAAAAAAAAAAAATGGCTACGCATCTGACGTCGCGCTGCACTGCAGTTTTGGGTGTAGCTTAAAATTTGGAATGGCCTGGAATGCAGTGGAATGACTGGCTTGGTTACTGTCAGCCACTTCTTTCCACGGATTTCGGATGGCACTCTTACAGGAAAGGGTTTGTTGCCCCTGAGGGAGCAAAGTCTTTCCCGTAAGAATACCATCCCAGGCTCTGGGAGCAAATCTTAGCTAACGGAATGTAGAATATCTCATCCATCTATTCCTCTCCACTCGATTCCAGGTCTTTTGCTATGCTTACTTTTATCCCCGGCTTATCCATCCGCTATTCCGGCGCCTTCACGAGAGCTCACCACTACAGAGAAAATGTGTGAAGAATGAAGTAAATGGGCGTACACTTATGGACATGCAACAAAATTTATTTCTAGATTACAACATGTTGTTTTCGCTGTACAGAACAGAACAGTGCAGAAACTTTATTCAATTAAAACTCAGGCCACACACAGGTGGCGTAAGAGCCAGAAAGCTTCTTTAAAACACTACTAGTTTTTAATAATCCGGCGGTTTTCTCGACAGCAACTGATTCAGAAAAGAAGGAAAATGTTTTGAACGGAATCTGGGAGAGACCTTTAGATTATGGTCCACAGACAATTTGGATACACATACTGAGCCTGCCCCTCAGTTTCTTTGCACAAAAATGTCCGTGTTAATGCGATTCATTTGAACAAAAACGTCTTATCTCATTACCGTAGTAAGGCCAGTCTGCGCATCAACAAATGCATTCGCAATTGTCAAACAAAATTAAGCCGGGACACAGCAATACAAACAGCGACACACGCGCCCAGCGAAGACTCAGACCAGCCTGGGCACTCTTCGCTGTCCGCATGGAGCTAGCTCAGACCTTGAACTAAGTCTGATCAGTCTTCGATGTCCGCATGGAGCTAGCTCAGACCCTGAGCTACTCTTTAAGCACACTGCAAACACTCTGATCATACTGGGGGACAAGCAAAGACTAGGCGTTCGCCCAGTCTGATCAGAGTTTTTGCAGTATGCTTAAAGAGCAGCTCAGGGTCTGAGCTAGTTCCACGTGGACAGTGAAGACTCCGATCAGACTGGGCGGATGCCCAGGCTGGTCTGAGTCTTCGCTGGGCGCACATGCCATGTTGTTGTTTTTTGTCGTGTCGCGGCTCAAATTAACTTAAAGGAATATTGATCTCATATTGTTCAATGCTAAGGTTTATCTGAAACTAAAAAGGTTATTTTTTTCTTCCTTATTGTCATGTACAAGTACTCTGAAACCTGTATTGTATTCGCGTTAACATTCGAGCGTAACGGGTCTGAGCAATGCCGTTTGTAGTACGGCTCGAGCTATTTTTTTTTTAAATGTACCGACTGATATAAGGGGTATGGGGGTTTGTTGATAGATCGGACTGGTGTTGACCATGTCATGGTTGGAGTAAGATTTGCTAGTGTACTTATCCTTCCAAAGCCACTAGCACGGCTTGATCCAAAGTTCTGTGGCCTAAGGAAACAAAGTTCGACAGAATGATCTGCACCCTCTGTCTTTAAAAAAAGGCATACATTATCAAGAGAAGTAATTTTCATTTTTGCCTCCTGTTAGCTCTTTCGAATAAGACGTAGCTGTATAAGTAGCCGCATCGGGACGTATCGGAGAGGGAGAAGTCAGTAATGCAAATTTTAAACAGAGCTATACAATGCCATCAAACGTTAGTTTGGAGAAGATAGGCGTACTTGTTTTATATATGTTTATGGCTTTTAGTTTTTATACGCCCGTTCTGAAGCATGACGCTGTCCGTCCGTTCGTCTGTCTGTCCATCTGTCTGTCCGCCCGTCTGTCCGTCCGTCAACATTCTTGTGCGCAGCATATCTCAGTAACCCTTTGAGATATCTTCATGACATTTGGTAGGCATATATATTAGGACGAGGCAAATTGTCGCGTGCAGAATGGTTGCTCCCACTTTCTTAGTTTCCAAGTTATGCCCCTTGATTATTTTCATCCTACTAGTCTTGTGCGCACCATAACTAGATAACCATTCGGGATATCTGGATGAAACTTCAAAGCAATGTGTATGAGAGTCCAAGGATGTGTCGCGTATAAAAAGTTTGCTCTTCCTTTCTTCGTTTTGGAGTTGCATCCCTTGGGGTGGGGGGGGGGGGGGGGGGGGGAGGGAGTGGGGGCATGTTTTTGAAAAAAAAAAAAAAAAACGACAAATCTCTCCACAAAATACAAGTTTCCTTTTCTTGTTACCCGTCAAGCGATGGAATAGAAACAGAACGCGTGACACACAACGCTTGTGCATTGTATTTTTACCATTTTGTTAAAGTTTGTGATATCGAAAGAAGATTCTTTTCTTTGCCAACTAAAATAACCCAAACTTTTTCATGTGAAGCTGAATGATGTTTTATTTGTTTAAAATTGACTGTTCGCAGTCATGTACAATGACAAAACAATGGTGATACCTCACGATGAAATATTTCATGCTGATAGAGCAATAGGGCCATAGTCATATCAGTGGTAAAATGTCTAAGCTCAAATCATTGTGAAAGGCGGTTCAACCGTCACGTTTGGAAATAAAATGTGGGTTGATGTTCGTATATTGAGTCATTTAACTGGCAAAACCTAGAGAAAACAAGTGTTTGAAAAATAATAAATCGGTCCACAAATTAAAATTTCCTGCTCTGGTTTCGCTTCTAGCAATGTTATATAAACACCGGAGGGATAGTGACTGGGACAATGTACCATTTTATTTAACTCAATGAAATCGAAAGTAGGTCATTTTAGTTGCCAACTCAAATGACCCAAATATGTTTTTTAACCCTTTTTTATGTGAAACTCAATGACGTTTTATTTGTTTAAAGCTGGCTAATCACGGTAATTTACACTTACAAAAGTATACTGAGAAGCTTACAGTAATACTTCCGAAGTATGACGATAAAAATTTTCACGCTGATAGAGCAATGGGGCCATTAACATCGAGTTTAAAGAGCTTGACAAGTACGAAAGTAAGTGACCAGTTTGGGGTCACACAGATGCATCATGGCTTTTCAGAGTTGTTTGCTCTTGCCGTGGTCCATAATGTCACGTCTTGGGAGCTCATTAGGTTAGGCACTGGCCTGCTAAGCCAGCTGAATCAGCTGAGTTGTTTGCTCTTGCCAAGACCCATAGTCTCCACGTCGTGGTAACTCACTAGGTTAGACTCCGACGTGCTAAATCAGCTGTCCAGGTTCGAATCCCGCTGCAGGTGAAGTCCTTTATAATCGTAAATGGCGTTCTCTTGTACACAGTCTTTCATTATCCTCCTTCCATCGGTTCAATGTGACTGACATACTGGTGAAAAGGCGGTAGAAGCGCGTCATCAAACCTTTTTCACAGTGTTGATAACGTTATTCACGTTTTTTCACAGTGTTGATAACGTTATTCACGCTTGATCACTGCTGGGCACATTTTGATCGTTACTGGGAACGTTGCAGTTACAGATATAAAATAGTCAGAGTTATTTTTATTTTTGTATTTCTTATATCTTCAACTGCAAAGTAGCCGAGTTCAAAGTTGAGGGGCATTTTGATTTGGTACTGTCTGTCTGCATTTGCTTCTCCTTCCATTTACTTGTTTGTTTGTCCGACATTATGCAGTTAGCGGCTGTAGCACTCAATAATGGTTTTAGGTAGAATCTTGAAGTTTAATGTACATAAAGCTAACGGTGTCTCAAAACTCCTATTACCTCGTGGCCGTTTGGATAAAGGGGGTTAGAGGCCCACTGTGTCTTGGGCACAACACATGCAAGGAGGAGCCCATGCCTCTTATGTCGCATCCTTTTTATTCCCAGATTCGAAAAAGGTACCTATTTACTGCGGGGTTGACTCCCATCGGGCACACTAAGTGGAAATGACTTCGTTCCGACGTCGATGCGACGTCGACTTGATGTCATTTCGACGTGCCTACTAGGCAGAGAGAGTTTTCCAGGCGCCAGTTGGCCCAAACCGGCGACCATCCATCTGCACCATAAACGAGTCGTTCTATCCACCCGATCACGGCGCCGCCGCGACACGAGAAAACCAAATAAAGTGGTTGTGCGCCCAGCAAAGACTCGGATCCACCCAGTCTGATCAGAGTCTATGTTGTCCGCATGGATGTAGCTTAGACCCTCGGCTATGCTTTAAGCACTCAGCAAAGAGTCTGATCGGACTGGGCGGATGCCCAGGCTGATCTTAATCTTCGTGGACGCACAGCCACTTTGTTAGTTTTCTTGTGTTGCGGCTCATAAGGAATGGGCATTAAAGTCTTCATAGTCCTATCAGTGGTAAAAATCGTCGAAGCACAAATTCTTATAAAATCGGTACAGCCTTCAGAATTGATGATAATATGTAGGTTGTTGTGCTTTTTGTGTCATATAACTGACAAAAAGGACAGGATAAGGTATTTTGGAGAAAAAAAATGACCAGACTCTCCGTAAAAATACGCTTTTCCTTTCTGGTTCCCCGTTGGGCAATTAACTCACACAACAGCGAGTCAAGGAATGAGATCATTGCCGTACATTGTATTTTTATCAACTATTAAACGACTGTACATTGAACTTTTATCTCCTGTACCTTGTATTGTTACCTCTTGTACCTTGTATTTTTACCATGTAATGAAACTTTCGAAATCGAAAGTAGGTCATTTTAGTTGCCATGACCTAGATATTTTTTAAATCGTTTTTATGAGAAACTCAAGGACGTTTAAATTTTTCAAAGCCGGCCAATCACGATCATATACAATGAAGTACATTGTAACTGTAGAGAGAAGCTTGCAGCGATACTTCACGATAAAATATTTCATGCTGATAGAGCAATGGGGCCTTTAATATAAGTGGATCGTACTTTTTTTACTTCCGTTAATGTAATTGACGAGTTATGTCCCTTTTTTGTTTTTAGTCATTTTATCCCCGACCGAAAGGTTCTGGGATATAGCGATGAACATGGCATCCGTCCATCCGTCCGTCTTCTGTTCGTCTGTCCGTAAATTTTTTCTTGTCAGCTCGATATCTTAATACCATTTGGAATATTTTCATTAAACCTCACAGTTATATATAAAATGTCGTGATGATGTTTCGTGTATAAGAATGGTAACTCTTGACATAATATTTTCTGAGTTATCTCCCCTTTTGTGCCCATTTTGCAGATTTGTGTACACTCTGTTACTTGTATACCCTTTAAACTATTTTCATGATACTTCAAAGATACATAACACAGATGATGACGATATGTTGCGAACAAGAATGACAACTCTTTCTTTCTTACTTTTTGAGTTATTTCCCCTCGATGGTTTTGGCTGTGATTTTGTGCTCACTCTATAATTTGAATATCCTTTAAAATATCCATGATACTTCACAAATATGTTGCAACTCTTGCTTTTATACTTTTCCAGTTAGTTCCTCCTTAATGGTTATGGCCGTGATTTCGTGTACGCTCCATAACTTGATTACCCTTTAATATATTTTCATGATACTTTTAAGATATGTAGAATGGGTTATGACAATAAGTCGCGAATGACAGCTCTTGCTTTTTTAGATGTTTACTTATTTCCCCTTTCGGATCCGTTTGGTGTTGGCGTCCGTGTCGGCGTTGGCATGAAAGGTTTTAACCACTATATCTCTTGAATAAATGGTTTGAATTTTACCAAACTTGCATGGATGCATTATTTGGACAGAACGTCTTAAAGTGTTAGATTTTCTAAGACGGCGTCGTGATAATTTCTTGTTACCACGATGTTTCTTGAACAAGTGGATTTTCACCAAACGTATACAGCATTATCCGCTATCTATGTCAGTGCTACTCGAGTAATCTTTTTTGGCATTGTCTCGGTAGCGCAGTTATTAGCGTTGACGGATGGTGCAGTGCTAGGCTGAGTTGTCGAGGTCGTAAGTTCGAATCCCGCACGGGTCTATAAAATATTTTTCAGCATTTACCGGCAAAGTTGATTTATTATATCTCTCTAAATTAATCTGAATTATAAATCTGTATCAGTTTCGATCCTATGTAGCTCGAAAGTACTGTTGTATGATTTTTTTTTCTAACACTTACTACTTATCTAATATCACTTGTATCCTCTGGATCCGGTAGGCTTTCATTGGCGAACGAAACAGATGCGACGTATTGAGAAGAACTCAATATACGACATTACGGCATTATCCCCTACCTATATCAGTATTACTCTAGCAATCTTTATTGGGGTTGTCCCAGTAGCGCAGTTGGTAGCGATGACAGATGGTGCAGTGCTAGGTGGAGTTGTCTAGGTCGTGAGTTCGAATCCCGCACGGGCCTATAAAATATTTTTCAGCATTTCTGCGACGATATGAAGTTGCATCAACGTTAGTACAACGTCGTTTTGATGTTATGTGCCCACCGGGACTTAACATTTTAGATTGAGCCAAGCAGGCACATTACGTTGAAATGACGACATACTGACATCGATGGGACGTCACCACGTCGCATGAACTTCAAACGATGTCATTTGGACGTCATTTGCACGCTGGGAGGCCTGTTCGACAGCGTGAGCACTGGCAGCTGTTTCATGTATATGTACCAAGCTGTACACACTATTTTACACCTTTGAGAAAACCCCCCTCCCCCCCACCCATACCCTACAATGCAAAAAAGCTTCCTAAAACGACTAAGTTCAAAAGGTTGAAATTATGAAATTAATTTAAGCTCTATCAGATATCCACATGCAATTTTTCAATATGTTCACAAGATGTATGCAAAGTTTGAAAAAGATCCACTGAAAACTGTGGGAGGAGTTGATTACACAAACTCTATACCCTTAAGTGTGACGAACGGACGGACAGACAGACGGACGGACGGACAGACAGACAGGGGCAAATCTTAATGCCCCTGACTATCGTCACGGGAGCATAATAAAAAATAAAAATAGAAAATAATAAAAAAATAAAAGGACTACAGGATTGAGGATTAATCCTCAAGTTACCTGGTTGTCAAGTTTTATCAATGAGTATTTAAAAAGACAACAACTGAGGATTAATCCTCACAATGATGATGTCAAAAGTACAATATTGAACCTCTACCAAATTATATACACTGCAATACATATGCGTTTATAGCTGACCGAGGATTAATCCTCAATAGGCACCTGTTTCATGTCTGCATAAGTTTTAGTGGAGCTGGACTCTAAAAGAATGAAAGAAAACCAGAGACTTTATTGAATATCAGGTGCATCTAACCATCAAGAAATTGAACTTTCTGGGTGGATTGAGGATTAATCCCCAGGTAGCCTGGTCGTAAAGTTCTTCTCATAAACGGGGCCTCTATGGCAGAGCTGCTGGTAGCTATATTAGAAAAAAAAAAAACGTAAAAAAAAAAAAACAGCTGAGGATTAATCCTCAGAATGATAAGGTCAGAACCTAAGCTGAAATCATTTGCACTCGTAGCTGAATGAGGATTAATCCTCAACCACCAGTACCCATTTCATGTAGCATCATTTTTAGTGGAGTTGGACTTTTAGATACAGACGGCATTGAATGTCAAGTATTTCTGACTAGTATGAATTATTCTTTTTCAGGTAGATTGAGGATTAATCCTCAAGAAACCTAGTTCTTATTTTTACTTCTGAGCCGACCAAAGTGGATGGGCTGCATTGGGCCTAACATTGAACAACTAATAAAGGCATACACTAAAATCCATTTGCATTATTAGCTCACTGAGGATTAATCCTCATTTTTAGTGCAATTGAACTTTGAGACGATGAAGGAAATCCTTGAATTACGTGAATGTCAAGTACACCTGATCAATAAGAAACTTTACTATCTGGATGAAATGAGGATTAATCCTCAAGTAACCAGAATGTCCAGTTCTTCTTATAATTTGAGCCTCTGTGGCAAAGCTGCTGGTAGCTTATGATTGCAAAAGTAAAAGGAAATAGCTAATGATTAACCCTTAGAACGATAATGTCAAACCTATCAGCTAAACTCATTTGTACTGATAGCTGAATGAGGATTAATCCTCAACCAGTACCAATTTCATGTGGCATCATTTTAATTGGAGTTTGACTTTTAGACATTGACTGTATTGAACCATCAAGAAATTGAACTTTCTGGATGGATTGAGGATTAATCCTCAGGTAGCCTGGTCGTAAAGTTCTTTTCATAAATGGGGCCTCTATAACAGAGCTGCTGGTAGCTATATTAGAAAAAAAACATAAAACGAAAACAGCTGAGGATTAATCCTGCATTGAGTGTCAAGTATTTCTGACTAATACGAACCTTTATTTTGAGGTAGATTGAGGATTAATCCCCAGAAAACCTAGTTCTTCTTTTTTACTTCTGGACCGGCCAAAGGGTATGGGCTGCATTGGGCCTCTTGCTATTTCTCACCGAATGTGTAGAAAAATAAGGACAAAAATCTTGAGTTGCAGCGCGAGGGACAATGTGTTCAGTTGACTGGTTCCACCCCCTAATATCTAGTCACAAATATTGATAGGACAACTTGGGACCAGTTTATGAACCGCAGTTGCGCATTGACAGGAGACTGGTTCTCTTACAAATTACTATACGAGAACTACCGAACGCCTACGGAATTTGAAATTCAGTCTACCTGTCGCGCGCACATGTGTAAACATTGTCCCTCGCGCTGCAACTCAAGATTTTTGTCCTTATTTTTCTACACATTCGGTGAGAAATAGCAAGAATTTGGGAGAAGTTTGAAATGATGCCGGTGTCCACTTAAAGGCCAATGTCTGGCGAACTGAGGAACGTAAGTATCTTAAATGATTGCATTGAATTCGGAAGGCGCAGCCGTGTTTACCGAGAGAGGGGTCAACATTGATCAACACGGAGTGTCATATCTTGTGTTTTTTAAGCCAAGGGAGCAAATATCGAAAACTGCAAACGTTTTCTATTTATGACCAAACCATTTATCTCAGTTAAGGAGGTGTTCAGGTATACTAAAATGTAAAAATAAGTGAGAAAAAAGCTGCAGGAGATCAATTTTCGACCAAATGCACCTACTGACCCCAAGTGTCTGTGCTGGAGACTGCTGCTGACCTAAGGTCAAGGCCACAGACTTAAACATTTGCGTTAAAGTTTTGTGTTAAGTTTTTAATTTTGCTTATGTTTCCAATATCCTTTGATGAAGCCTGTTGGTATGTGCCTAGATTTACTTACAGGTCCAAACATAATACTTATCATCACCTGGGTGCTGCTGCTGACCTAAGGTCAAGGTCACAGACTTAACATTTGCATTCAAGTTTTGCATTAAGTTTAGAGTGTTCTTTTATATTTCTTATATCCTTTGATGGAACCTATTGATATTTGACTAGGGTTACTTTTAGGTTCATACAGAGTAGTTTAAATCATCTGGATGCTGCTGCTTACCAAAGGTCAATGTCACAGACTTGTGTATTTGCGTTAAAGTTTGGCGTAAGTTTATATTCTGTGTTTATATTTCCAACATCCTTTGATGAAACCTTTTCGATATATCTATGTTCATGCAGATTATTTGACATCATCTGGATGCTGCTGCTGACCAAGGTCATGGGCACAGACTAATATGTTTACATTAAAGTTTTGTGTTAAGTTGGTACTCTTTGCTGATATTCATAATATACTTTGATGGAACCATTTTATGGTGACTAAGTTTACTTCTAGGTTCAAACCATGTATAAGATTGGTTTCATTAGACAGTCGTTTCATAAGGCGGTGGTTTCATTAGGCGGTGGCGCTGGTCGGGGGTATACGTGAGCCCCTGCTCACTTGCTCTAGTTTTAGAAGTGTTCAAATACAAAAGGCGTGTAATGTTGTAAATTTTAAGGTGAAGTAGTACACTTTAAAGGAAAGCAGCTCAACCGTTTTCCTAGCTGACTACCTTTTTCCCTAGGGGTCAACTCTTGAAACCAAATTTCTCCCTCAGGAAAAAAATGTTTCCAGAGTAGACCTCATTTTACAACGGGACAACACATTTAGGAAGTTTCTGTATTTTACCTTAAAGGCCCAATTGCTCTATCAGCATACACAATTTTATCATGAGGTATCGCTGCAAGCTTCTCACTATAGTTTCGTAATTGTAAATGACCGGATGTAGCCAGCTTCGTAATTGTAAATGACCGGATGTAGCCAGCTTTAAACAAATAAAATATCATTGAGTTTCACATAAAAATCGTTTTAAAACTTATTTGGGCCATTATAGTTGGCAACTAAAATGACCTATTTTTGATTTCATAAAATGGTAAAAATACAATGTACAGGTGTGGAGTCCCTATCACTATCCCGCCTATGTGTATATAGCAGTGGTAGACTGGAAACCAGAACAGAAAATTATTTTTTGTTGGGCAATTTGTTATTTTTCAAAAACCTGTTTTCTCTACTTTTTGCCAGTTATATGAATCAGATATGCACACCAACCCACATTTTATTACCAAACGTGAAGGTTGAAACGCTTGTTACAATGATTTGATTTTAGACGTTTTCACCGCTGATAGGACTATGGAGACTTTAAAGTCTCCGTAGTCCTATCAGCTGTAAAAAACGCCTAAACACAAATCATTGTAAAAAGGGGTTCAACTTTCATGTTTAGTAATAAAATAAGGGTTGGTGGGCATACATTGAGTCATACAACCGGCAAAAAGTAGCGAAAACAAGATTTTGAAAAATAACAAATGGCTCCACAAAATACGATTTCCTGTTCGGGTTCCCCGTCTAGTAATGCTATATAAACATAGGCGGGATAGTGATCGGGACTCCACGCCTGTACATTGTATTTTTACCATTTATGAAATCGAAAGTAGGTCATTTAATGACCCAAATAAGTTTTCAAACCTTTTTGACGTGAAAATCAAGGATGTTTGATTTTTGTTAAAGCCGGCGAATCACGGTCATTTACAATTACGAAACTACAGTAAGAAGCTTACAGCGATACCTCACGATAAAATGTTTCATGCTGATAGAGCAATGTGCCCTTTAAGGGAACTTTGTCACAAGATATTATATTCAGAAAACATGATATTATCTTAAGACACTTTCTAAAAGATAGTATCTTGTTACTCAAGATATATGTTGAGACATTGGTAAAAAAAAAATACCCCTTTTAGGCTTCCGTAGATTTTCTATACAATAAATGCGTAGGTTTTCTATACAATAAACGGCTTTGGAAATATTAAGGGGATTTTTTAGTATTTTCTAACCGATCAATTTCTTTTGTAAAAGAAAGCTAGAAGTTCAGTTCAGTGCTAGTTCATTTAACTCTGTCTTGTCAAATGTCCCGGAATAGAGCAACGTTTAAAAGCTAGAAAAGTTTGGAACAGAATGGACGAGATAATCTCACGATTTTGGTTTTGTCTCACTTCAAAAACTTCAGTTATTTAATCTTTACATACCTATGATCCATATGCTAATGCTGTCTTACCATCTTCAAAATGTATCTTTTCTTATCATAACTAGAAAAGCTACTCGCACAGCTGTTCAGCATTTCTGGCGAATACGGTATTTCAATTTATAAACTAAGGAAAGAAAGTGTCGATACATTTCATAGACTTTCGCTGGCAATTTAAGAAGCCTATAGCGTGTTTATCCTAAACACAATTACTCTTATTGTTTTTGTTTGAAATGCGAAAAATTGAAATGTTGTATTTGCAGTCTTTGCAATGTCTTTTGTCACTATTATAATTGTTCAAGTTTACAAGTCTGCCATAATTGATAGATATATCCATTTTTTTAATTTATCAGTAAATATCAGTACTGATTGTGAGGTGTATAGTATAATCGACGAGCCCCTTAGGGCGAGTCCAATTATTCTGTACACCTCACAATCAGTACTTATATTTACTATACATCTCCAAAAGAGATGGATATATCTGTTTTAATCCACAGATTTATTGAACTTCTCACTAAATTTAATGATTTAACCAATAAAAATATTTTTTTTGTTCATCTTAATTCATCTAAATCAACCGGCCTCACTGGCCTGCTGATCTAGCGGTCCTGTGTTCGAGACCCGCTGTAGGTTGGAATCTTTTCAATCGTGCGCGGGGTTCCAGTTGCAGACAGCCTTTCATTTGCACCCTCCCATCGTCCTGATATAAATGAAATACTGTTGAAAAGAATGTAAAGTCGCAAGTCATCCGTCCATCCATCAGTTGATAATCCTCTAGCTAAATCATCTAACCGAACAAGCGGCTAAACCTTGCTCTTCTATGAGGACTGCCTCGAATATTAAAGATGAAAAGATATGACACATGGTGTCGACGAGTCTATGAAAAACGTTTATTTTTCTGTCAATTTAAGTCATGGCGGCCTATTTTTTTCATTTGTGGGTTTAAAATACCATCTAAAGTAAATTAAATATTACCACTTGTCTCTATAACACATACTTCTCAATTCCGAATTCTTAATTCCGATTTCCGAATTCTAAATTCCGAATTTTGAATTCCGAAATTCGTAGAACATACTGAACGTTTGATTATAACGTCTCTATACATTTTTTCAAACCTCTGCATGATATGGATTGTAGCTTATATATAATGTTGAAGAAGATATATCAGATAAAAGGCTAAGTACTAGAGAGAGAGAGAGAGAGGGAGAGAGAGGGAGGGGGACAGATCACAATCCACAGTTTTGGAAGCGGTCCTATCAATATAAGTGACCTTGCTTAGGTACAGGGATTACTCTGATCAGCCTGCGCATCTTCACAATCTAATCAGAGTCTTCCATTTTCGCATATATGATCTAAGTTGATGAATAGTTGGAAGCATCTGTGGTTTATAGTCCTTTTCAACAGTACTTCAGTCATATCAGGAGATGTGAGGGAATTTATAAAGGGCTCCAAGTCCGTTGAGGCTTTGAAGGATTTCGCCTCAAGTGACACTCGACCGCGCGATCCCGCGACCGTTGCGCTTACAATATTGCCATGCATATGCTTTACGATCTAAAATTTTCTGATAATCATAAAATTAAAAACTAAACAAAAACATCTAAATGTTTTGCATCTCCGCAAGTGGTCTTCTCTTTTCGCAGATCGGTCAGAACACATGTGCAGGCTGATCTAAGTATTAATTGTACACAAATGGCTCTGGCCCATTTACCCGCGACACTTAGCAGTCATTGCCTTCCTTGTAGAATTAGTTGGTTCAGATTGTTTCTTTTTATATTGTTTTTTTTTCCTATTTCATCAAACATGAATTATTTCACTTAAAGAGTTTGTACACCGAATTTCGGAATTCAGAATTCGGAATTCAGAATTCGGAATTGTGAAATAGTATGGAAATGAAAAGTGAGCCAATTGGGCCATCGTACTAGGGAGAATACTTCGAAGGGTTGAGGTAAACGAAATGTGAATAGGATAAATAATGTGCCCTGTAGAACCCCAAAGACAACATTAAATGAACGCCCCTCGTATTGAAATCAATGGTCGATATCAATATTTGTCCCCGATGATACCCCCCCCCCCCCCATTTTTGCCAGTGTTTCGGTGTTGTTTCTGGTTCTGTAGCATTTGAGTCATTGCTTAAAGTATCCATAGCCCTATCAGTGGTAAAAACGTCTAAACTCAAATCTATAAAAAGTGGTTCAACCTTCGCGTGTGGTAATAAATAGTGGGTTGTCGTGCATCTTTTGAGTCATATAATTGGCAAAAAGGAGAGAAAACAAGTTTTTTGAAAAATAACAATTTACTCCACAATATACAATTTTCTGGTCTGGTTTTCCGTCTAGCAATGCTATTTAAACATAGGCGGAATAGTGACCGGGGCTCCACACCTGTAGATTGTATTTTTACCATTTGATTCAACTAAGTGAAACCGAAAGTAGGTAATTTAAGTAGCCAACTAAAATAACCCAAATAAGTTTTCAAACCCTTTTTGTGTGAAACTCAAAGATGATTTATCTGTTTAAAGCTGGCGAATCACGGTCATTTACAATGACGAAACAACAGTAAGAAGCTTGCAGCGATACCTCATGATAAAATTTGTCATGTTGATAGAGCAATGGGGCCTTTGAGTAGTAATTTAAAATCACTTTACTGGTCTATATCTGGCTGTATTTCTAAAATGTTCTAAAACTAAGACTGACTTGTCATACCAACATGAATCCTAGAGGGTTTCGCCTCCGTTCTTTCGTATATTTTGATTTGCTGCAGGATCTCGCTGCATCGAACATCTCTCATTTCTGATGCCCTTGTCAATCGCCTTTCTTGGAACACAGAAGTTGATTAGCCTAATTGGGGCATATACTTTCTGCTCAATGGGCTTCGTATGTGACCGATTTTCCTCGCGTCATTACAGGGCAGGTAAACAAAAGTTTCACCGTGTCTATATTTTTTTCTTAAAACGACACATGACCGGAGGTTTTAGTCACGAGATGGATCTATCGATTTGGAATGTATCGAGGGAAATAACAACTGTAATACAAATCTTGAATGACTGACAGACTTTGCTCCGATTACCTATCACCGGCCCCGATTGCTCAGTGGTAGAGCGTCCGCCTCGGGAACGGGAGGTCGTGAGTTTTACCTAAGCCCCACCTTTTAAGGGAAGTGTTTTCAGTAATACAATGAAACTCTGCAGGCTGCTTATTTTTTTTATTATCAAACTTAAATATTTTTCCGAACGTTATACTTATATAATATTGCTGCATTTTTCTTGGGATTAAAAAATGTACAGGGGTGTGGGCGGATACTTCAAGTTTCGAGATTAATTTAGTGCGGATCAGGTTTATTAAGACTGAAAGTGTAGTAGGTCTAATATATGCTGCTCAGACCCGTACTGTTTTAGCAGTTGCTGGTAAGTACAGAGTAAGCTATTCAATGCTATGCTTCAATTTTGGAAACTTTAGACCAGCAGAAAATTGGCAGTTAAATGACTATGTACTATTTGCACTGTAAACAATGAGCATTGTTTTACACCACGAGGTCGCTACTGAACCGGAAGTGCTGTATTGTTGCGCTTTTTTAGCTATTTGGCTCAGTACGAGTGCATCTACATACCGTCATCAGATGCGACAAGTTTCCCATGCACCAAAGTTCCAAGTTGTATGAACAATTTATGTAATACCCGGTACCAGTCCATCGGGCATCCACAAAGTGTCACATCGTGAACGCACATCAGACATTAACTATAATTTTTTGAATCCAACGATTCTAACTGAAATTAACTGAAACATGCAAAAACAATGATTTGGCGGTAACCTTTTTCAACCGTATACATGGTCATCATAACTTATATAGGATATATGCATAAGAAGCAGAATACGTTTTCTACAAACCTTTCAGTGAAGACATTAGAAAGGCTGGGACTAATAAATAATGTCCATTGGTGCTGCAAGCTTTTTGTAAAAGCTATACTTGTAGGTAGTAATGATTAAATAAAAAATAGATGTTCGAATTACTTCCCCCATGTGGTAAAAATCGCCTATACCAGGCCTGTGGAAATGGATTTGTTTTAATTTTTATTATTCCAGGGACAAGTAAAAAGTTAATTTCCACTTGTCTTGCAAATATTTACTTCTCCAATACCGCAAATATGATGTATGCATTATTTTAAGGATTATTCAGTCATAAATATTTATCTAATTGTTATTTTGACAAATCACATAGCCCGAACGCCTTACAATTGAAAAAAATCAAATATCTTATTACTTACTCTGCATAATAAAAAAACTTGTTCCAAGTTACTTTACAAATTGGAATGCCAAAGAGTGTAGACCCTTATCTGACTGCTCCTGCAGCTGAGTTAACACTCTTTGCCAAAGTTGTTTTTTTTTTTCTAAAAAAAACAACTAGTTGTAATAATTATTGAAAAGGTAACTATATACCTTTTCATTGTTATTCCATTGCCAGTACATTGAATTTATCACTTGTTCTAAGTAAAATGGACATGTCGGGCATGATATTTCTACAGTCTTGGCTAAACATCCTGGTCGGGTCTATGTTATATCAATTGTTAGCTCACCAGAGCTGAAGGCTCCAGAGGAGCTTATAGGATAGGCAGTTGTTGGTCGTCGTCTGTCGTCGTATTTCGTCAACACTTTCAGGCCCGACGTTCATGCGAAGCATTTTTGGGCTAGGGGATTGTTTTGTTTTTCTTTATGAAATTCGGCTATGTTTATTTGCTATGGCAACTTCGATGAAAATTGAAAAATGGCATTTACTGCTAAGCTATTGCAGATATTTTGACAATACTTTTATAAAAATGTTCCTTGAGAAGTCTTCTATCAGCCATACGTGTTTTGGCCCACTGCTCATTTTAATGGTTGCCATGGAAAGTAAAATAGAAAAAAAATGGAGAACAAATACTTAAAAAAACTAGTAATACCAATTGTTAGCTAACCAGAGTCGAAGGCTCCGGGGGAACTTATAGGATAGGCAGTTGCTCGTCGTCGTCTGCCGTCGTATTTTCAACACTTTCAAACAACATCTCCTCTGAAGCCAGTGGGCCGATTCGGCCAAACATTCATCTGCAGAATTCATGGGGATTGAATTTTTTGAATGAAAATCGGCTTTTTAATTTGATTTCTATGGCAGCATAGAGTTTCCATAAACTTATATTGGGGAAAATTGAAAAATGGCATTTACTGCTAAGACATTGCAGATATTTTGACAAACCTTTAATAGAAAGGTTCCTTGGGTAGTCTTCTATCAGTGATATGTTTTTATGACCACTGCTAATTTTCATTGGTTGCCATGGAAACCAAAATGCAAAAAGGGAAAAAAGTACTTGAAAATGATCTTCTAAGAAACCATAAATTTTATGGCGCTGACGGTTTATAGAAATATTTGTCATATAAGTCTTTACAGATTTAGTGTGTTTCATGAAAATTCAGCTCTATAGTTTGGTTGCTATGGCAACTTCGAGTTTCCATACACTCATAATGGGGAAAATTGTAAAATGAAATCTACTTCAAAGCCAATATTTTGGCAAAGCTTTTAGAGCCATATGATTTTATTCCTGCTGCATATTTTTATCGGTTCCTAATGAAACCAAAGATAGAAAAAAGATACGTTAAATTTTATCCTCAGAAACTATATGTTCTATGAGGCAGAGACTTCATAGAAATATTAGCTTTTACAGATTTTATGTTTTCCATTGTCACTGTCACAGGATAAGGTTGGTATGGCAACTTATAATGGAAAATGGGATACATTGCTAGGTCATTGCAGAACTTCTGACCTTACATTTTCAAGAGTACTTCTTCATTGGCTCTGTATAAGCCCTATATGTCTTATGCAAACTGCTAATTTTGATCGGTTGTCATGGCAACCGAAAACAAAAAATAACAAAAATCTTTTGAAAGTATCCTTTTTGTTGCCGCGCCAATCAACTTGTGGAAAATAGTTTTAAATTTTGTTATCAACTCAACAGACTGTCAGACTGAGACTTTGTATTTGTATATTTTGTATCAGCCTGTACAAATGTGACAGCTTTTTCGAGCCTATACAAATGTAATTGAAATTTCGAGCTAGAGATCTGGTAAACTTTGTGGCCCGTCAGCCTCTTGTTTTATATTTAAAAGCCTTAAATGGTTAAATCCATCCTCTATTCTGACTAAGGAATTATTTTCTAGTAATACACTGTGAACAGCGAAATATAATTACACTCATTGAATGTTTGTGTGACTTTGACATAATGCACCATCTATGCCAGCCACTGATGAATGCCAGCAGTCACTGTCCTAGGTTAGCAGTGACAAATCGCAATGCTACCATTCAATGCCAGAAGTGAATAACATTGCAGCGAAAAAAAGTTACTACCCGTTAATGATGGTGACTGAAGACGGTGATTATACACACCTAACAGTGACTGTTCCTGCCTGCAGTGTCTGGTCGGAGTTGGACTATTCACTCTTCATAAGGAGGGCAGTATCACACCATCACCACTGTCAGCACACATTTCACTGCTATCAGTATCTTTTCAGTGCCAGCAATCGTTCACTGCAAACCGTCACTGCTAACCAGCTATTACATGCAGTAGCGCTTGAGCTATTTGCGACTAGTCAGTGTAAACGGTCACTTTCAACAGTTAGAACTCATTACCCTTAGTGTCTGCCGACGGTCAATATGTACGTCGTAAAGTGTAACCAATCGAATTTTTCATAGTTTTAAGAATATTCAAATACGAAAAGGCGTGTACATGAAGGTGAAGTTATCGTCCTAAAGGAAAGCATCTCTACCGTTTCCTTAGCTGACTCCCTTTTCACCAGGATCAATTATAATAACCCCTTTAACAAAAAGAAATTTTTTTCGAGTGTACCTCATATCGCAACGTCTAGGAAAAAAGAAAGTTTCTTTATTTTATCGATGGAACTTTATTAATTGCTACAAGATATAGTATATGAGAGAACAAGATATTATCTTGCGAAGCTGACGAAAAGAAAGTACCTTGTTTCTCAAGATAAATGTTGAGACTTCGGTATAAACGTACATGTTCATTCCAGGCTTCCATAGGCTAGAGTCTTTTTTTTTTGTTCTTATCACAGAACGACCTTGGTAATATGTAGGGGATTTATTGGCAATTTCTAACCAACCTACTTCTTTTGTAGACGACAAGGAAGAGGTAATTGGATGCATGTTCAGCTGTAGGTTATTTATAACTTTGCCTTCTAAAATGTCTCGGATTCCTAAAGTAGGACAAAGTTTAAAAGCTAGAATGAAATGAATTGGAAACGTATGGTTTTGTCCTACTTCAAAGACAGGAACATCCATTGCAGGATAGCAGAATAATGGACTAAGTCACTTCGAGAGAACACTCTTCATGATTTCTAATTTTCAAGTTGTGGCAGTAAAGTGCAAGTATTTGAATTCTCTTCCTAAGTAGATTCTGAAGGGATTTCCACCCTTTAATTTTGAATATCTCAAAAATAAAGGCAGCTACGTTCACTAAAATTTCACAACGTAAATCCTCCCTTATACCACATTATACTCGTATCCAGAATTTGAAATCGTTTCCTAACCCATCAATGAATCATCACAGGAAACGCATAAATCACAGATAAGATCTATGATGAATCAGAGATGAGGACTGGACAGAAACAATGTATTGCGACACCTGGAGATCTCTTGGGTGTCAAACGACACCACTGAAATACCGGAGCAAACGAAAACCATCAGTTGAACCCCGAATAACCAAGCAACAGACAAGGCAAGCAAATATAATCAACAGACAATAAACAGAAAAGACAGGTAAATATAATCGGCTGACCTCAATGCTAGACATACAAAAACAGGATCCGCATGAGAAGTTTCTTCTTAGCAACGTAGGTTATGCTGCTGCGGGCTATAACTAGTTTTTTTGCGCGCAACCTCGTAATCCTTTCTGATTCAGCCCCAAAAGACAAGTATGTGGTCGGTATAAGTAAAGGCTTCCCATTTCATCAGTGAGACGTTATAGCGAAACACATAAAACTTTGCTGAAGCAAAATTCAGGACAATGTGCAATCCGAAATTAGAGCAAAAAGAACATTAAAAACTTAAAAAGTTCCTTCAAGAGCAGAGAATACGATAGGAACATGGACCAGACTACGTAGAAAACTCTTGTTGGACCATGTTAAACCTAATCAAAGTCATTAGTGGTAAAGCACCAGCCGTTCCCAACAGATTATTCTATAGAAAATAAGGAAGATGACATTTAGTCTGATGCCCGACTCAGCGTCATGTAAATGGAGAGGGAAG
Source organism: Ctena decussata (assembly GCA_963989385.1). Lineage (NCBI taxonomy): Eukaryota > Metazoa > Mollusca > Bivalvia > Lucinida > Lucinidae > Ctena > Ctena decussata. The sequence goes on from OZ022504.1 coordinate 65,038,687, forward strand.
CAAAGCTGCCAGCCGTGATTGGATAAAATCGATAAAAGCATCTAAATAATTTATTACTGATGCTTTCAAGGCGGCGAAGCTACTGTTCTTAGTTTACTCTGGTTATTATTGTCACGGCTTTCTATTAGTACTTTATTTATTTATTTGTATATTTTGAGAAGCCTCCAGGCCAACCGGAACTGGTGTCTTAAATTTTCGCTTGTCTTCGTGAGCTTTGCGTGCCGATTAATGTTTGGGGCAAAATGTGGTAGGTTGTTTCGGTTCCTGATCGTTGCCTTCTCGTCTACTCTTTTAAGCTTTTAAGCTTTTGAGTACTTTGTAAATATCCGACTGATTTATGCCTCTTTTCTGAGTTAGGTATTTGTATGGGAACACTGCTTTGAAACAAAATATTAGAATGACTCTTTATGCTAGGATCTTTGTATTTCAGCGCCAATTACATTCTAAAGTGAAGATTACCTGACTAAGTTTTGAGAATAATCAGTAAATATTTGATTGAAATATGTCCCTTTTCCTACTTTGGCATTATAAACGAAGTATGAGAGCTCTAGAACCTATATATTGTTCATACTGTCAAGCATGGCGTGGCTGATCTGATTAATGTTTGAGCATATTCCATAAATATTCGGTTGAGTTATCCCTTAATGTATCCCTTATTAGACTTTTTAGACGAGCATTTAGTGATGAACGTTTAAAAAGGCAAGCATATGTTTGGGGTCAAAGTGTTTTACGAACACATTTTTCAGTAATTTTTATTCATACGTATTGCGCAGTTAGTCGTTTTATGAAACTAAGGTTCCCGAAATTAGTTGGATATATATATATATTTGAAATACATTACCTAATACCTTAGTCGTTCTACGAAAAGAAGGTTCCCGAAATTAGTTGGAAGCTTTAAATATATTAGAAATACATTACCTAATACCGCATTCTAAAGGCAGACGGCAGAGAGTCAGGAGCGATTAAGGTTCTGTCTCAAGATATACAGGTAGGATCTATTTTTTGTGTTTTGTGTTTGTTTTTTTCGTGGGGGGGGGGACAATAATAACATACCGTGGTGACCTAAAGGACAAAAAACCGGCTCTAAACCATTATCTGTCTCTCTCTACTGTGGGTCAAAGTCTCGACCGGCGCACAGTTGATAAAGCCAAGTTCTGCTTACAAATGGTCAGGTGGTTGTCTCAAGGACCTCCGGTTTTCGTCCGCCGTTGCTGAACGCTCAGCACAACATTGAAAGAGATGTAAAATCCATACACAAAAGATGGACAGTCACAAAGAGGATATCCAAATCATAAATATATTTTCCATAACATTTTAATGCGTGGGGTGGGGGAGGGGGAAGGGGGTGGTAGAAATGGGGTGCAAGGAAGTCAGATAATGTGTATGTGCACAAATAGCTAAAGACTCTGAGAGAATATCAAATTTATAAGTATTCATGAAAATTGGATACAAAAATTATTAATATACGTTTTTCATAACATCTATAAATTGAAGAAGGGGTCAATGGGGCTCAAGGGGGTCAAATAAAAGGGAATTGATACAATCAGCTAAAGAAGCAAACAAATGTCAAAATTATGAAAAAAAATATTTATTTTGGAAGGTAGGGACAAAAAATTGGAAAGGGTAGAGGCACAAATAGTTAGGACACTGGGCAGATATTAACCATGTATAGTTATCTAATTTTCACAAACAAGTTCTTTAACTTTCGTATCTTTATCATTGTCCTTAGCTGTTTTTGTCCATTGCATTCACCCAACCCCCACTCCACCTAAAAAAACGTAAATATGGATTTATTGATTTATAATTTTGATATGCTCTCAGTTTCCTATCAGATTCAGATTTTTAAGATTATCTTTCTCAATAAAGACCCCTATTCTACCTAGTGAATCGCCAAAATTAAATGAAAAAAAACAACAAGAATATAAATAAATAAACACTTTATTCTGGATTTGGAAAGAAAGAATATAAATAAGTAATTTTATTGTAAAAGTAAAAGTATGCAAAGACCAGGAACTGAAACAATCAAAATCCAAATCCAGCCCTCAAACCATAGTTGGAAAGAACTAAGATTACAAATAATCAAGATACAGAGAACATATGGCCAACCGAGTGAGCAGCTTGTTCCAAAAGGTGGCCACTCAGCAACCCAAACCGAACCAAAAATAATAAGAACATAAAGAATGAATTTTTGTTTTTGGGGAAATCGTTGTGTATATATGTATTGTAATAAATCATCCTTTATCAATATACAAGACTCTATTTAAAGAAAATCCTATATATACTTATTGATATAGACATTTCATTGTTATCATTTTTATGATTAATATAATTGTAACTAATTAATTTGGTTTTCCATGTTTCAGGAATATAAACGTCACATTAATTATTGAATGGCAGTATAAAAGCACCTACCTAACAGACGAGGTATAGGTGTAAAAGTGTATTTGATAAATTTGACAAAACACTGATACTGGTCTTTACAAAAGGTGTGAATAATATTTGTCAGACAACAAAACACTTTAATTGATTGACTTTACTTGCCAAAAGGAAAGCATATGCCCAAATAGCCAATCAAAAATATTGCGGAAAGTACTCTCACATTTTTATTCTCATAATTTTAAATATTTTTTTGTTCAGATCCATTCATTCATTTAAATTAAAAAAAAAGAAAATAGAAAAAAAGAAAGAAAAGGGAAGAAAAAGAAAGCTGTCGCTAACTGTTTTGAATGTTATGCCCAAATTTAAAGAGTAACTACATTTCAGGAACTGACTGAATCAGATCCCAAACCTTATCCCCAACATCAAATGAATCCAACAAATACCCGTTGGTTGCACCAGGTATCTGGCTGTTAGTGACATCCTATCTGCTTTATTAGCCTTATAATGATGACATTAAGAGTTGTCTTTATCTTCTTATCAGTTAACTATCTAAGGTGATTAAATACGTAGTGGGGGAGGGGATATTAATTTCTACTTGCCTTAATCTCTTCATCCATGTATGCCCCTCAACATTCCCGACCCCTTGCCCCCTCCCACACCGCCAGCCTCTTTTATCTAAAATGTATTGATGTCTTGTCAATGTCCTTTGCTGATTGTGCTCACTCCTTGCAATCTGACCCTCTTGCCTCTTTTGCACCCAAACGATTGTGACATACTTTCGGTGTTTCAGTGTTTTTAAATGTTTGTGTCCATCTCTATTTTCTCTGACCACGTTTTATATATTTTTTTTATTTATTATCTTTTTTTTTTTTTTTGAAAATTTATAATTGTGATATCATCTCAGTGACCTCTGCTGTTTCTACTCATCCTCACTATGCACCCTTTCGCAACCCTGGTCCTACCAATTGTTTGTTGAAAATGTATAATTTTATATCAGCTTTTGTTTTCAGACCCCCGTTCTCCGACCCCCTTGCGCCTCCCCTGCTTCCATTTTTCTGTTGGGGATTTGAATTCTTTTCGAAATTCACTTACTAGGGAGATCACAATTACGACCGTAGGGCTTGTACTTTAGAAATTATTTACGCACGTTTATTTTATTTTGAAATGTTAATCACACCATATGCTATACCATGTGTTGGGCTGCTGTTTGGGATTATACCTGTTTTGGCAGTTTCGCATAACTTTAGTCAGTGTTAAATAATAATGCAGATGTTAAACAGTTGCCGTCTGTATGAAGTATAAAACATGACAAAATATTATCGATTTATTTTTAATTGTATACACTCTTTACCAAGGCCTTTGATGTCTTCAGTCGGCCGTTTACTTTTAATTTTATGATAAGGCTCTAAAACTTCATTTATTCGATTGTCCCTTTCCAGCACCTTTAAATCGTATATAATACTCCCAAAGGCTTCTGTATTTCTAGGGGTTAAGGTGCTAACGTACGGTAAAACTTTCTCGTCATTTTGTCCTTAACAGTTCTTGCTGTATTTGTTGTCATTAATCTAGCTTTATCTATACCAGCTTTAATAGGAGGTTTTTGATAAATTTGACATTTCAAGAACCAAGCTAACTCTTCGAAACACCTTTCTAATACATTATCATCAGACACTATGCATCGCAACCGTCTTGCCAATGAAAACGGAATACTTGTTTTCATATGTTTTTGGCATGATTGAAATCAAAGGTTTATATTGCTTGCTATCTGTTGGTTTATCAAAAATATCGGTTTGTATTTTGCCTTTTTCGTTTTTTACCAAAATATCTAAAAACGGAAGTTGCGTTTTACATTGCTCAACTGTATTTTTTATATCTGGATGTAAGTTTTTAAAAGAACATGTAGATCACTAAGGTTCTCTTCACTCATTGTCTACGTAATGAATCAGTCATCAATGAATCTACACCAGGAACGTTTGAATTCCATACTGAACTCCTAGCCACTTCGGTAATTTCATGATAAAGTTTTTGTTCAAGGTACCCATGGGTTAATTTAGCATATGTAGGGGCGACTTTTGATTTCTTCACTTCCTCAAATCTCGCAACAGGATCTGGAGAACAGGAGAATGGCCTACCCCATGGACTCAGTCGCTGATTATTACGCTCCCTAAAAAAATGCAACCTACAGCTCTGCCAGAAGTACAGAACCATCAGCCTCATCAGTCATTCAAGCAAAGTCATGCTGAAAGTCATCTTGAACAGGCTTAAACCTGAAGATCTCGCAGAGTATACGAGGAAAGTACGGTTAGCAGAATATTTTTAAAATGAAAAAATAGGCGATGATCAAGAATTAATACAATCAAATCCCACATTCCGCTCTCAAAACGCATAGGGGAAGAAGCACACACACACACACTTCACGCACGGTAAACCGAATGAGCAGTTCTTTTCCAAACAGGTAGTCATTCAGCTACCCTAATCAAAAACAGCATCAACATCTATTTTTATATATCTTATTTTTAACTTACAAAACAAAACAAAACTGGGGGCTTAAACATGTTTTAGTGGTACCAAACGCAACTTTGTACAGCCTAAAGGAGGAAATCAAGCGTTTGACGATTTTATACTTTTTGTAGAAAATATACCTTTAGATTTAGCATCAGGGCCTGTCAAAGATAACATAACAAAACATGAAAGGGAAGCAATTAAAGCATTACTTTCAGATATTGGCATTGTAATAAAGGAAGCCGATAAATGCGGTTCTGTCGTCATCATAGATACACAGCATTACAAAACTATGATTAATGAGTTATTGGAGGATGACTCCTATTATGTGAAATTAGACACAGACCCTAAAAACAAAATCGCCTTAAATATAATTCTATTCTATTCTATCCCATAACCTAACTAGGTCATTGGGGCACCACAGATGACTTCGAAACAATCCCTTTCAACCTTGTCCTGTCTTCAGCTGCCCTAGTTGAGCTGGCAAAATCGATTCCTGTCCACTCCTTGATGTTGTCTTCCCACCTCTTCTTCTGTCTACCTCGTCTTCTTTTTCGTTTCACTGTGTCCTGAAGAATCGTCTTTGCTAAACCAGAAGACCTTGAGACGAGGCCAAACCACCTTAGTTTCCGTTTCTTGATCAGCGTCAGGAGTTCAATATATTCACCAATGGCTGCTTGGATCTTCCTGCGAACCTCCGCATTGGTAATATGGTCCTTGTACGAAAGGTTCAGTAACTTTCGGGAGCATCTCATCTCAAAGGCCTGCGTTCTTTTCCCTAACTCTGCTGTCAAGGTCCACGATTCACATGCATACAGAAATATGGAAATGACAAGGGAGCGCATAAGTTTCACCTTTGATCCAAGATATATGTTATTATCTCTCAAACTTGGTTTCAGCTTGGTAAGAGCTGAAGTGGATTGTGCAGTCCTTGAGAGAACTTCTTGTTTTAAGCCATCATCTGAGGGAACTGCTCCAAGGTATTTGAAGCTGTTTACAGTACCCAACTTCTGCCCTTTTACCTTGACCTCCCTCTGGATGCCATTTGCGCTTTTCGTCATCAGTTTGGTCTTCTCAGCACTGATCACCATCGTATACCTTGTGCAGGTTTGGTCGAGACTTTCAACTAGAGCTTCTAGTTCCTGCTCTTCCTCAGCTAGAGCGTCTATGTCATCGGCAAACCGCAGATTGGTCATCATGTTTCTACCGCCTATGCTAACCTTTCCGTCATGTTCTTCCAGAGCATCAGACATGATCCGTTTGAGAACACTGTTGAAGAGGTCGGGAGAAAGAAGACATCCTTGTCTTACTCCAACTGCTGTTCTGAACCATTCTCCTGTGCTGCCATTTACCAGGACTGCACTTGTAGCCTTGTCGTATAGCTGCTCAATAATGCGAACTAGATTTGCACTGATGTTGTACTTCCGCATGGTGGCCCGTAAAGCTGCATGCCATATTCTGTCAAAGGCTATTTTGAAATCAATGAAGACATGGTACAGATTCTGCTGATGTTGGAGATACTTTTCACATAGGATTCTAAGGTTGAAGGCTGGTGGTTTAAGCCTGTTCAAGATGACTTTCAGCATGACTTTGCTTGAATGACTGATGAGGCTGATGGTTCTGTAGTTCTGGCAGAGCTGTAGGTTGCCTTTTTTAGGGAGCGTAATAATCAGCGACTGAGTCCATGGGGTAGGCCATTCTCCTGTTCTCCAGATCCTGTTACAGATATCTGTTAAAACATCAATCATTGTCTCCCCGCCAGCTTGTACAAGTTCTGCTGGTATATTATCAACTCCGGCAGATTTCCCCTTCTTTAGTGCTGCTACTGCAATATCAACTTCCTCGCGAAAAATCGGTTGTTGATCTTCTTCTGGGGAATGACTGCAGTCCAGAATCGCATTGTCACCGTAAGTCTCATGGTTGTATAGTTCTGGGCAATATTCTGTCCATCTGCTGAGAATCTCTTGTTCCTCTGTAAAGCATTTCCCAGACTTGTCCTGGATAATTTTGGATCTACCCTGTTTCTCTGAAGTTGGATCCTTCACCAGCTGGTATGATTTCTTGCTGTTTTTTTTTTTAAATATAATAGAATGCTAAAACGTACGAACACCGCCTGACAATAAAAAACAGATTATTTAAACGAATTTGAAATAATACGGACTCTCTAAGATTCATGAGAATAATTCAATATCTGAGAAATGTATAAATACTAATTTATTGAATGTGAAAATCGATAATGTAAATGATTTGAAATTAAGACCCATAGTACCAGGACCAGCACGTCAAACACACAGATTACTCAATTTAATGGATATTTTACTAAAACCATTCGTGAAACATGTTCCAAGCTACCTAAGAGATTCCATTGATTTTCTAAACCATCTCCCGGACACAGCAAATAAAGAAAAAATCTTGCTTCATTTGATGTATAGTCAAATGTTCCTCACGAATTGGGAATAGAAGCAACTAAGTATTGGTTAGACACATACCCAGACGAGTTACCACAAAACTTTTCAACAGATATAATAGATTCTTTAAAATATAGACTGGATTCTTTAAAATTTTGTACTGGAAAACAATACTTTTGAATTCAGTGATACATTTTACAAACAAAGGACGGGTCTCCATAAGGCCCATTTCGTGGCTAGAATAGATTTCCTTCGAACTATGTATGTGATAAGTACTATGTTTTGGCTCTTGATTGACGAAATATTAGATTGCACAGGAATCAGTTAAGCTTGATATGCATGATATAAGTGGGTGGGGTAATTCCACATGATTCTTAGCTCTATTTTTATAATGCTGTTTTATTTTATAGGAAACCGAAGCCAAATATCAGTTATTATAGAATGGTAATGATATGTGTTTACCAGTTAGTAGTTTCAGAAGTTTCCCGGAAATGCTCCTTAATGATGATGTATACTCACTTACAAGTCATACCTAAATTTTGGCCATTTTTTGTCTCCAAATATACGAAAAACCACAAATGTTCTACATTTTCAGAGCAATTAATAAGATATTATAAAATTATTAAGTGGATACAATGGACATTATAAAATTATGAGGAATCATATATACACACTAGTTGTTCCAGAGTCATCTGCCCCTGAATATGAAAAAAGTTCTATTTTTCAAGAAAAAAAGTTATTGAGGGCCCACACCATGACGCGAATCGATTTCCACCAAATTTTATGCTTAATTATAAATACTTTGTGTTGATTGACAGTTATTTGGTGTTATAGTAAACTGACCAGTAATGAGTTACCTGGAGTAAGTAAGCTACTGATGGGTGGGGTAATATCACATGATTATTGCCTCTTTTTCTAAGATGTTGTACGTTTTTATCGGAAATAGTAGGCAAACATCAATTATCATGTAATGGTACAGATACATAATGTACATGTATCAAATAGGAGAAGCAAAAGTATTTTTAACTCCCTTGAGTCAGAGTCACCTGGGGAGCTTATAGAATGGTAGTCTTTCGCGTCCTTCAACTGTCATCCATCCAGCCAAAATCTTCAAACAACTTTACTCTAAAAAAACTAGGCCAATTTCATTTAAATTTCACATGCAGCCTTTAGGAAAATGGGGAAATAAGATTTTACTAATTTGGTCTAAATCACATTACCAAGATGGCCGCCATGCCCATATATGGTAAAAACCTTAAAACTCTTCTTCCCCAGAACTACTGGAGCGATTATCTTGCAACTTGGTTTGTTGCATCTGGGAATCCAGAACTACAAAGTTAATATAAAAGATGACCCTGGGTTGACCTTGACCTATTTTATTCCAAGGTCAAAATTGGTCCCTTAGGCGTTTGAATCGGAAAAGCTGAAAAAAGCATTTTTCTGTTCTCTGGTCACGGACTTTGATTTCATGTTAAAGTTTTGCATTTAAGTTTTTATGATATCTGTATAAATCAAACCTTTTGTTTGGGTGGGTCTATGTTTGGCATGATGATAGAATTTAGTTCAAAATTTTATTTTGTAACATCCTCACCCATGCTTGTGACCTAGAGGTCAAGGTCACGGACTTTTCTGTTAAGTCTATATTCTTTTTGCTTATTTTGTGCCATGTTCATCAACAGGACCTTTGATATGTCTTTGTTTTACTTCTAGGTTGCAACAGTTTACATCATCTGGATGCTGTTGATGATATAAAGTCAGTGTCATATACTAATTGATTGTACAATGTACTGCTTTATAATGCTTCTTACATTTCAGATATTCTTCAGTAGAACCTTTTTACACATTCCTGGGTTTACTTCTAAGTTGCAGCAGATATGTTCACATCATCTGTACGCTGCTGTTGCCCAAAGGACAAGGTCATAGACTTAAAAAATATATATTACATGTTTTATGTTTAAAGTGTAGTGTCATTAAGCGGTGGCACTTGTCGGGGGTATACGTGAGCTCCTGCTCACTTGCTTTAGTTTTGAAATGGTTTTTACGAATATTTTATGATTTTTATTGGTCCTCGTCAATAATTTTTATTCTAGAACATTCAGCTCAGCGTCTAAAAGAAATGGGAAATAAACTAGCGTTACATTGTGAGTCTGGCAAACTCGAACACAACCATACAACCCTAGATGCGGTGAAGGAATGTAATAGGATACACCAAGAAAAGGAGTATCACAAGTAAGTGCTATGCTACGTATACCTTAATTTCTGTGCTTATTCTATGGCTCACTTTGCTCACACACACTCACAAATACAATATGGAAATAAAACTTTAACAATGGCTGAATTTTAGTTTTAGCTATCTGCTTTGATTATGATTTCATCAAATTTAGACTGAGCGACCTGCTCGGAAAAATGAGTGTGAATACTTAAAACTGAGCTGGCGGTTCAAAAAACTTATTATTCAAAGTGCGCGAGATTGACCTTGAACACATGCTCCGCCGTACTAAATGCATAACTGGAAAAATTCAAGACCATATGCCTAATCCTTTCATGTACCGTTGAAACAATCTATATGTGATATTTTGCATAAATAGTTTTCAGAGAAAATAAATACCTCAAACATAGTGCCGATGTCAAATTTGTTTACGATTTCGGCTCCCCTCCTACAAAACCGAAAACTCCTCTCATGGATTGGCGTTCTGAACCGTGGTTTCGCATGAGAGCGATTGGTAGGCGTGGTAATATAATATCTAACATCTAATGAAGACCTGGCCAATAGAATGACTGTAGAATTTTGTTCAACATTTTTATACCCACATGACCTGATGTCGGGTGGTCATTCCAGTATTTGAGCACGTTGTGACGCTTCATCATGAAAACTACTGTTTGAAAAGTTTCTCCTTTCTGGACATTCCACTTTCTATACAACAAGTCGTTGTCTATAATCAGCATTTGTCTTTGGGGCCACAGCGATTTCACAGCTAACCCCGCAGAGCTTCTTTCTGTAGCTTGCTTGTGGCTTCATCCTGTCCTCATTCCAGCTTCTGAACAAAGGTATGTCTTTATCATTGTGTTAAATCTGCTTAAATGATTTTTCATTTCTAGTAAACTCACTGATTGGCATAGACTCCCTGTTCGCCTCATTCTCTAAGACTCTTATCTCGTACTAGCTTCTTCACTCTCTTTGCCAGTAGACTGCTTGCAGTTGTGTCTACTTAATGCATCTGCGTTTCTGTGGTGAGCTTCTGTGCGATGTTCTATGACCATGTCATACGAATTAAGCAGTTCTATACATCTTGCTACCTGGCGTTTGGGATTCTTGAAGTTAAATAACAATGTAAATGAGTTATCATCAGTTCTGCTCTTAACCCGTTTGCCTTAAAGTAATGTCGAAGATATTTAAAAAAGAAATCAACTGCTAGTAGTTATTTCTAGACGAAATATTTTTTCGCTCTGACTTTGCTAGGGCCCTGCTCGCATATGCGATGACTCTCTCCACCCTCAAGCACTGGGAAAGAACGTGTCTTTTGAATTTGATACTTGCGTCTTTCTCCAGAACAAACGACTCTTTGTAATTTGGGTATCTCTGAAAAGGGGACTAAATCAGCTTTAATTTCATTGTATCGAAAGCCATTTGACATTCTTCTGTCCATAAGAAGCTTTTATTTTTGTTCCGTTAGCTTGTTCGGTTGTTTTACTATAGCGGCAAAATTTCTAATATACCGTCTATAATAGCTGCATAGCCTACAAACGATCTTACATCCCTGACATTATTTGTTTCTCGCCAATTTTGATAACTTGCATTTTTTTGATCTGGTGCGATTCCAGCCAGAGATTTAATATGTCGCATATACTCTTCTTTTCAGATAAGATCTGACAGTTCTTTGCCTTAAGTTTTAATCTTGCTGTTGATAAACTTTCAAATACTTCCTGTAGATTTTCGAGCATCTCTTCAAATATCTTAGCTATGACAATTATATCATCGAGATAAATCAAGCAAATATCCTATCATTGTTAACCACTGAGGACAGTCTCCATGAGCCGCTCAAACGTGACAGGGCATTGCAATGTCCTAACGGCATTACCTTGAACTGGAAAAGTCCTGTTTTTTTTTTTGTTTTTTTTTGACAAAAGCAGTTTTTAATTATCTTCAGATTCGAGTTCTACCTGCCAGTAGCCAGAACAAATATCTGAAGTGGAAAACCATTGGACGCCAGATAAATAGTCCAACGACTCGTCTATTCTTGATAAAGGATAGGCATGTTGATGGTGGCATCATTTTACCATCTGTAATCAACGCAGAATCTAGTTGTACCACCTTTATGCTCCCAACTTCGAAAACGTTGGTGGGGCATATTGCTTTTGACATGTCCGTCCATGCGTGCCTGCGTCACACTTTTTCATGCCTGCCGTAACATTAGAACCCTACTAGCTAGGGTCTTGAAATTTCATAAATGTATATGGATTCCTCATTGAGAAATAGCTGACACATATTTTTTTCCTTTCCAAGTTATTCCCCTTTTTGGAGTTATGCTTCTTTTAAAACAGGAGCTTCGCAAGCGGCGCATAATATGCCCGTTTAAGTGTCATGAAGGCGATACAGAATGAACAAGACTGTTAACAAAAGGATGGACAGGCAATTAATGACTGCAACATTATTTAACCATTTTACAAATCATATACTTTGAGTAAACCAAAAATCAGCTTCCAATGTGAAGCGGCTAAGAAGTTGATCAATGCCAAACTCAAACAAGGGAGAAAACTCATAAACTAAGTATCTAGAGCTACCATTCTTGGTCCTAATACATTCCCTTGACAATAAAAACATCACCCCTCAGTTTCGTTAAAATAGCTAAAACGGTTAAGGGATAAAAGAGTAAACGGGCAATTTATCCAAGGGCAGCCAATTCAGGAAGTAAGCCAGAGTTGTGGTTCTTGCTCATGGTATATTGTCCTACATGTCTACTATACACACTCCTACAAAGTTTTATTAAATATTTTAAAGGGGTGCTGAGTTATGGAGTGGATGCGAACCAAAAAAATACTAATCAACGAAAAGTTACTCAAACACTTAGTAAAGAGGAGCAACCATTATATGCGGAATAATGCTATAATGTTTTATCAAGATATTCCAAGTTATGATATGGACAAGATTAGTACGCACAAAATAGCCTAAAAGAAATCAAAGGGACATAATTCTAAAACGAAGCAAGGGAGAGCAACGATTGTTGTACGCGACACATTGTTGGGACTGCATACAAACTGAAATGAAGTTTTGTCAGTATATCACAATTAGTTATCTAGTTATGGCGCGCACAAGACAAGTTGGGAAAATAATTAAATGGGCATAATTTGGAAACTAAGAAAGGAGGCGCAACCATTCTCATACGCGACACGTTCGCTTAACCTTATATATATCCCTACAAAATTTCATGAAGATATCTCAAACGGTTACTGAGTTATAGTGCGCACAAGAATGTTGATGGCCGGACAGATGGACGGACAGCGCCATGACATGATACGTCCGTTTGTCTAAACGGGCGCATAAAAATGAGATGAATATCTTGTTAGCAAGATATCTTAAAAGGTGTGTGAGCTATGGCATTGATATTTGGTATACTCCTTGTGTTTTAAGAGTAGATTATCGGATTATTCTTTTGGAGAATTCCGTAATATGTTGATGGTGTTATGGCCCTGGTTTGATTTTGGCATTTTCCAACTTTGGAACCACTTGACCAAGGAAGCTGATTTTTTGTATAGTAGTAGTCCTTGATAAGGTAAATACTTTTAATCAAAGAGGTATTCCCCCTGATGTTCAATGCTTATGCAGCTACTGGGTTCAAAAACCACTGGGCATAGGGTTTTGGAATTTCATTAATGTATTCCTCATGGAAAAATAGCTAAAACGTATTTTTTTTAGTTTCTGAGTTATGCCCCTGTTTAAAAGATGAATTCTTTTTTAGCAATTATCTCAATTTTGATCTATGGCCTTGAAATTCGGTATACTGATCAGATAGGAAGGAGGAATAAATTACCTGGTTAACTTTTTGGGAGAATTCCATAAAATGTTGATGGAGTCACTCCCTTGTTTAAATTTGGTTTGTTGACCAACTTTGGAACCGCTTTACTTGAGAAGCTGAATTTTGGCATAGTAGTAGTCCTTGATGATTTATTTACTAAAGTACAGGTTAGGTAACTCTGCATTCTTCAACTACAGAGGTATTTTCCCTTATGTTCAATATTTATGCAGCTACTGTTTTCAAAAAACCACTAGGCATAGGGTATCGAAATTTCATAAATGAGTTACCCGTGAAAAAAATAGCTGACAGATGTTTTTTTGTTTTTTTTCCCAGTGATGTCCCTTTTTAAACTGTTGCCTCTTTTAAAAAATGAGAACAATATCTTGTTAGCAAGATGTGTCCAAAAGTATTTGAGCTTGTCCTTGATATTTGGTACACCAATTTAGTATGAGGACTAGATAACCTGATTACCTAGAGAATTCCATAAAAGTTTGATTGAGTAATGGCCCTTGTTCGAATGTGGCATTTTTCTATATTCTGAACTGCTTGATCTAGGATGCTGAGTTTTTGGGTACAATAGTAGTTCTTGATGAGTTTAATATTTTAGTAAAGCTAAGATAGCTCCTTCACAGACTTAGACATTCTAAAGTTTGACATCTTTAGTGACACAGATACAAGATAGGAGCCAATGTCTCCTTCAGCGAATATTACACATTCAGTTGTGCAAATGACTGATTTTCTACTGATTATATCAACTTGACTGTCTTGCCTATTCAAAAAGTCTTACCATAGCACTTCATCAACTGACATTTCAGCCACCACCATTACATGTTTAAAGCTCTTATTACCGAGTGAATGGCCATTTCAGTTTTACCACGTACTTTCAAGGGCTCAATAGTCGCACATAAAATATTTCAATTTAACTTTGCAAAATTTCGATTCATGCCCAAGGATCTCATGAGCGGTTCATAAACAGTTTCTGCTTTAGTTGAGACAGGTTCTCCTGTGTCAATGAGGAGTTAAACCTCTTGGCCACCTATTTCAGCCTTCACAAATAGTTCTGCATTGCCTGTGATTCTATCAATTCCATGTCTTCTTTCTTTAGGTTTGTTCTGCACGTTTCGTCCCTGATTGTTACCCGTATAAGAGCCACGACCTTCTCTTTCGGCGTTATGTTTCAGAATAACTGTCGCGCCCATAATGACCTGTCCTTCCGCAAATAAAACATTTTAAATTCTTCTTATCTATTCTTCTCTGTGCTGAGACTCCATATTGCTCATTGAATGTTAAAACTGTTTTCATTTCTCTCATTTCTTACTTGAGATCGATCACTTATTTCTGCATATCATCTAATCGTTTCATCACTTTTTCCAGCTCACTTTCCGTCGCATTTTCTTTTTCCGCCATCTTCACACTTTCTCGCTTTGAACGAATTGGTCTGAGAAACCACTTGGATTCTTTGTTTCTCTGCTCAACTTGTTTAAATGCCTCAAGCTCAAAGGCATGTCGAATGGCATCATTCAAAGGTACTATTCGAGCCTGTTTGTTACGTAGTCGTATGGCTGAATCAGCTAGAGCATCAGTGAAGTAATCTTTCGCCAGTGTTTCTCTTATATAAAGCGGAACTGTTGGGTAGGCATTCTAAGCTGTGTCTAAGTTCTAGCATAGTATCTGACGGCCTTTGGTTTCTTTCCCGTAACTGTGCTCTGTGGAGCCTTATCTGATTTTGTCGTGAAAACTGCTCATTCACATGCCTCTAAATGGGATTAATAATCCAACCAAGATGTTGTTACGTAATATGTTGCTCGTTTTATCAATACTGGAAGTTTGCAATATTCTTTTTGCTCTTTACTCTTTTCTACTCACTCGTTTTCTAATTTAGTTATCTGCTTATCCTGATGTTGCTTATTGTTTGCAATTTTTGACTCGCTGTATTGCAATTTGTTTTGTTCTTTCTGACTTTTATTTGATAGTGATGATTCATCAGCCAGTGAACTCGATGTTACCTTTTTCAGAAGGTACTAATTGAGACTACACTTTACATCCTCTGTTGCCTGAATTCTTGTCTCCCTTACTGGACTGTCATGACATTTAACCGATTTCTGGAATGCTATCAGTTCAATCAATTGGCGACCATGGAGTCCTTGTAGCTCTTGTTTCCCATGCAAGTATAGGTGGCATTTTTTCTGTTTGCAGGGTTAGGTCTTCTGAAAGATCATAGCCTGTTTGTCTTACAGAATGACCTGTTGTAGCAACCGAACCTTGCTGAGTCTTTGGAGTCGAATATGCTGCTATATGTGATTCTAGTTCCCGCATACTCTTATTGAGCTCTTCAATATTCTTGCTTAATGAAAACATCCGACCTACGAGATAAAGCGATATAACACGATGCTCATTTAATATCACCGCTGCCCACTAAATTTTGTAACCTGTTCCGTAATTCCTCTGCTTATTCTCTGTCTCACTTTGCTCACACACACTCACAAATACAATATGGAATTAAAAGTGTAACAATGGCTCAATTGTAGTTTAAGCTATCCGATATGATTATGATTTCTCCAAATTAAGATTGAACGATCTGCTCGGAAAATAATTGTTGATAACTAAAACTTGAGCTGACTACTCAAACCGTTCATCAATTAAAGTGCAATTAGAAATTTCTTGACAAGATACATATAATGAGTCAAAGGATTGGACGTAGGCTAGGCCTATATTTGTCCTCAAAAGTGCTATCATATGTAAACAATGAATCAAGAGTTATGCATATATATAATCAATATTTGAGTGGCTCAGTAAGGCTCTTATCCATTAGAGACAGTATTGAAAGCTGAATATTGAACTTCGCCTCTGCTACTGAATATATTAACAAGTCACTGAATGTATATTCATCTACAGAGTAGGAAAGCCAATTTTTCCGGCCCCTTTGCAAATGTATAGAACTCATTATCACCTTAATAAATCTTCTTGTCTTCTTGAAAACTTTAAGAATATCAGCAGATTGTTACTCTGAGCATTATATACCTGTGCCCTAGGATTGAATCTTGACTTAATTTGATTGGTTGAATAGAAGTGCAATTTCATTGGTTTAAAGCTGCTTAATTAAGGCTTTTAATTAGTTGGGTTCGAAGGCAAATGATTGGATCAAACTGTAGCTGATTTCAATCAACTTCCTGTGTTAGACTTTCTTACGAAAATAAAGGAGTATCTTGCCACAGATACATAGGCAGTTAAGTGATGTTTGGCGGTACAGATATGCAAATATGTTTGGTAAATACAACTGTATAATTGTTTTCGTATTACTCAACAAAATCGTTTCAGTGAGGCTCCTATCGAAACAAAACAAAAAAGAAAAACAGAACCCAAACATCTGCAAGAACTCCTGTATAGCTGTAGCTCTGTAATTTGACATGTGTTGGAGTGTTAGCTTTAATACTAATCAATTGGTAGATTATGCTGTTCAAAAAATGCCACTGAAAAAAATGTTTATATGTGTTAGATGATATCTGAAGCTAAGCCTCAATTATCATATGAATACAGTATAAGCAAACGAATCATGGGCTTTCTATTGAATATTCAGGGATAAGATAACAATACTCCAGAAAGACCTAGAGAAAAAGACCTTAGAATTAGAAATAGAAAAAATGAAGCTAAAGGATGAAAAAAGGAAGATGGAGAGCCTGAAAGAGGATGAAAAAGAAAAGCGAGAAGTGCTGGAAAAGGAGTGCGCTCGTCTTAAAGACACAATCGCCGAATTGGAAATAGTGATACAGATAGGTGGCAGATACTTTACAGAGCAGCTACAGATTACAGAAAACAGGTACTTTACTGACGATATTGTAATCAAAGTGATAATCAGATGCGGTTTCAAAAGTATTTCTTCTCCGTATTGTTTTATGTGTTTTTATTCTATAGAGTTGTATCCAACAAACTATGTTTGGGGCATACGTTTTAAGTTCTCTGTCTGTCCGTCCAAATTCCGAAACGCTTTTTAGCTCCTTTGAGCTGATGCTACGGGGAGCTAACTGCAATGCCATTCGTCCCTCCATCCATCGTCCGTCGTAAACACTTTCAACCGACATCTCTCCTGAAACTATAAAGTCCTGAGGAACCAAATTTTAC
Source organism: Ctena decussata (assembly GCA_963989385.1). Classification (NCBI taxonomy): domain Eukaryota; kingdom Metazoa; phylum Mollusca; class Bivalvia; order Lucinida; family Lucinidae; genus Ctena; species Ctena decussata. The sequence continues at coordinate 65,056,109 of OZ022504.1, forward strand.
ATCTATAGCATAGGGAAACAATAAGTACTGTTTTATGCAAATTGCTCCGTACTTTGGTTACTATGGCAATTTAAATGGATGCATAAATGACTTGCGATTTTACGTCTTTTTCAACAGTATTTCAGACATATTATGACGATCAGTGGACGGTTATTAAAGGCTTTGTGAAATGCAAGCATGTTAACGTTTCAGAAGATTTCCGCCTCACCCAGGGCAACTAGATCAGTAGGCCTGCGCATAACCCACTGACCAACCGGAGCTCTTGGACAACTTTAATATTCCGTTGACATTCAGTGGAAAAATTGACAATAGTTCTTAGCCTCTACAAAATAATGTTTTTATACCAGTTGAGTAAACTTGGGTGATTTGGTAACTTTAAGTTGCCGTTGACCCTTTATGGGAAAAATAGATTGACTCTAATTGCCTAATAATTTTAGATATTAGGACATATCCTTTACATAAATATTCCTTATATAAGCATGCATCTGACACATAGTATTTTTGCAAACTGCTAGATTGGCTCGGTTGCCAAAGCAACCGAAAAGCTAGAAAAGGCGAAATATTCTTAATCAACTTCTCAGTAGCAATAAGGCTAGGAAAGCAAAATCGTAGCAAAATTATGTTTAGCATAAGATTCGACAAAACTTCTCTCGTGCCACTTGGTTTACTACTTCGTTTGCTGTGGCAACAACTTGAATTTGCCATTGGCTTTGTGGGAAAATAAAAGTTGGTCTTTACTGCCTTAGCACTAGGAATATTATGACAACTTTTTTCCGTAGATAGCCTCGCATCGGGCATTATGGTCTTGGTGCTAACTGCTGAGGTAATTTGTCGCCATAACAACACAAATGTTGAAAGTTGCAAAAAAACTAAAAACATCTTCTCAGTGGCTAAAGGTTGGATAAACGGAAAGGGTTTTTCTCTATCAGCTGTGCAAACGAATTAACTGGTTTTATTGGCATAGCAACCAAAGTGCTGAAAATGGCAGAATCTATAAAATCAACTTATAAATACCCAAAAGGCTGGAAAAGCTGAAGCACTATAGAAATGTTCTTTGCTTCTACCATAAAACTGTGCCTTGTGCTAATCAGTTTATTAATTTGACTGTTATGTCAACTTAAAATGCTTTTGATTGTCGATGAGAAAACTTAAAATTGGCTATAACCGCCTAAGCAGAATAGGAATGATGACAGATTTTTTACAAATATGGAGCGATGAATCAGGGGACGAATACCGGGCCTCATGGTTCACTTGTTTGAAATAGTTTTCTTAGTGATTGCAAGGGCTTGAATCTTCTATTTAAAAAAAAAACAACTTCTGCGAAACTAAATCTCGACAATGCAATATTTCTTGTATATTTGTCAATTTACTACATTCAAAAGTAAGAGAAAATATCAAAAGTAAGAGAAATATCAAAGCGCAATACTTCTTATGTTTAAACTTACTTTCGAGACAAAATAATCCTGATAATTTCTTCTATGCACTCAGCTTTTGTCTGCTTTATTCATAAATTTCGAAACTACAATTATTATTTCGGAAGAATGAAATAAAAAAAAATAAAAAACGCGCTAAACCCACGTTTTTCATATGTAACTGTAGTATTTTTTATTTTATCTCCAATGTTTAGGATCGTTTCATTACGTTATAAATCAGGAGAACACTAGTGCATTTCTTTTAAATAAACAAACACGTATTCAGCCGTTTTCTGCCTGCTCTTTAATAATTGTTACAGCACGATATAGTAAATAGTGACAAATATTTATCGTCTGTCTTGGCTTTTATTGCGTAACTATTCCTTTTGCGGGACATGTAGTGAACTCTTGCAGAAACATGTGATATATATTTTTTTTTCCTTTTTTTCAGAGGTGAAAGCCACGCCTGGATGATGAAAACATGCCAGATGACAGTAGTTAAAGCTTAGTGATCCGGCCCTTTGGTTGTTGGATGTGATTTTGATGGCGACAGTGGAGGGAAAATAAAGACAAAACATGAATTTAACAATTTCATATGTTATCAATATTTATCCTCAAAATTTCACTCCAATAAGTTCATTGACTTTCACAATAAGCATCCTCTAGACCATTAGCCTTTTATTATTTCATGTTATTTCTTTTATCATTTTGTATAATCCTCTGTCTAGTGTATTTTGTATTCGAATGTTCTTAATGCACTTTCGTGTTCCTATTAGTAATATATGTCGCGAGTTGATACGGCACAAATACAGAAAGCACGTCTGTTTTATGCTGGCGGGATATTATGATATATGGTCTTATCACTATAACTATTTTTATGCCCCCAATTTCGGAGAAATTGTGGGGGCATATTGGTTTGGGCCTGTCTGTCCGTCCGTCAGTCCGCTATCTATAAGTCAAGAACCATAAGAGCTAGGAGCTTGAAACTTTATACACATGATCAGTATGAAAAATAAGCGAACACGTATTTTTTTCTTTTTTCCGAGGGTCACATATTTCAAGAGTTATGCCCCTTTTTCGACTTAGCCTGTGGAACCTTGTGAACAAAATATCTCAAGAACCCCTAATGCTAGGATCATGAGGTTTTGTAGGATGAGAATGTCTAAGGTGTAGATGACCTGATTAACTTTTGAAACAAATTCGTGAATTTCTGACCGAGTTATGCCCCTTTTTCGGATTAGTGCATTGTAAGCCTATGGAACCTTGTGAACAAAATATCTCAAGAACCCCTGATGCTAGGAGCATGATTTTTTGCAGGAGGATACTGCCTAACATATAGATGACCTGATTAACTTTTGAAAAAATGCGTGAATTTTTTATCGAGTTATGCCCCTTTTTTCGACTAAGTACATTGAAGCCTATGGTACAAAGGTCCCCTTACATACAGTCAAGATTAGTAGGAGCTAGGAACTTGAAACTTCATACATATGATCAGTATGGAAAATAAGCAGACCCGTATTTTTTTTATTTTTCCACCGGCCATGTATTTCCAGAGTTATGCCCCTTTTTCGACTTAGCCTGTGCAACCTTGTGAACAAAATATCTCAAGAACCCCTGATGCTAGGATCATGAGGTTTCGCAGGATGAGAATTCCCTAGGTTTAGATGACCTGATTAACTTTTGAAACAAATTCGTGAATTTTTGATTGAGTTATGCCCCTTTTTCGACTTAGTGCATTTTAAGCCTAAAGAACCTTGTGAACAAAATATCTCAAGAACCCCTAATGCTAGGAGCATGATTTTTTGCAGGAAAATATTGCCCAAGATGTAGATGACCTGATCAACTTTTGAAAAAAAGTCGTGAATTTTTTTATCGAGTAATGCCCCTTTTTCAACTTAGTGCATTGAAGCCTATGGTACAAAGGTCGCCTTGCACACAGTCAAGAACAATAAGAGCTAGGAACTTGAAACTACATACACATGATCAGTATGGAAAATAAGCAGACCCTTATTTTTTTATTTTTCCGCCGGTCATGTATTTTCAGAGTTATGCCCCTTTTTCGACTTAGCCTGTGCAACCTTGTGAACAAAATATCTCAAGAACCCCTGATGCTAGGATCATGAGGTTTTGCAGGATGAGAATGCCCAAGGTGTAGATGACCTGATTAACGTTTGAAACAAATTCGTGAATTTTTGACTGAGTTATGCCCCTTTTTCGACTTAGTGTATTGTAAGCCTAAAGAACCTTGTGAACAAAATATCTCAAGAACCCCTAATGCTAGGAGCATGATTTTTTGCAGGGTAATAATGCCTAAGATGTTGATGACCTGATTAACTTTTGAAAAAAATGCGTGAATTTTTTATCGAGTTATGCCCCTTTTTCGACTAAGTGCATTGAAGCCTATGGTACAAAGGTCCCCTTACACACAGTCAAGAACAATAAGAGCTAGGAACTTGAAACTTTATACACATGATCAGTATGGAAAATAAGCAGACCCTTATTTTTTCCGCTGGTCATGTATTTCCAGAGTTATGCCCCTTTTTCGACTTAGCCTGTGCAACCTTGTGAACAAAATATCTCAAAAACCCCTGAGGCTAGGATTGTGAGGTTTTGCAGGATGAGAATGCCCAAGGTGTAGATGACCTGATTAACTTTTGAAACAAATTCGTGAATTTTTGACCGAGTTATGCCCCTTTTTCGACTTAGTGCATTGAAAGCCTATGGAACCTTGTGAACAAAATATCTCAAGAACCCCTGATGCTAGGAGCATGATTTTTTGCAGGAAGATACTGCCTAACATACAGATGACCTGATTTTTGGACTTAGTGCATTATCAGCCTATGGAACCTTGTAAACAAAATATCTGAAGAACCCCTGATGCTAGGATCATGATTTTTTGCAGGAAAATATTGCCTAAGATGTAGATGACCTGATCAACTTTCGAAAAAAAATCGTAAATTTTTGACTGAGTTAAGCCCCTTTTTCGACTTAATGCATTGAAGCCTATGGTACAAAGGTACAAGCATTATTGGATGAACCTTCAACAGAGGCAAGCAAATGGTTGGGGGCATAGTGTTTCATAAACACATTTTCTAGTTCTTATTTATTACTATCAGATAAGAGTTGTGATTCGTTAACGTAATAATTATTGTATTGATTCAGATTGTGTCAGGGCCCAAAATGACAAAATTTACGTTGGGTTTTACATCGAATTCAAGTTTAATAACTTCCTTCACATTTCGAGGTTGAAAATGGTTTCGATGCGATAATATCAACTCTTTTTCGTTGATTTGTTCCGATTTTATATGTTCGATCCTCGTGAATAAACTACATGCTTCAGAGATCCCTTCAGACAAATTTCGTCATATATTAACAAAATTACTTATCTTGTTTGACGCTTTAAACGACATCCGCGCGATAACCTTATTTCTTTTCATCGACTTCATTCAAGTTTTATGTATGGGTTTGGTATGATGTAGCCGAGAGACGCCGTGGTTGAGTGTTTATGATGCAGAAGGTGGTGATTTCAAATCCTGGCTTGGGTCAATTCGCGACTGGAAAACTCATATTGTCAACCCAGCGGTAACTGGATGCTTTTTTCGATTCAGGGAAGGATAAGACAGCGAAAGGAGAAGGATGGGCTCCGCCTTTCCTATGTTGTACCCAAAATACAGTGTGTCCTGTAACCCCCAATGCCCCTACGGTTTTTATTTGCTCACCTGAGCCATCGGCTCCGGGGGACCTTATAGTATAGGCAGGCTCCGTTGTCCGTCCGTCCATCCGTCCGTCCACAATTTCAAATGACTTATCCTCTGAAACGACTGTGCCGATTGTAACCAATTTTCATACAGGCTCCAGGGCTTTTAGGAACAAAATATTGTTTGAGTGGTCTGGGTCAAATGACTAACATGGCCGCCATGCCCATATATGGTAAAAACCTGAAAAAATCTTCTTCTCCAGAACCTAAAGGCATATGGCCTTGAAACTTGGTATGTAGCATTGAGTACGCAAGAACTGCCAAGATTTTCACGGCAAGGACAAATTTGTATGCTGGTGCTTTTATGTGGAAAAATGCTAGAACATAAGATATCTTGATAACTGTTGAAGATTTTGGGCTAATATGGTTTTTACAGTCATCTTAATGAGTAAACGAATATTTATGAGTAAGAAAGATCCAGGTCATTATTTGACCTTTGACACAGGTTTCTCCTATTTCTATAATTTCAAACATCTTCTCAAAAGCCACTTTGCCAATTGTTTACGAAATTTCATTTTGAGCCTTCAGGGGCTGATGGAATGAAAATTTGTTCATACGGTCCAGGTCACTTGACCAACATGGCTGCCACGCCTATATAGGGTAAAAAGCTTCAGAAATCTATTTCTCCAGAAGATCGATTGCTTTGAAATTTGGTATGTTGCATCAGGTGCTTAAGTATTACCAAGATTGCTAAAATGATGACCTTGGGTTTACCTTGACCACTTTTTAACGAGGTCAAAAGTCAAGGTAAGGTCAAATGTGGAAAAATGTGTAACATAAGATTTTAAGGAAACATTTGAAGATTTTGGCCAAAAAATCGATGTGTACAGTCATTTAAATGAGTACATGAAGATTTATGATTACAGGATGTCAAGGTCAGTCTTTGACTTTTGAACCTGGACTCGCATATTTTGACAATTTCAAACATCTGCTCAAAAGCCACAAGGCCAATTATAACCAAATTTCGTATATAGACTCCAGGGGCTCAGGGAAGGATTTTTTTTCAAACTGTCCTGGTCAGATGACAAACATGGCCAACATGCCGATATATGGTAAAAAGATTTAAATATCTTCTTCTCCAGAACTTCTAACTTCTTGAGAACTACCAAGACTGTTTAGATGATGACTTTGGGTTAACCTTAACCTATTTTTACAGCATGCTCAAATATGAGAAAATGCTAGAACATAAGATTTCATGAAAACTTTTGAAGATTTTGCCTAAAAATTGGTATATATAGTCATCTTAATAAGTACTTGAAGATTTATGAGTACAAGGGGTCAAGGTCATCTTTCCACCTTTGACCTCGGACTCTCATATTTTGTCAATTTCAAATATTTCCACAAAAACACTGAGGCAATTATAACCAGATTTTGTATTGAGCTTTCAGGTGCAGAGGGAATTAAAATTTGTTCAACTGGTGCAGATCACATGACCAACATGGCCACCATGCCCATATATAGTAAACACCTTTAAAAATCTTCATATTCCTGAACCAGTTGACCGATGTCCTTGAACTTTGTCATGTAGCTTTGGGTACTAGAGTAATACCAAGATTGTTCAAATGATAACCTTGGGCTGTTGACCTTGACCGTTTTCCCACCCTTTCAAATATGAGAATATGTTGACTTTGACATTTTTATGGCAAGGTCAAATTTGTTTTTGGGTGCTTTTGTATGGGAAAATGCTTTAATCTACGAGTTCATGAAACTTGTTGAAAATTTTGGTGCTGAAGTTGTTTAATACGGTGACATAAAGTAGTACAAGAACATGTTTTAGCAATAGAGGGCAAGGTCATTCTTTGACCTTCAACCAAAATCTCTCATATTTTGACGGTTTCAAACTGCCAGGTTTGTTCAAATGATGATCCTTGTTTGACCTTTGACCTTTTTACTAAGGTGAGCGATTCAGGGCCTCATGTTCCTCTTGTTTATGATGTAGCAACCATAACAGAATATGTTTAGATCGGTAACACCAAGTAACACCAAGTACGCTGCATGCATTTGTTTGCTTACTGCTTAAGCTCCAATCCATTCTTCTAGACTTCAAGTGATACCCGGTGACGTGCAGTACTTGATTCTCGGTGTTTGTATTAACCGCTATGCAGAAATAGCATACAAACCCAACTCACTTAGCTCGGGTAACTCAGCATTGCCCGGGTGACCCAGGTATCGCGTTTTCTCCAAAAACGATACAGGCAGTTTAAAAATGACCCCGTTTCAGTAGTTTTGCTTAATAAGATATTAAACTGACATATGCCTCTTTCACGCATTCTTTATACTGTTATCAATGTGTCTTGGTACCCAAAAGAAAGCTGCCAGTTGTCATGAAACTCTTCAAACGGTTATCATTTTGCGGTCAAAATGTGGCTGAAATCTTAGTAAGGGTTATGCTTTTTACATTTTTTTAAGCAACTGTTTTTTGTTTGTTTTTAGTCTTTTGTTTTTTGTTGTTTTTTAGTTGTTTTTTTTTTTTTTTTTTTTTCAAGAGTGATTTAAAAAAAAACAATCTTGTTGTGTGTTTATTAGACTTTTTGTCATCTTGGCTGATTTGAGTTGTAAGTTTCAAGCAGGTAAAACACTTTCGGAAGGGTCAGTGGAGAACATTTTCAATAAATCCTGGGAAGTTTAATCCCTCTTGAGGCAGCATGTATTTTAAAACTAGAAATGTTTTTCAGAGAAAAACTGATGTCTCCCCACCACCCCATTTCCATCCCCCCCCCCCACACACACACCCCACCACCACCCCCTTATGAATAAAAAACCTGTGCAATTAAAATACTAGGCAAGTTTGGAGAAACTCCATCCACTAGTTCTAAAGATATCCTACATAGATGAATATGTCCTTTCAAATGAGGTCAAGGTCACCAAAATCTAATCAACTCTTAAATTTTACCCAATGATGTATACATACAAGTTTGGTGAAATTCCATCCACTGGTTCAGGAGATATAGTGAGTACAAGAAATTGTCATGTAAGTCCGCAAGTGACCTTGTAAATGAGGTCAAGTCACCAAAATTTAATCAGCTCTTAAACTTGTCCCAGTGATGTATCCATGCAAGTTTTGGTAAAATTCCATCCATTGGTTCAAGAGATATAGTTGGTACAAGAAATTGTCATCTAAGCCCTCCAGTGACCTTGAAAATAAGGTCAAGGTCACCAAAATTTAATAGGCTCTTAAACTTGTCTCAATGTTGTATCCGTGCAAGTTTGGTGAAATTCTATCCATTGGTTCAAGAGATATTATGGGTACAAGCTAAGTCCTGCAGTGACCTTGAAAATGAGGTCAAGGTCATTAAAATCTAATCAGCTGTTAAACTTGTCCCAATGATGTATCTATGCAAGCTTGGTGAAATTCCATCCATTGGTTCAGGAGATATAGTGGTTACAAAAAATTATCATCTAAGTCCTTCAGTGACCTTGAAAATGAGGTCAAGGTCACCAAAATCTTCTTAGCTCTTAAACCTGTCCCAATGATGTATCCAAGCAAGTTTGTTGAAATTCCATCTATTGGTTCAAGAGATATCGTGGGTACAAGAAATTGTCAGCTAAGTCCTGCAGTGACCTTGAAAACAAGGCCAAGGCACCAAAATCTAATAAGCTCTAAAACTTGTCCCAATGATATATCCATGCAATTTTGGTGAAATTCCACCCATTGGTTCATGAGATATTGTGCATACCAGAAATTTTCACGCCATTTAAGTCCTCCTGTGACCTTGAAAATGAGGTCAAGGTCACCAAAATCTAATCAGCATTTAAGCTTGTCCCAATGATATATCCATGCAAGTTTGGTGAAATTCCATCCATTGGTTCAGGAGATATTGTGCATACAAGAAATTTTCACGCGATTTAAGTTCTCCTGTGACCTTGAAAATGAGGTCATGGTCACCAAAATCTAATCAGCTCTTAAGCTTGTCCCAATGATATATCCATGCAAGTTTGGTGAAATTCCATCAATTGGTTCAAGAGATATTGCGCATACAAGAATGGGACGCCGACGCCGACGCACCGGGAATCGCCCTGAAAACAATATGTCCCCCCTCACCTTTAATGTAAACAATATTTTATTCAACATACTGATACATAATCATGAATTTACAAAGACAATTTACATACACAAATATATATACCAGATATTTGAAAGGGATACAGAAGTAAGTCAGTGACTTTTTTAAATCTGTTTCCCGTGAAGATGTCATAAAACACATTTAACTATCAGAAACTTTCGAAGTTGAACATAAGTACTTACATGTATATAAATATATGCAAACAGTATGTTACCCACTGATCACACAACGCTGAACCAGCCCTTATTAGTGGAGCGGCTTAGAGTGAAAATTTAAGGAAATACTTCACTTGATGATACAAGCATGAAATTTTCACTAAATGTTCCTTACATGGGCCAGATTCAAAAATGATCGTGGGCCACTTAAAAATCATCCATTTTCAAGATGGCCGCCAAGTTTCAAAATGCTATCGTTTTAATTTATAACATGCTTAAAGTCCGCAGGCATATGTAGTTCCCGTGGGCATGTGTGTTATTTTTTTGGCAATATATACATGTAAAAACTTCATCAATTGAGTGTTCACAATGGAAAAGCGCATGTTGTCAGTTTTTCTAACGACACTTTGGCCCTAAGCATCGATTATATACGTTACCTGTGTGTATTTAATTCAAAATCATATAATTTCAAGGTACACTACTATTTCATTTTTAAATGCAGTTTCTCCATAGAATCATTGTTAAGTATTCGAAAATACATTTTAGTACGTTTTCTTTTTCATCATTTATTACTACTTGTAGTAACGTAAATAACTTTAATTTATAAATTAGTCCATTATAATACGACTTACGGAATTTCTTCATTGTCTCTCAGAGAACAATTACGAATTCAATATCCTGGCACTTCTTAAAAAACACTGTTTTCTTGGAACTTTCAGCTTATGACTAATTTAGGGACTTCGTGAGGTACGTTTTATACACGACGAAACTCAGAATATTGCAAATGCTAATAAATGGAGACTTGGCAAGTTCCATACACGCACAGCAGATTTTGCTGCTTGTTTTTTTTCTAATAGCATATATCTGCACCTTTAATGATTATGCCTAGCTACTCAGTCTTACGATTCTTTAGACAGTAATATACGTGACATTTTGTTGTATAATCAAAAACTGCAAAACAGATACATTTCATTTGAGAAAAATGCTGCAATTATAAGCTAGCAGATAATTTGTATACATGCTTCAAATAAAGCAATATATAGTCGATTGGATAATGAGCCGATTTAGCATGAAACTAGCTTCAGAGCTTAGTTTTAATTTGACGAATATTTAACGTTTTAAGGGACCGAGTTCTACAGAATTCTAAGCCACAAAATGAAGTGGTAAATCAAAACGACAGCATATTTGATGCGGGATATTTCTGGGCAAATACCAGTTGTCCTAAAGAATGTATTTACCTGTAGTTGCACTTTGCAGTACGGTAACAAAACAAAGAGAAGGATAACAGATCGAATTACGTATACAACCAATTACTGGGAAATTTATAAATTCCTCATATCTCATATGCTTAAACAGTAATACATTTAGTTCTGAATTAAAAATTAGCAAATGATAAGGTAATGCATACTATCGATGTCAAGGACAAACCTTGATATATCTATTTTCAGATGACCTCCTTGACTTTGAAGATATTACTATAATAATTATTATTATTAATCACTGTTGAGCAATAATTACAGGGGTTAACTGCTTATTAATGAAGTCTTACCGCTTTTATGAATGAGTCTTGGCCGGATATTTCATATACAGTAAGAAATGCAGCTTTCTAATACCATTTATATCAATACAATGATAGAAGAAGCATACATATTAAAAGTCGAATGATCAAAACTAATTTTGTCTTTCGTTACACTTAATGTATTGGTAATAATGTATCAAAACACAAACAGGGGCTGCACAGAATTATCTGACCAAATAAATCTTGGTAATGTTGCAATGAGAGATACAGGTGATGAACAGACTCATGAAAAGACGCTTTATATGTGTCTCCTATTCAAAGTATATCATTTTCCATGGCTTAATTGACATAGTGATAATATGGTGCAGTGTAACTGATGGGAGCAACACAAAAAGGTAACGTTGATTACAATCACGCACGATGTTAATAACTATCAAGTGAGACAATACTTTATGTGTTGCCTCAGCTGACAGCCATTTTTGCCTGTAGATTACCTAATTGTCTCAGTAGACAGCATGGGTAGGGAAACAGGTATCTCCCGTATGATAATTCTAAAGCTAGACATGGATCAGTTAGGTCGAGTTATACATATTATACTGGTCCCTCAAGATTTTGAATGATGCGTTTTGTGATGTTGCTGTAAGTCACGTTAAATGTTAAGAACATTCTAAATGCTTCAGATGTTCATGTTAAGTTCTTGTGAGTGTAAAATAGTAAATATTTGCTGTCTTAATACCAATGGTAAGTTTAATTGCTTTCTGACATCCAAGAATTGAGCCTTTGAAGACAACTTACTTAAATTAAAAAAACAACTTTATCCTAATACATTACAGATATGTACCATAATGTTACTGTTACAATGCCTTTCAAATACAGGACAACCCCATATTATCAGACTTGGATGCATAAACAGTGGCGTTTCTTCATGAGAGCTTCACATGTGTAAACTTAAGACCTCAAAAGTTACACTGAAATGCTATATCATCTACAGTTAGACATTTTCGTCAGTTTCGGGGAAAATTCAAAAGAAAAGATACCTTTTCTCTTCAGCTGGCAATGCCATAGCTAACTGCTACCCAACTAATTCAAAATATGCAAGCAGTTCTTTCAACATGATTTAAAGAGAAGTGGCAGAGTATGTTGATAAAGGACCAGTCATATAAGATTCATTCTAGCGATTCTTGTTTGTTAATTGTGATTTAGTCTCGGTTATGTACGTTACTGGTCTTATTTGACTGATGACTATCTTTTTCTAAATATATGTCAATATTTCTATTTATATAAATATGAAACAAATCATAATAATTTTAATTGCTCTTTACATTTATAACGTTAATTGTTCCCACATTTCATTTGTAACAGTTTGCTGCTGTAACACGCTGTTACCCCACCCGATACTTTGGTCAGTTTCTAGATAAAACACATAAAATGATATAGCAACAACCATTTTTGAGTTGCTGAAGGACTGTTTTAATGATTATAATAACAACATTAAACTGAAGTTCATGTCTAAACGAGGACCCCATTTTTATTACATATGACCCTGGATTATTTTTCCAGGGACGGATTTCGATTCTGTTACGTAATGTTAACTGAAAGGCACCCAAACAGTAACAATGTTACTGTTTGGGTGCCTTTCAGATACAACCCAAAGTTATTATAGTCTAATGAATATAAGAATGGCATTTTACATGCGTACTTGTACCTTTTTTCAATTTAAGATATAATACAAACTACACCTAGTTATACAATCTCACCAGTGTTTCTGGAATTCATAAGAAATAAGTTACATTCTGTCTTCAACTGATATTGCCACAACTAACTCCATCCTAACTGATTCAAAATATATCAAGGAATTCTGTCAAAGTTGAGATGACCATGAGTCGAATAAGAGCAATGGATTTTGCTCATTTAGCATACATGTAAAAATTTCATTCCACTGGTTGGTCTGTTTCTCATTGATCATTTATATTTTAGTTACAGTTATATACGTTAAAAATATATCATGCTTCTTGATTATCATTTCCAGACTTCAAATGCTTTTTATGTATTTGAACATTTAAAAAGGGATATTTATGACACAAAGTATTTTCTACATTGCGTTTATTGCTTTTAGGTGCTGTAATGGACCAGCGTTACCCCACCCACCACTATGGCCATTTTTTTTCGGTAAAGTATTGAAAGAAAAACTGGCAACAGCCACTTTGCAACTTCTAAGTGACTGCTCTAAGTGACTATGATCAGGGCATAAAATAAACATCCATGCCAACGGGCCACTGGACTATTACCTTAAATAATGTGTTGAAAAGTACATAAAAATGGCGGACATTTTGTTTTTGCGGCGGCCATCTTGAAAATGACATAATTTCAAGTGGCCCGCGATCTTATGTTAAAGTGCATGCCAGGTACTTGCTATCCTGTAAATTTCATGCTTGTATCATCAACTGAAGTATTTTCGCTATATCCCGCTCCACTATATCCAACGTCATGACATTGTATCAAGGTTGAATCAGAGCCGTCTCAGCCCTGTGTGGCTGCTGGGTCAACTATTGAGCTAAGGATTAATGGAAATGATTTATAAACAGAATACATATTAATAATACAAGTACAGACAATAAGGAGGAGATATTGTTAAATAGAAAATAGAAAAAGAGAAAGGAGAGGAAGAGAACTTATTCATGGTATCAACTGTTAGACTTAACCGTGCAATGTTGTAACATTCTATATATCTTCGCACAGTACAACCAGTCAAAGCAAAAGCTACATTCGGATTTGTTGAATTAAATAAAGAAAAATGCATGTTTATTATCAGCCGAACCTCTTGGTTCGTATGAGGTAATCCTGGACTGCTGAAAAGATGTCTATGTTTACTTGATAACTCAGGGTGCCATCACCAAATAGCAAAAGATTCAAGGTAGGATTGCATATGGGTAATAATCTAGTCATCATGACTTGTCGTTGATTAAAGTAGCAGGGGCAGTCAAAAAGAAAATGGCGTGTATCCTCTAATTGTCCACATATACAAACTTCATTATCCGTTATATTTTTAGAAACCAAGTGAGAGTTAAGAGAACTGCTATTTGTTCTTAATCTAGTATGTAATATTTGACCCTTTCTAGAACCGGAATAATGATACCTGGGAACATTTTTACTTTGCTTCAATTTATTTTTAAAACATTCAACAGACGGTGAAGTTCGACAAGCTTCATTCAAAGAATTCCATTCACGCTCAACTGCTGGCAAGAACGAATTAAAGTAAAGTTGGGATTTGCATTTTAATGTTTGAAGATGGTCACTATTTCTCAGAATGTATCTTGACATATCCCCTACTAATGGTGGAACAAATGATGATAAATATGGTGGTGTAAGGTTGTAAATCATTTTGTAAAATAATGTTAGTCGATGTTGTTTTCGTCTTGCGCTTAGGGTCTCCCATCCAGTTTCTTCATATAAATTTGAAATAGACACTAATTTAGTTGAACCTATGACAATTCTGGCCGCTTCAAGTTGAATTTTTTCCAGTTCTTCTTCTTCATATTTGGTACAGTTAGCCCAGACTACATCAGCATATTCTAGTATAGGTCTGATAAAAGAAATATAAATGGTCTGTAGGGAATGTCTATCGAGCAGAAATTTAAGCTTTCTCATAGTGTAAATACGTTGCCAAGCTTTTGTAATAATCATTTTTATATGTAAATGCCAGGTACAGGTATTTTCTAATACAACACCAAGATGTTTATGATTATCAACTTCAGTTATATAGTCGTTATTCATAACAATAGGGGGATGTATGGGTTTATTTATTTTACGAGATATCAATAGTGATTCAGTTTTTGTAGTGTTAAAAGTTACTAACCATTTGTCAGCCCATGCAGAAATTTTGGCTAAATCTTGGTTCAGCGTAATTGCTGTTTGCACAGGATTATCTACTATTATGTATAGGCTAGTATCGTCTGCAAACAAGCGAATTGTAGAGTCAATATCTAAAACAATATCATTCATATAAACTAAAAATAGTAGCGGTCCCAAAATTGACCCTTGAGGGACCCCAGCACTTATTGACACCCATTCTGATGTATTTTTAGGTAGAACTACTCGTTGTTTACGATCACTTAAATAATTAGAAAACCAGTCTAAAAGTCTGCCAGTTATGCCAGCCGATTTGAGTTTCAGTAAAAGTCCTTTGTGCCACACGCGATCAAAGGCTTTGCTTACATCACAAAAAACTGCGCGGACCTCTAACCCGTCATCTAACGCCTTGCAAACAGTATTATATATATCAACGAGTTGATTCACTGTTGAATCCCCGGGGACAAATCCTGACTGAAGAGAAGATATCAAGTTATTCGCATTTAGAAAATTAAAGACATGTTTGTGGACAATTTTTTCCAAGACTTTACCAACAGTACTCAGCAGTGAAATAGGCCTATAGTTTCTACAGTCACTCGGGTCATCCTTTTTATAGACGGGTGTCACATTTGCTTCCTTCCACAAGATCGGTGCCGTAGAGGATCTTAAAGAAGCATTAAATAATTCGGCTAAAGCGAATGAGAGCTCGTAAGCACACTTTTTCAAAATATAATTATTAACAGTATCAGGGCCAGATGCCTTGCCAGTTTTCAATGTCTCTAACATTGACTGTACTTCGCATGGATTTGTTTGTATTATAGATAGCTGGTTATTATTTATAGTGTATGTTACAGGCAGCGCCTTTCCGGTGTCATCTAGGTTTGTCTGTGATTTGAAGTATGAGTTTAGTAAATTTGCTTTGTCTTTGTCGTTTGCATATTTTTCATCATTTTGTTTAAGTGATGGCATTGTTGCATTATCAGGATTTGTTATGAAAGATTTTAGTAATTTCCACCAATTTTTGCTGTTTGTATCATTGTTTTTTAACTTTTCTGCTAGTTTGTCAAAATAATTTTTTTTCGAGGATCTTAAAAGGGAAGTAGTTTCGTTTCTTAACTTTTTGTAAGTGGACCAGTGTTGTATATGATTTGTTCGTTTTGCTTTGTCATATGCACGTTTTCCTTTTCTCATTAATTTTCGAAGTTCATTATGCATCCACGGGGGTTCCATTTGTCTAATATTAACTATCTTATTCGGGATACATTCATGTGAGAGTGTCTTAATATGATCCGTAATATTAGCGGCATATCTATCAATATTACTATTCTTAAGAATTTCCCAGTCTGTGTTTAAGAATTTATGTTTTAAAGACTCGTAGTTTCCTTCCTGATACTTCCAAATTTGTCTTTTAAATACAGTATTATGATTCTTAGAAAATTTAAAAACTCCAAAAATAGGGCAATGATATCGTATATCTAGATCTAAAAAGGGGTCCCCAACGCCGCTGAACAAGACATTTGCAGGGTTTGACACAAGCATCATATCAATAAGTGAGGATGAAGTTTCTGTAAAGTGTGTTGGGTCATTTATCATTTGGTGTAGGTCATACTGAAGGCGTATGTTATCTACTTTCCTAGCAGTTGAACTCTTATATAGATCAAGATTAAAATCACCTCAAATGATGATATCCGATATTCCAGTGTCTATTGCCAAGCCAACTGAATTTTCGATATTAGTCAAGACTGTCTGATCAGAATTCATTGGCCTGTAGAAGGTTCCTATTAATATGCGTTTAGTTTGTAGGCGAACTTCTATTCATATACATTCTGTGTTGAGGATTTCTAGATCAAATCTCCGTAGACAAGGTATATCAGTTTTGACATAAACTGCCATGCCGCCGTGGCCATCATTTCGATCTTTACGAAATGGTGTTCTAAAACCATTTATAATTATGTCTTAACTATTTATGCTTGGGTTAAACCATGTTTCAGAAAGACCAATTAAGTCAAAATTCGAAAGTTCGGATTCAAGTATGTCAATTTTCTGAAGTGCACTTTGCACATTTTAATGTATTACTGAAAAATTATTCTTTATGATATCAGAAATATCTGATGTATTATCAGAGTCGTATGAAGAGGATTCAGAATTGGGACCAGGATTTTCCTCAATATCACCATCTTTTAATAGCAGCATCCGGAGCCAGGTATAATAATCGAATACATCAAGACTGGTAATACCCTTGAACTTTGAGTGTCGATATTGGTGCAGCCCTATTCTCAGTCTATATACTACAATATCAACCGACATCGTAGTGCTTTAGGGAACATACTATTAGGTACAAATAACTGAGCCTAAGGCTGCAACCATGAGATGGGTGATATGATACCATGAATAAGAGGAGATGTAAGGAAAGAAGAAGAGAAAAGTCAAAAAGGAACATAATGGAAAAAGATTTAAACTATCTACAGGAAATATGGATTGGATTAGCGTGACCTTTACATGAAGCTGTCAAAAAAGACAAGCAAATTTTGCATTGGCAAAAATGATTAATAAGTACTTTGGAAATCTCAACATTTCACCATTATTGATCAAAAATCTTGTATGATCTGGGCCCTAATGTATTAAGTTGCTCTATGTGCTATAGAGGTAACATTATACACGGGACCATACCAGATGTGTGTTTCAGAACAGCACTTTAAAGACAGAAAAGAGAAGGGGGGGGGGGGGAGTTCAGTGCTGTTTGACTTTAACAGAATAGAAAACATTAAATACATATAACGTGCTTCAGTGTCGTTTGGATAATTTCAGTACTATGTGCTTTAGTACCATTCGACTTTAGCAGTAAAGGCTTCGTTGATGATTGACTTTAGCAGTGCTTTAAAACATTTATGCCGTTTAACTTAAGCTTTGGCTGGAGGAACATTTAAGCCGTTGGACATTAAAATTATGTACATGTTTTATTGCTACAAAATTCAGAATATTCTAATAAGTATCCTGAAACAGAACAATGAACAGAATAGAATAAGACAAAATAAGACAAAGCAAGGCACAAGGCAGCTAAACAGTTGCCCAAGGGCAAACAACTAGAGAGTTGTCCATGACCAACTTGTCGTGCCCGCTGCTTGTTTTAGTGATCCATAAGTATGTCAAGTCTAAGTGCTTCACTGACTGATCAGAAAGAGGTCAGACATCATCATGCCTGGACAGCATATTTCGTTTTTGAGAATTATTTCATTAAAGCAAACAGGTAGAAATAATGACCCACACTAGCTCAATTTATTACAATTTTATCAGCCGACCTTCAAGTGTGACGTTGATCTATACTAGCTGCTTCGCTTACTTATTAGAAAGAAACCAAACAACGGCATACTTAAGCAGCATACTTCCTTTTACAAAAGAAATAGAAGAAGTGGCCCGAGCGAGCTCAATTTATGACAATTGCCATTTGACCTTCAGGTGTGACCTTGACCTTGGACCAAACTGGAGAGATATTTCACATGACACTCCTACTCATCAAGGAAAACAATTGTGCCAAATTATTTTGAATTCCACGCATAGGTGTAAAAGTAATGGCTGGGACAAGCTTTACTTATGACAATAGCATCATTTTACCTTCAAGAGTAACCTTTCCCTAGGACCTATCACATAACTATCATATGTAAAGGAAGACAAGTGTGCTCAATTACTTTAAATCCGTGCATAAATACCGTGAAGAACAAGCTGAAATTATGGCAGTTTTATCATTGACCATCAAGTTTGACATTTGCTTTCAACCTACCTGAACAAATGTTTCAAATGGCAACTTACTCGTCAAGGAGAACCATTGTGCGATCCTATTTTGAAATCCATAGATAGGTGTACAAGTAATAGCTTAGACAAGCTCAGTTTATGACCATTTGATTATTAGACCTTCAAGTGTGGTCTTGACCTTCAATTTACCTGGACAAATGTTTCAAATAGTACTTCTACTCATCATGGAGAACAATAATTATTGTGCCAATTCATTCTGAAAACCATCCATAAATATAGAAGTTGTGGATTGGACAGGCTCCGTTTATAACCATTTTTTATATTTGACCTTCAAGTGTGTCCTTCAAGTGTGACCTTGACCTTCAACCTACCTGAGCAAATGTTGCAGATATTTCAAATAACATTTCTACTTATCACTGAGAACAACTGTGTCAAATTGTTTTGTAATCCACCCGTAAATGTAGAAGTTATGGCCCGGACAAATCTGGACGGACGGACGGACAGACGACAACACATTAACCAAACCGGAAATAGTGATAGCTATGTCTGAGTCACCGCAAGGGGGCTTGGCAAGAAATATAACATTTTATGATATATAACTTATCATCATGATAATGAGCAACTAATTTTCATTGTATTTATTCTAAAATACCATCATGAAACTCTTTCAGCAACATTTCATTCCCACTCAGGAGGCCCCATCTCTCTCTCGACCTGAGAGGGGGACGGGGTCTCCGGACCAGGGATGACCATTCCTGATTATTCATTTTGTTGTTATCATTACTATTATTATTGCCCCAGTGAGGTAATAATAGATATATGGGAGACAACTCGGATTTCCACAACTCAACACTACTACTCTCCCTTCCACTTCGAAAAACCCCGATAAGCCCTGGCACGCCGAGAATTAAGAGAAAATTCAACTGCGAAACGTTAATTTCGCTGCACTAAATCATGCACAATCTACATCAGATCATTTTGAGAAATAAATTCACCAAGAATCAAAGTTTGAAATTTCAGCATACCAGCCAGCTTATCGTGTTTTCTATTATTGTCATCGTTATTATTATTGTCATATTTTCATTATTATTATACACTGGGTTGTTCTATGACTAGTGCATTTTCCCTTTGAAAATAGATCTATGTAGTATAAAGTATAAAGTATAAATCCCCAAACCCTAAGACACACAGAAGGTACAGAATAAATGAAATTAGTGAACCCAAAAACTATACAATGACAGCCTTTGTGCCCATCTTGACGATTAGGGCTCAAGAAAGGCCAAGATATTTGGAGGAAATTAGAACTACTCTAACTTGATAACTCGCACACTGGCTATCAAGACCAGTATATATACCCTTGCTGTTTCTTTAGGTACACAAACATTCCATGCACACAGATGCATAACAAATCCGCCCTCGCCAGTCACAATGTCATCCATCCATGTTTGCCTCCGGGGTGAATCCCTTACTCGGGTTTTGACAGTACAGTCATTAAAATGGTATCAAGTGTATAAGGGAAGCTCTTTAGGAAATACCTTTATGGGGCACCTCATAACCGGTGTTGACAGGATATGCCTACATCCTTCTGCATGGGGTGAAATAGATTCATCGAAAAAAAAAAAATAATAACTAAATCGAGAACAAAACCTAATCGCAACTCTAAGGTATACGGGTACAAAACCAAGTCCCACACTATTTCTACCGAGAACAATAACTTTGTTACTTCCTGTTTGCCTCCCTGAACGATAAATCCCTTCAAAAGTGGGCTCACGCTCAAAGTAAAGTATTCCTCCTGGAGGAGCAAGCCTTTTCTTCTGGAGTTGGCCCATATAGAGAAGGGCGTGAAAAAAAAATTAAGTAGGCAAAGCTGTCCTAAATTTATAATGATCAAAGGAGATTTGAAAAAGACTGTAACCTTTCTGACCTTTGCCAACAGATACCTGTCCCTTGATTTGCTTTTGTTCCAATCGCCACAAGCCCGTTCGATTATGTCAATCACTCGGGAGCCTGATTCGTTGCGTCAGGCTCCTTCGCCACTGACCCACTCCAATAGTTTTCCCTTATCATGAAAAAAAAAACGAATATATCTTATAGCTTGGTGAAGTCCTGCTTGTGGTATCGGCACAATTAAGCCCCGAATCCCTCCCAGCAGGCACATGACGTCAAAATGACGCCGCGCTGACATCGATGCGACGTCATTACGTCGCATCGACGTCAGTACTACGTCACTTCAACGCCATGCTGGGCTGATACCAAACAAAATATACCGGTTTAGCCACCTTTTGGGAACAAGCTGCTCACTCGGTTGGCCATATGTTCTCTGTATCTTGATTATTTGTAATCTTAGTTGTTTCCAACTATGGTTTGAGGGCTGGATTTGGATTTTGATTGTTTCAGTTCCTGGTCTTTGCATACTTTTTACTTTTACAAGTACGATATGCATATGTACCCTCATATAAATCTACCCCAGGTATTGGGACATATTACTGATCAATTTGATACCGGCTTTATAAAAGAAAAGAAAAATAAAAGAAGAAATCTGCAAACTGCGCAGATATATCCATGCAAGTTTGGTGAAATTCCATCAATTGGTTCAAGAGATATTGCGCATACAAGAATGGGACGCCGACGCCGACCCGACGCACCGGGAATCGCCCTGAAAACAATATGTCCCCCCCTCACCTTTGGTGGGGGGACATAAATAGCTACACAATGTGTTCCTGATATTGTTAAACATTTTAAAATGCTTGATTAAATAGATCTATGTTTCTACTATGCACTTACACCTACTTTGCTGCCATTAACTAAAGTGTATACCTTGATTCAAAAGAAATGTCAGGGCGGTTACAAATATGCGCTGGCAATCACTGTCAAATTCGATCAGTCCACTAGAAGATTCGGTAGAATAAATTTTGCACGCTTGTTCAAATTCACTAAGCATAACGCATTGTTAAATTGTACCTCTTGTTACCACATTTACTGTCGTGTATGAAAGATGTATCTATGTTGATATGAAAAAGTAAGAAGGAAGGTGCATTTTATTAAGATGATAATGGTATTCTGCGCGCAAGGAAGCGCCGTTTACGGTGTGACAAATTCCGCTGCCGCGGGATTCGAACTAGGTAAGCCAGGTCTTAGCAGAATGCGCTTCCGACGTTTATATACTTGTAACATCATCCCTGTATGCCAAAACTTAAAATAAGAGTCAGCATTGTGCCTAATTCGAGCCACACCCTACATTTAAATACTCGCGACAATTTATTTACGCATATATTCGCGAATATCTCTTGGTCGCAAAATGAAGCATTTCACGAATATTGGAACGCTTAAATTTTAGGGTGTAAACTGTCAAGTGCAATGTTAAAAAACGTCTTATCAACGGTGATGCACTCTAAATCTAAAAACAACATCGTGGCAACATTGACATTAATATATACGCTCTTTTAGCGCGTTTGTGCCCATTGGATGTTATGCCGCAACTGCAATACTTGAGACATGCCAAAATAATGCTATTTATATAATGTGCAGATTATCGGTGAAAGCAAAGCATCAGATTAGCCTGTGCATCCTCCCTGTATAATAATTAGCTTCTTTCCTATTTTGTACGTGATGGGTTCAGACATGACATATTGTTACTTGAAATGGGATGAAACATTCTGTACGTTCGAAAAGAAAATATTTGGATCATGAGGACATGCTGTCGTCCCCGTTCACATAGACGATATTTGGATCATAAGGAATGTGAATTTGGTCACACAGGCTGTAACTTCGCAAGCAAAGGCTGCTAAGTCCATTTGCTTCTTATTTTGTTTATTACGTAAGGAACGAAGTGGACTTAGTACACTTGGCTTGCGAAGATGACAGGCCGTATGATCATACATGAAGATCAGGAGTTGGGCTGTAGATGTACTAAGATAGCATGTGCGAATAGCGAAGACTCAGATAAGCCTGTGCATTCATTTCATCCCTGTCTATGTTTATGGCAAACCACAACGCTATGTTCTTTATTTCGTTACTGAAAAAGCAAAACTTATTGAAAGTAAGATCAAACATGACTCAGGTCAGTCTGTGCATCCTCGCAGTTGCTCTGGTAAATTTAAATAGTAAATGATTGGCGTTGCCTGAAAAGATATCTGATGAGTCGTGGGTGAAGCGCCGGCTTGCTGATCTAGCGGCCCCGAGCTCCATTCTCGGAGACGTTCTCAATCGTAAACCGGGTTCCATTGCACAGAGCCTTTCATTATTACCCGCCCATCGTCCTGATATGATTAAAAACTGCGGAAATGGACGTAAAATCGCTAGTTATTTTGATCGACATTGTACAAGGACAGGTAATACGGTAGGCTCGTGCGTCTATTGTTGTCCATCTGTTGCATTTTGCAAGTTTTGTTACATCTAAATAATTTTTGTTACCGGTGAGTGAGTAGCGTGTTTGTCCAGTGCCCCTTTTTGTACAATAGAAAGGTCTAGGGGAAGGTACAAACATAACTCCGCCCTGACATTTCTTTTGGATCAGGGTATACACATATGAGCTTCAGCTAAGTGAAAAAAAAACTCTGATATCAGGAGTGTAACGTTTAATATTTTCATCGGAACGTTTATTTAACATAAAATGCTTGATTAAATAGATCTATGTTTCTACTATGCACTGACACCTACTTTGCTGCCATTTACTAACGTGTACACATATGAGCTTCAGCTACGTGAAAACAAACTCTGATTGCAGGAATCTAACGTTTAATATTTTCATCGGAACATTAATTTCAACATTTTTACATTTTTATCACTGTTCAGTAGCTTTTGACCCTTAGGGTATTCAAACATTTTCGACTGCATCTGAAATAATGTTGTTGTTGTTTTTTGTTGTTGTTGTTGTTTTCTGTTGTAGTTTTTTTTTCTTTGAGGGGGGGGGGGGGGGAGGGGGCGGGGCGGGGCGGGCGGGCGGGCGGGGGCTCCGTTTAAACTTTTAAACCATGTCAGAAGTTAAATATTGATAAGAAAAATGTGACATCTAGTGTTGATTTAACGACAATGACATGACAATTTAATCAAAACAGTTCTCTGACTCTTCGCATTTTTTTCTTCATTTTTTTAATAATTCAGGAGATAATATGTAGACACAAGGTAAATATTTACTTTAATCTTTTAAATAGTTTTGTGAGATATATATTTCACATGTAAGTTTTGGCAACAATTATATCCTACTACGGAAACGAAAATCTTAATATAAACTGTGAAAATTCACGAATTTGTATATCAAACTGATTGATCAAATAACGCATTAAAAAGGTTTTATCTTTACAATTCTATGTTAGCTCATACATCATTTAAAACATGTAAAATCACAGTATTGTATTCTAATACTGGCCACATCAATGTGATTTCTTGCCCTTCAGATTTCGGATTTAAGAAAACAAACAGTAAGTGCGAGCAATATTTTATTATGCTCCCCGACGGGTGAGCATATAGTTGCCGCTTTGTCCGTCCGTCTGTCCGTCAGTCCGTCACACTTTTGTCCGGAGCATATCTCTGAAAGTACAAGGGGGAACTAAATGAAACTTCGCACATAGATAGAGGGCAACAAGGGGAAGTGCAGTGCACAAGAACCATAACCCTGTCACAAGTATTTACGAAGTTAGCTCCCCTTCCAGTTTTTTTTTCAATTTTGCTTGTCCGGAGCATATATCTGAAAGTATAAGGGGGAACTAAACGAAACGTCACACTTTGATAGAGGACAATGAGAGGATTTGCAGTGCACATGACCCATAGCCCTGTCTTAAGTATTTACGAAGTTAGCTCCCTTTCCAGTTTTTATCCCCCGACCGAAAGGTTCGGGGGATATAGCGATGAGCGTGGCGTCCGTCCGTAAACATTTTTTTGTCCGCTCTATATCTTAAATACCCTTTGGAATATTTTCATGATACTTCACAGTTATGTAGAACAGGTCATGACCATGTGTCGCGTACAAGAATGGTAACATTTGCTATTGTACTTTTTGAGTTATGTCCCCTTTGGTGAATTTTTTGGCAGATTCGTGTCCGCTCTGTAACTTGAATACCCTGTGGAATATTTTCATGATACTTCACAGATATGTAGAACAGGTCATGACGATGTGTCGCGAACAAGAATGACAACTCTTGCTTTCTTACTTTTTGATATATTTTCCCTTAAAGGTTTTAGGTGTGATTTCGTGACCGCTCTAACACTTGAATACCTTTTAGAATAGTTTCATGATACTTCACAGATATGTAGAACAGGTCATGACGATGTGTCGCAAACTAAAATGACAACTCTTGCCTTCTTACTTTTTTAGTTATTTCCCCTTGATGGTTTTAGATGTGATTTCGTGTCCGCTCTATAACTTGAATACCCTTTGGAATATTTTCATGATACTTCACAGATATGTAGAACAGGTCATGACGATTAGTCGCGAACAAAAATGACAACTCTTGCTTTCTTACTTTTTGAGTTATTTCCCCTGGATGGTTTTAGTTATGATTTCGTGTCCGCTCAATAACTGGAATACCTTTTTAAATTTTTTCATGATACTTCACAGATGTGTAGAACAGGTCATGACAATGTGTCGCAAACAAAAATGACAACTCTTGCTTTCGTACTTTTTGAGTTATTTTCCTTTGATGATTTTAGGTGTCCGCTCCATAGCTTGAATACCTTTTGAAATATTTTCATGATACTTCACAGATATGAAGAACAGGTCATGACAATTTGTCTCATACATGAATGACAACTCTCGCATACATTCTTTGTGAATTATTTCCCTTTGGTAGTTTGAGCTGCTGTTTGAGACTCTGCTCCATATCTGTATAACCCTGGCCTGCTCCACAAGTTTAATAACCTTATACCTTTTAGAATATTGATGAACATGCTGTGATATCTTATCAGTGTTCCCAACTCTCTCTGACCCCATCCACATCCCCCCTCCCCCCCCAAAAAAAAATCCAAATTTGGATTCTTGTTCTTGGTCCAAATTCACTTACTAGAGAGCTCAAAATGAGGTTTGTAGGGCTTGTACTTTAGAAGTTATTTACACATTTTGAAAGTTTAATGTATCATATGCTATATATTTATGTACATGGTGACTGTTTGAGATATAACTTCTTTTTAGCAGTCAAGCATACTGTTTTAGTCTGACTGTTAGATAATCATGCATCTGTTAAACAGATAATGTCAATCAGAAGCATAAAAGAATGACAATATATTACTTATATGTGTTTTGAAGTGCACCCTTTTCACCAAGGCCCATGGGGGTCTTCGGTCGGAGGATCTGCCATCTCCTCTGATGGCTATTTTTTGCGTATTTTGCTTGTCCGGAGCATATCTCTGAAAGTATAAGGGGGAACTAAACGAAACTTCACACATTGATAAAGGACAATGAGAGAATTTGCAGTGCACAAGAACCGTAACACCGTAACACAAGAACCGTGCACAAGGATTTACGAAGTTAGCTCCCTTTCCAGTTTTTTCACTATTTTACTTGTCCGGAGCATATCTCTGAAAGTATAAGGGGGAACTAAATGAAATTTCACACATTGATAGAGGACAATGAGAGGAAGTGCAGTGCACAAAAACCGTAACCCTGTTACAAGTATTTACGAAGTTAGCTCCCTTTCCAGTTTTTTCAATATTTTGCTCGTCCGGGGCACATCTCTGAAAGTAATATGAAATAGGCGCCACCTAAATTGCAACCAACCTACATTATGACTCCAATAAAAAAACTGAAACAAGAAAATTGTAGCACAGCTGCATGGATAGCTCCTTTCGTAGAACTTTTATGCATCCGTCCTACAGCACGGAAATCCTGGACACTTTTTACAAGTAGTAAAACAAAAACAAAAAAAACTAAAAGAATATAGCTCAAAATAAAATTACGACGCCCTTCGGATGCAGACGGGATTAAATATTTTCCCTTTCATTGTAACAGTGCCTCTGTCGTCCCTACCTATACTCGAAGTATATTGCTGGCACCGTCTGATACGAGTATTCCTTATAATCAATTGAACCTGGAGAATCTAAAAACTAAGAAGTAAAGATTCTTGACTAATTTACCGAAATACGCAGGCTGATTCGAGTATTCAATGTATTCACATGCTTCAAAGCACCATTTTAAGCGACGCCAGTCACTACTCAGTATCCAGTGGACACACGAGGTCAAAATGACTTCGTGTCGATGTCAGCTCGTCGTCATGATGTCCCAGAGATGCACATACGGCATCGTTTCGAGGTTGTGTGCCTCTCGTCGGTAGATCTATAGGATTACCAGCCTGATAGAGAAGGTGGAGAAATGTGGAAAAAAGATATCAAAAAGCAATCTTGGCATCGGTATCATTTATATGTTATGAGATTGATTAATTGATTGATTGATTAATTGATTGATTGATTGATTGATTGATTGATTGATTGATTGATTGATTGATTGATTTTCGGTCGACATCTGAACAACACACTCGTACCATTCGTATCACGAGATATTAAATAAATGATAATGAAATGAGAATAAAAAAAGTAGGCCTAGGCAATGAACAGAACAGGGGACAGGTGTTTGGAGTGAGAGAGAGACAGACAGACAGACAGATAGACAGACAGACAGAGACAGGCAGACAGAGAGAATGGCACCACTGACAACCGTTTAACCCTGCACAGTAACGGCAGTCAATGGTGCCATTGGCAACCGTTGGCACCACTGGAAGCTGGTCGTCAATATTGGTGTCAATGGTAGAGCCGATGTTGAAACTCAGAGCGGCATTGACATGCCAGTGGTGACTCTGGCAGAATCCCGAACGCAACCAGTATTGGTTGTGACGTCACACATTAAAGATGCATCGTCACACTGGTGCTGCAACCAATCGATTAGTAGATTATTTATATAACTGAGGGAAAACCGATAGTGGTTTTCAAAGTTTGCAGAAAGACTCCGTCTCTCCGTCAGCCTTTGTCGTTTCTAAAGCTTGCCTGCTATATCACGTGTGCACCTGCCTGCTGCCGACCTAGAAATATAATGCGTGTCACCAATAAGCAGATGCCGAGAAGCCGCAGTGAAAAGGTAAAGGTTGTGGTTGTCATCGAGCTGTACGGCCTTCTAGCCGAATATTCTGACGGCCATCAAAGGACTTTTTTTTGGAATTCAGCCGCGTGTTGCCAGGGAAATGGTGGCGGAAGTTCAGGAATTTATTTTCGTCCAATAAAAATGCCAGCGTCTCGTTTCTCCATAGAAAGAAAGACGCCGACCGGAAATTCAGTGACACAAAATTTTCGAAGCCTTAGTGGTACGGGACAGAATAGAATAGAACAGAAATACGCCTTATATCGTAAAGCAACCAACACTCGTTGTTCGCCGCCTTCGGCGGCAAACAACTCGTTGGTTAGTTGCTATAAGGGGGAACTAAATGAAACTTCACACATTGATAGAGGACAATTAGAGGAAGTGCAGTGCATAAGAACCGTAACCCTGTCACAAGTATTTACAAAGTTAGCTCCCTTTCCATTTTTTTCAATATTAAGCTTGTCCGGTGCATATCTCCAAAAGTATTAAAGGGAACTTAATGAAACTTCAAACAAAGAAAGAGGGCAATAAGAGAAAATGCAGAGCACAAGACCCATAGCCCTGTCTTAAGTATTTACAAAGTTAGCTGCCTTCCTATTTTTCAGTATTTTGCATGTCCAAAACATATCTTTGAAAGTATAAAAGGGAACTATATGAAACTTCACACACTAATAGAGGCAGTGAGTGAAAGTGGAGAACATAAGAACCATAACCCTGTCATGAATAATTACAGAGTTAGCTCCCTTCTTGATTTATGCTTTATTTTGCTTGTATGAAGCATATCTTAGGAAGTATTGAAGGAAACCAAATGAAATTTTACACGTTGATAGTGGTTAATGCAAGGAAGTGCAGAGCTTTAGAACTATAACATTACCTTTAGTAAATACGGAATTAGTGCCCTTCCTAATTTTTTCAGTTATTTAGCTTGTCTGGAGTTATCTCTGTACATATTTAAGGGAACATGAATGAAACTTCTTATATTGATAATAGAGGGCAATGGCAAGAAGTGCAGAGCAGAAGAACCATAACTGTATCCCAAGTTATTTTGGAGTTACTTCCCTTCTTATTTTTTCTCCGTTGTATGCATGTCTAGTTTTTATTTCTTCTTCATCTGTTGTTGTCTATGGAGCCCGAAAAGGGACATAGCAATACATATACTGATTTCGTTCCCACGATATGCGTTTCGTTCCCACGCATTACTCTTTCGTTCCCTCAATTTAACATTTCATTCCCTAAAAATAATATTCTGTTCCCACGCTTTACTTTTTCGTTCCTTCAGTTTAATATTTTGTTCTCTCAAAGAAATATTCCGTTCCCACGCTTTATTTTTTCGCTCCCTCAAAAAGCATTTCGTTCCCTCAAAATAGCATTCCGTTCCCCCGCTTTACCAGTCAGTCTAGTACTTTTAGTCATCCCAATCTCTGTGCCCCCTCTAATTCGAGGCCAACTCCCAATGAAACGAATTTACCCCCCATCGAAGCAAATGCTCTCCCTCTAAAGCTGGCCTGCCAGAAAAGGCACTGTCACCAGGGGAAGCAAGAAGGAAGTAATAACAGTTGTCTTCCTGTGGAAACCTGGCAGGAAAATAGGGAGATGCACCCACACACCATAATTTTACCACAGGTCAAAGGTTATTATGCCAACTGTCACGATTAAATTACTGGTGTATTTCCGGACCCTGAGTTTAGCTGGCTTACCAAGTCCCTATAAAAGATGTTGAGTACACTTTGAAGGGAAGCAATTCAGCTACCCATTGGAGCAAATTCCTCCCTCGAATGTAGACCCCCTCGAAATGGTCACACTGCAAAAGGAAACAAACAGGAAGTCACAAAAGCAGACTCCTCTTCACTGGAAGCAACTTAGCCATCACCATCTGTATGCCCCTCCAGCCCAGGGCAATCTCCCAAATGTAACAGTCGAGGACAAAATCGTGGCCCTACTGATCACGAACCCAGAACACATCCACCCACCCCCTCCTCCCCCGTAAACCATACAAGTACTCCGCCAACTGATAGTCGACACCGCCGAGTGAGCACTCGATGTTGGGACTACTTTGACCCAACGGTCAGAAACGCCAATGATGTTTTTCCAACATTGGGCAGACGTTGTACCAGCGTCAAATTTTCACTAGGAATAAAGCGGCGCAAGTGTTTCTGTATAAGGATGCTATGTTTTCTCAGTTTCATAATTTTTGTATTGTTAATAGAATATGTAGTTTGATCGTCATGTTCAAATTTTTAATGTAATGTTGGCCAAATTGATTATCATTATTAAACGCCCTCATTCAAAACAGAGCTCTTTTCAACGCCCATTGTTAAGAAAGACCATGATGCAACGATCTGTGTAAAGCTAAATATATATGTAGTATTATTGCGAGGCCTCATAATAGTAAATCGTGGGAACGAAATATTATTTCGAGTGAACGGAATAGTAATTTGAAGGCTCAAAATACTATTGTGACAGAACGAAATATTATTGCGAGGTAACAAAATGCTATTTTAAGGACACAAATTTATTTTGCAAGAGAAAGAAATATTAGTGCGTGCAAACGAAATAGTGATGCGTGGAAACGAAATGTTATTTTGGAGGAACGAAATATTATTTTGAGGGAACGAATTATTATTTTGAGGGAACGAAAAAGTAATGCGTGGGAACGAAATATTATTTTTAGTGAACGAACTATTATTTTGAGGGAATGAAAAAGTAATGCGTGGGAACGGAATATTATTTTGAGGGAAGAATTGCTATTTTGAGGGAACGAAAAAGTAAAGCGTGGGAATGGAATATCATATTGAGCAAACGAAATGCTATTTTGAGGGAACTAAAAAGTAAAGCGTGGGAACGGAATACTATTTTGAGGAAACGAAATACTAAATTGAGAGAAAGAAACAAATAATGCGAGGAAACGAAAAAGTCAAACGTGGAAACGGATTTTTTTTGAGGGAACGTAATACTAAACTGAGGGAACGAAAAAGTAATGCGTGAGAACGAAATGCATTTCATGGGAACGAAATCAGTATATGTATTGCCATGTCATCTCCCGGGCTCCGTAGTTGTCTTATCAAGCTAAAGAAAGTTTTACCATTAGAACGATTTTCACCTATCAAAAAAGTGTTTGTTTGATTTATTAAACAACGCTACGAAGAAACAAACAAGAGCTCCGCTGAGCGGGGTAATATACG
Source organism: Ctena decussata (assembly GCA_963989385.1). Lineage (NCBI taxonomy): Eukaryota > Metazoa > Mollusca > Bivalvia > Lucinida > Lucinidae > Ctena > Ctena decussata. Next base: position 65,086,858 of record OZ022504.1, read on the forward strand.
CCCGTTGGGGCTTAAAAATGGAAAAAAAACAAGAGATGACATAACTTTGTCAGTAGCTTAAACCTTCAATAATAAGGAAGATATAAACAGGGGGTAAAGCTTTAAGTGAGTAATCATATAGGAGCGACCCAATAACCACATTTGTTTCTTGGAGCGGGCCTAGATAGAGCAGAATCTTCTACAAAGATGCATTTTTAAGCTTATTCAAAGTTGAAAATCCCCTCAAGAATGCACACATGTCATTTTGATGATTATGCTGAATGATACATGTAATCACAATATATTCTGATTCTCCGATGCAGCGCTAATTCATGCTGCTTGCATAAAAATCATGTTTTGCATGGTTTGGTTTGAGAACAAATCGGCAGCTCGGAAAATATCATTGTCAACATCATACGAAACAAGGTGATGTCTTCAAAGGTCGGTTTAAAACATTTTGACATATCTATTAGTCTTGTCCGAGTCAATGTTTATCAAAAAATCAGTGAAAGTTTAAGTTTTATAGCATATTATAAAATAAGAATTATTAATAGCGGAGCCAACAGGCGTAAGTACATTTTATGGAAGAAAAACACAGTGGAGACTTCAGAAGTTGAAATGAAATCACATGAATATGATTTTATTCATATTTCTTTACAAGCATATTACAGTAAAATCCTATTTTGTCTTAAGCCAATCATATGTATCTGCGAACACCGACGTCTCAAACGAGTCTGTGAATCCGTGTATGCAGCTAAAGGCTTAATTTTATGTCTGTAGATTCATCTTGGTTTACGCACGGTGTGCGCAAAAAGTAAAGAAGCTGGTCAGACTGTGCGGAAACTTTGACTGATCTGAGTCTTTACTGTTCGCATGTACGTGAAGCACCCTGCGTATGTATCGCAACTTGAAAAATAAAGAACATTTTCTCGAATTTCTACTTCAAATGCGTAAAAGCAGGGGCAGGGAGGGGGCAGCAGGCCTGTGTACTTGAAAATTTATATTTCACACTTCATAATCCATAACTCCCAGTCCGTAATTCATGATTCATGCTTCACAGTTTTAGTTTATAAATTACAAACTTTAGTCCTTATACTTACTTGATAGTTCATACTTCACTCTTTACATTTCAAACATTCCACTTAACATTTGTAGTTCATACTTCAGACTTCATACTTCACAAATCGTATATATCACAGTTCAAATGTTACAGTTTATACTTCCACACTGCATACACAACATGCTTTACACTTCATAGTTCATTCTTCTCTCTTCAAGGTTCATACTTCAAAGTAAGTAATCTATCATCATTACTATTATTAATATATAACTGTTTGGTGTTTGTGTTCATATAAATTGTTGCAGTTCTACATTTGATTTAGTGTGTGCTATGTTGGTTGTTGTATTTCATGTTTTAGGGGAACGGCTGTAATTAATGTTGAGAGAACTTTTAGCCCGACCCCATTGTTTGCACTTTGTATACAAAGACAATAAAATATGTTTAAACTAAGTACTCTTAGGTCATGAGCCAAATATGGTTTGCCTCCCCCACCAGAGGGAGTTTTGTAGACCATACTTTTCTTAAAGTCCAGCATCTTAGAAGTATTCTGCCGCATGTTAGCCCTCTGACGAGTGGGCGTTAAGCTGTAACAGCCTGTTACAAACGTTACCCATTAAAAAAACAAACATCACATAAAAATTATCAAAAATTATAAAAAAGATATGTCACTTTCCTATGTTTAAAATTATAATAGAGTCTAAAAGAACAATCCAGTAGCTAAACGTTATGATGTTTGGAAGGTCACTTTAGCTTACATGGTGTAATATACGTGACAATTGTCTTTACACCCCATCAAAATTGCTATTTCCATCCAAAATACTTTCTTTTTGTGAGTTATTCGTTCAGTATTAGACCACATATTTGTACAATTTATTGATCTTTTCAGATCCGCAAAAATTATTAGCCTATCTTATATACTTAGGGAGGAATAGGGTGTTGAACACAATATCCCCTTATATATGTTCTGTATAATAGTTATTACGTTCCGTATGATTCAAGTGCTTAAACTACACTGTTGGAATCGAAAACAACTGTAAAAGGTAATATTTTAAATATGTTTGTCAATTAAAACAGCAAGAACTGTTCCACAATATTTTGAACGCATTTTAGTCGGCCGTAATGATCAATTATATACGTTACCGAGGGCTATTTTTGTTAAAATCATATACTTTGAACATAGAATTATTTTGTTTTCTTTGTTAGCAGTTTCTTCATCAAAGAATCTTTTAATATAAGAAAAAATGCAATTTGGCTTATTTCTTATCGTTAGCTATTACTAGTAACGTAAATAATATTTAACATTTGAGATATTTCATTATAATTCCTTTTATCAGTTTTTTCACTGCCACATGTAACAAGAGCACAAATACGACTGGGAGTTCTTATGATATATTTTGATATATTGTGTACCTGGACCTATCAACAATTCCCTTAGTTATTACTTTTAGGGATTTTTATACGTGATTAAACACAGTATACTTTATATTTCAATATTAAGAGCATTGACATATTCTGCACATGTAAAACGGGTTTTGCTGATTACTTTGTTATTATATCAAAAATCAAAGTATTTCATAATGGCATTGCCAGGTTTGTTTCTTTTACAATTAGTACTTTTGAGTTCTAAAGACAGTTACATACGTGAAATTTGTTATATACAGCTGAAAAATCCAAAATATAAAAAAAATCAACTTCAGAAAAAGATAAAATTAAACGGCAGCTATTTAAAGCCAGCATTGTATATTAGCCTCAAATAAAATGATATAAAATCAGTTTGATAGCGTTAAAACAAAAGCGGGTTTGACCTGTTTAGTATAAAACTATAAAAATTATCAGTACTCAACAATACAAAGTGTGGTACAACCTTGTTCATGGATAGAATTTGGTATAGTTTTTACAGTCACACTGAAACCCTGTAAAGCAGAACCTGAAGCTTGACGACTTCAGCCAAATACAGTTCTGCATCAAAGATATTTGCTAGCAGCGTCTAATTACTTTTGTAAGACTATTGTACATTTTACGTTACCAAGGGAAATAACATTGCTCAGTTGCAGTAAAGAAACATACATACTTCTGAAAATATTTAAAGGTAGTGTTAATGCATTGCTTTATTTAGTTCATTTATGTAACTAACAATAATGTATCAAGCAGGAGTTTAGGAGAATAGTATCAGCAACATTTAACACAGAAAAAGAGACACGGGCAGTTTACTAGTGATACTGTAGCAATCTGTAAATACTATGTTTTAGATTATCTATATTTATATGCTTTTGTTTCTTTCTTGCTCTTTCAAGTCTGACTACATTCAATCATCTCCTAAAGAATCTAACTAATTATATTCAGTCATCTCTTAAAGAATCAATTCACCATAGAACATACTGATACGTATAGTTGGACAAAATGTTGTTGTTGTTTTTTTTTGTGTGTGTTTTTTTTTTTTTTTTTTTTTTTTTTTTGTTTTTTTTTTCTTTTTTCTTTTTTAAGCTCTGCCCACATAATGAAGTGGCGAATGAAAATGACAGAATATCTTAATGTTGGTCATCTCTGTTCAGATATTTATTCTTCAAAATGTTTGCGCCTACATGTAGTTATACTTTGCAGCATAATATTGAGATAAAAGAAAAGAAAGACCGAACAACTAACGTCTAAACTATTCATTGAGAGTTTATAAATTCTTCATTTCCAATATCCTTAACCAGCAATACAGTACTTCTGAAGAGCAAATAATCAAGTAATACAAATAGTGAATACCTGTACATGCCAAGGAAGGGCTAACCTCAATAACTTACTGCATTTGATCTCCGTGACATTGTATTTCATGTACCATATTGTTTAGCAATAAGCATGCTTGTAATCTGCTTATTTATGATATCCCACTGCTTATCAAATCATCTTTGTCCAAATATTTTAAATACTGTTAGAGAATACAGCATTTTGGCAGTATCCAAACAACAATTTTACATAATTATTGAAAATTATCTCACCGAAATTTATCTTTCGTAACACCTTTAGTCTTTGACAGTAACAACAAATGGGAATAAAACCATGGGGTTTGCAAAATTGCCTGACCAGTCAAGTAGCAGCAGAATGAAAAATATGAAAAATAGAACTCCTGAACAGGCTGATGACAGAATGTTGTATGCGTTATTAAGTATCTCACTTTCTTTAATCCTTGAACTTTTACATTGTTAATATTTTGTAATGTATTTGATGAGAGCTGCTCACGTAGTTTACAAATTAACATGAAAGTTTACAAATCATTTTGACATATGTAAGTTATGATCACCGGAACTACACATATATGCTAACCTATGTTAAGCAGTTATTGTGCAAAGAGGCTCTTGGCGGATGATTCGACTGACAGCATAGCAAAAATTGTGTTATAGCCTGTCGGCTTAGTTGATACTGCTTTTGATTGCCTCGGCTAGAAGTCACAGTTTCTTAATTGTATGAAGGGCAATTGAATTGCTCAGCCAACAGCACAGGTAGCGAAATTGGTTTTATCCCTATCATGACTAAACCTAATAAATATTAATCAGTTGCAGCATATAACAACTTATACGTACTTCATTCCAAGCATAGAATTAAGAATAAAAAAATCATTTTTATGAAGACACTTTTAAGAGACTGAATTTAAGGCAAGGTCGATCTGCTTCAGCTGTAACAATCTATATGTGTCTTGCTGAGTTCTTGTGTATTTTAAAGAGCTAAATTCGCCATCTGACTACCATTGGTAAGCTAATACTACAGCAATGAATAATTCATGCAGCCCTGGAACTAAAATTTTGATAACAGGTGACTTAAAAATCTAATCCCCAGACATATTACAATTATGTAACGTAACGTTACTGTTAGATTGCTTTACAAATATTCACTATCTATGTTCTTTTTCCGTTTGAAGACACATAACATTGGCTTTTTTTCATATAAACATATACAACAGTGTCTACTTATGACATGATACAGATAACATTGAAAAATAAAGTGCAGCTTATGTTGTCTTTCTTAGCGTTTCTCGTCATTTTGTAAGTTAAATTCTTCAATAAAATATGTAAGATACTTTCTGTCCCCATATAATATCCCATGGCTAACTGCTACTTAACTTATCTAAGCTGGTCATGAATCGAAAAAGATTGATGGAGCACGTATAAACTTCAGTCCACCAATTCAGCGTTTTAGTCTGATTCTGTTATTTTTTCTCATATTTTTGTTGTGGTTATATACGTTACATATTTATTGTGACTGGTGACTAGTTTTGTAAGCCTACAGTTTTTTTATATACTAGAATATTAAAATAGTCATATATATGATACACATGTATTAACTTTTCTCTACACTTCACTTCTTAAAATTTGCTCCTTATATTACATGTATATGCACACTGAAGGGGAAAAACGTCAAATACAAGGTAAGCTACGTTACACTGATTAGTCAACTTATCCTAGACAATGTCAATTACCTTCAAACAGCGATTTATGTACAAGCAGACAAAATTCAACAGTATTTAGAACGAATACTAATATTTGTATAACAATGTGTATTTGCTGTCATAACGTGAATATGTAAATTTGGGTAGCGTAATTGACGTTGATGTTAAACGTTAACGCCCCAAGGTACAGAGGGCTTACATGTGTCATTTTGTTTCGTATATAATGTAGTTTTAGAAAATTATAGTGTACAAAACTCCCCCTGGAGGGATCTATGGTCAGCTGAAGGTCTATCTACATTGTACAGAGCACAGAACAGCAGACAGGTAAATGTAATACCACTATCGTAAACTTCGATCGCACACCCGGTTAACTATGTTTTAAAGGCTGTTACAAAACGAAAAAGAGTCATAGTTACCAAACGGTCTGGTCATCCGGTAGTTTAGTTACTATGACTCTTTTTCGTTTCGTAACAGCCCTTGTATATACATAGTTAACCAGGGGTGGATTGAGACGTGAGTAAACGAAGTGGCTGTCCACTGAGAATTACGGCTTTCGACCGAGCAGTACTAGTGCGGCTGTCGATTGATGCGTTCATAGACATTCCAGGGACAAATACAAATACAGTCACTTCTCCTCCATATTTCAAAGTCGAAGTTCGTCTTAAACTACTGATATCTCAAGTTTAATTTTCTGCTTCCAGAAAATTTCACTCTGAGATAACGGTGGTTTGAGATAATCGTAGTTGAAAAGTAAAGAAAAATTGGAAATGCGTTCAAACTATATTCTTTGATATAAGAGAGTTTGAGATGTCAGTGTTTGAAATAACGAGAGTACGTTGCAACTGACCTTTCCTAGAGGTCATTTTCTCATTTCATGCCCCTGTGACGATAGTCAGAGGCATTATGTTCTACTCTTGTCCGTCTGTCCGTCCGTCTGTCTGTCTGTCCGTCCGTCGTTCCTAAAATTGTATAATCAACTCCTACGACAGTTTTTAAGCAATCAATCATAAACTTTGCAAGCATATTGAAAATGTGCAAGTGTCATTTTGTAGAGAAAGAAAACAAAAAAAATATTTTTTGACAAAATTACGGCCCGTAAATACTTAGAAATTTTCACAGGTTCTGGCTAATAAAGAATTACAAATTTGTATCATCAACCTTCAACAGTTTTTAAGGTATCAGTTCGAAACTTTTCACACTTATCATAGACATATTGAAGATGTGCATATGCCTATCAAGAGAAAAAATAATTTTTGATAAATTACGGGCATTTATAAACTTAGAATTATTTTGGGTTTTGACTAATACAGCATGACACAATGGTATAATCAACTTCTTCCACAATTTTTGACTAATCTATATGAAACCTTGCACAGATATAACAGGTATATTGAAGATGTGCATATGCCTTTTTGAAGAAAAAACAAATCATTTTTGACAAAATAACGACCTTTTTAAACTTAAAATTTACAGGTTCTGGCCAATACAGTATGGCAAGCTTGTATAATCAAGCTGTCCAAGGGTTTGTAAGCAATCAGTTTGAAAATTACCACAGATGTTCCAGACATACTGAAGATATGTCTTTTTCAAGAGGAAAAAAAATATTTTTGACAAAATTACGGCCTTTTCAAACTAAGCTATTTTTCAGATTTTGGCTTATACAGGATGACAAGATTGCATCAATTTGTCAACTTCTTCCACGGTTCTTACGCAATAGAGAATGACAAATCTGTATATTCAATATTGTCGACAGCCTTTAAAAAATCTCTGAGAACTTTCACAGATGTTACTAAGATATTAAAGATATGCACATTCATATTTGAAGTACAAAAGTGGGAGAGGGGGCGGGGGTAGAAGTGGGGAAGTGGGGGACAGGGGCAGCGCGGGGGCATCATCTGTGTCTTAGAGACACAATTTTCTAGTTTGATTTTGTTGTCATTGTTATGTTGTATGATAAGAAAACCAATTTGTCTCTTTTAATCCTTTTTACTACAAGACTGATGAGAATGAGATATGCCGCTTTGCACTTGTTGAACATTACATTTCAGATGAAAAGAATGTGGTGCTGTTGTCATCCTAGAGTTGTATTAGCCATTGGCAGCAATTTTGCAGAAGATTCATGCTAAAATCAATAGCTTATCCTATCCCATCTCTTGTTGGCGGATGGTTTGGGGTGCGATTGTGCTGGATATAACTTCCAGTGCAGGGGCGCCCTACTTCTTTGGATTATAGTAGGGTAAGGGCCTGCTGTGTTTGCGGTGGGTGAGGTTGGGGGTTGTTTGGACATTTTTTTCTCTCGTCTATCATTTTTCTCTTCTTTCCTACTCTCTTTGGGAGACGGTCCAATATAGACTGAAATACTATCTCAAAGGGCCGTTAAAGCCAAATCAACCAACCAACTAACAAACTCTTGTCGGCACCTAGATACTGAAGGCTCACTGATCAAATCTATATTAAAGTTAACCCCAAGGTCAGCCATGCATTTTCTGTCAGCTAAACTTGACGGGATCTTAAACTAGGTTTGAAAAATTGACCCTGAATGTTTGCATGCTACAGAAAGTCTAGAAAACAGATATAAATACTTTCCCAAAAGAGAAGCACAATGTCTTTAGCATTTATCCTATACGTTCCGTCTTCGCATGATTATTTCCGCGGGTTTTCTTCTTATACCCTTTATTTTTAGCGTAGCCCACATTATCGGGAACTCTTCATCAAAATAATAATTATGTCTTAATATTAATGCCGAAGTTCATAGGGACAGTAGCAAGTCAGTAAACCGATATATTTTCTAAATATGTATCAAACGTCACATACATGTACACTGTATCACAAAGGATGAGATTTTTGCAAGCATCCCGCTTTAAACATTGTATATTCATCATAATTTGACCACGTGCTGAAAGATACATCCATATAGTACATACTGAACTATGAAAAAACATAATAATGATGATAAACATCCAACTTACCGCTATATTTTTACGTTAAGCGATGTAAATCCCTTTGTTTACAAAATGAAATCTATCTTTTCCTGTCCGGAAGTCAGCTTAATTTTGTGCTCTCTTAAGAAAACATACTCAAAGCTTTATCCCTTTGATAAAACTACAAAACAAAGTTAACATGAAATTCCTAGACAAAAATTACAAAGGGGCATAATGCCATCAGAACTGACAGTAGGGTTATGGTTCTTTTTTCTTCGCATATCGTCTGATATTTGTACAAACTTTCATTAAGAAATCTTAAACGGTTTTCAAGATATTAAACAGACACGGAGCTAATATGAAACAAGAGGACCAAGAGGCCCTGAATCGCTCACCTGAGCAAAAAGGATAAAGGTCAAACTAGGGTCATAATTTGAACAAACTTGATAGTTTGCAACCATTTCCAAATGGTTCTGAAGAAGAAGATTTTTTAATGTTTTTCTATGTATTGCTATGGTTCAAACCCTGGACCCCCTGGGGCAGGGCCATTTTGGACCCTGGGGCCATCATTTGAATAATCTTGGTAAAGGACCACTAGGCAATGCTAAAAGCTAAATTTCAAGCCCCTGGGCTATGTGGTTCTGAAGAAGAAGAAGAAGATTTCTTAATATTTTTCTATGTATTTCTATGGTTCAAACCCAGGACTCCCTGGGGCGGGGCCATTTTTGACCCTGGCACCATCATTCGAACAAACTTGGTAAGGGACCACTAGGCAATGCATCATACAAAATTTCAAGCATCTGCACTAAAGGGTTCTGGAGAAGGTTATTAACTACACTTTAATTTCGAACACAAGACTCCCTGCCCCAGGGCCATTTTGGATTTTAGGGCCACCATTTACACAAACTTTGTAGGAGTCTACCAGGCAATGTATCATACCAAATTTCAAGCATCTGAGCCAAGTGGTTCTGAAGAAGAAGATTTTAATAGTTTCCTATGTATTTCTATGGCTCGAGCTCACGACTCCCTGCCGCAGGGCCATTTTGGACCCTGGGGCCATCATTTGAACAAACTTGATAAAGGACAACAAGGCAATGCATCATACCAAATTTCAAGCATCTGAGCCTAGTGGTTCTGACGAAGAAGATTTTTAATAGTTTCCTATGTATTTCTATGGCTCAAACTCACGACTCCCTGCCGCAGGGCCATTTTGGACCCTGGGGCCATCATTTGAATAAACTTGATAAAGGACAACCAGGCAATGCATCATACCAAATTCCAAGCATCTGAGCCAAGCAGTTCTGGAGAAGAAGAGTTTTAAGTATTTTTTAGTCTCGAACACAAGACCCTCTGCCCCTGGACCATTTTGGACCCTTGGGCCACCATTTGAATAAACTTAGTAGAGGGCAACTAGGCAATGACACATACCAAATTCAAGCATCTGAGCCAAGTAGTTCTGGTGAAGAAAACTTTTAAGTATTTTTTAGTTTCCAATCCAAGACCTCCTGCCTCAGGGCCAATTTGGACCCTGGTGCCACCACTTGAACAAACTTGGTAGAGGACCACTAGGCAATGCTACATACCACATCTCTTATGGAGTGTATATTTCTCAACTTATAAGATTTGCTAGAGTGTGTAGTCATGTAGATGACTTTAATGCTCGTAATAAATGTTTAACTGCTAAACTTCTTCAACAGGGCTATCGGTATCATAAGCTTAGAAAGGCTTTTTCTAAATTCTATCGCAGACACCATGAATTGGTTTCAAAATTTGATGTCGGATTAAAATTTCTTTTACACCAAGGCCTATCGGAACCAGAATTTTATGGTGACTTAGTATACAAATTCAAAAAGATTAAGGGTAGGACTGATTTTTCTGATCAATTCCGAAAAATAATAATACGTCACAAACGTATTGGCTATAATTTAAATGTTATGCGACAGTCTGCATGCTTAGTGATTAACCCAGTCACGGTTGATAGCTTTGCTGCACTCTTTAATTGCACACCGGGGGATCGGTCGTCAGACTCTATGATGGCCCCGACCTAAAGCTATATATTTTAGTTGGTTGGGACCGGAGCCTTTTTGTCTGTTGCTTGGTCCACCGGGGCTCAACTGGTGACCTTCTTTTGCTTCAGATTTCTAGTGGGGTTGTTTGGCAGGACAGGGATCTCCACCTGTTTTTGTCTGTTGCTTGGTCCACCGGGGCTCAACTGGTGACCTTCTTTTGCTTCAGATTTCTAGTGGGGTTGTTTGGCAGGACAGGGATCTCCACCTGTCCCGTTGTATCTGTTGAGTCCTCGTCTTTGCTTCTTCATGGTGTTGAAATTTGATTTATGTGTTTACCGTGATGATTCATTGACGAGTTAGAGGGTTATCATGCGAACCGAACAACCAACTAAATGTTTTGTACCACTTCAGAAACTGAGGGTGAGGTTGGGCCTGTAAAATCGATTTAAGTCTCCCAGTAATTCATTACTGACCGTTCCAAGGCGGTAGTTCTGTTGTGGTTCTTTGTTGCCTGTTTTTGGTGTCAGAGTTTCTGTGATGTTTTACCTTATGTATGTTATTATTATTTTTGGTTCGGTTTGGGTTGCTGAGTGGCCACCTTTTGGGAACAAGCTGCTCACTCGGTTGGCCATATGTTCTCTGTATCTTGATTATTTGTAATCTTAGTTGTTTCCAACTATGGTTTGAGGGCTGGATTTGGATTTTGATTGTTTCAGTTCCTGGTCTTTGCATACTTTTTACTTTCCATAGTCCTATCAGTGGTAAATATATCTATACATAAATCCTTTGATAAAATATAACTAGGCTACTGTACATATATTGAGTCATATAACTGGCTGAAAGTAGAGGTAACATGTTTTTGGAACAATGAAAAAAAAGCTTCCTGGTTGCCCGTCGAGATTTTCAATATAAACGAAAGCGGGACAATGAAAGGGGACCCAAATTTTTACATTGTATTTTTACCATTTTCTTCAAGCTTGTGACAGCGAAAATATTTCCGTTTAGGAACAGCGTAAAACGACTAAACTCAAATCCCTATACAAAGCGAATTAACCTTCACGTTTGGTGGTAAAATTTGGGTTCATTTGTATCAATTGAGTCAAATAATTTGCAAACACAAGAACATGTTTTTGAAAAATAAACAAGAGGGCCATGAGGCCCTGAACCGCTCACCTGAGTATGGTGGCCATGTAGCTCATGTGACCTAGACTGCTTGATAAATTTTTGTTCCATCAGCCCCTGGAGGCTGTGTATGAAATTTGGTTACAATTAGCCCTGTGGCTTTTGAGGAGGCATCTTAAATTGTCAAAATATGAGAGACATGGGTCAGAGGTCAAATGATGACCTTGACCTCTTGTGCCCGCAAATCTTCCATGTACTACCTAAGACGACTGTTTATACCAATTTTTATGCCAAAATCTTCTAAACTTGCCATGAACTCTTATGTTCTACCATTTTCCCATACTTCACCTTGCCTTAAAAAAGCTCAAGGTCAGCCCAAGGTCATCATTTAAACAATATTGATAGTACTAAAGTACCTGATGCTATATACCAAGTTTCAAGGCCATCGATCACTTGGTTCTTGAGAAGGAGATTTGTAAAGGTTTTTGCCATATATGGGCATGGCGGCCATGTTGGTCATGTGACCAAGACTGTTTGAACAAATTTTTCGTTCCCTCAGCCCCTAGAGACTCTGTATGAAATTTGGTTACAATTGGCCAAGTGGCTTTTGAGCAGATGTGTGAAATTGTCACAATATGAGAGACCAGGGTCTAAGATCAAAGAATGACCTTGACCTCTTGTACATAAATTTTCATGTACTCATTAAGATGACTGTATATGCCAATTTTCAGGTCTAAATCTTCGACAGTTTCCAAGAAATCTTATGTTCTAGCATTTTCCCATATAAAAGCTACAAAAAGCAAATTTGACCTTACCGTAAAAAAAGGTCAAGGTCAACCCAAGGTCATAATTTGAACAATCTTGGTAGAACTTGGGGTACCTGATGCTACATACCAAGTTTCAAGGCCATCGGCTTATTGATTCTGGAGAAGAAGATTTTTTTAGGTTTTTACCATATATGGGCGTGGCGGCCATGTTGATCATGTGACTAAGACCCTTTGAACAAATTTTCATTCCCTCAGCCCCTTGAGGCCCCATATGAAATTTGGTTACAATTGGCCATGTGGCTTTTGGGGAGATGTGTGAAATTGTCAAAATATGAGAGACCAGGGTCAAAGGTCAAACAATGACCTTGACCTCTTGTACGCATTAATTTTCATGTATTCATTAAGGTGACTGTATATACCAATTTTCAGGTCAAAATCTTCTACAGTTTCCAAGAAATCTTATGTTCTGGCATTTTCCCATATAAAGGCTAGAGAAAGCAAATTTGACCTTACCGTAAAAAAGGTCAAGGTCAACCCAAGGTCATAATTTGAACAATCTTGGTAGTATTCGCGTACCCGATGCTACATACCAAGTTTCAAGGCCATCGGCCAATTGGTTCTGGAGAAGAAGATTTTTTAAGGTTTTTACCATATATGGGCATGGCGGCCATGTTGGTCATGTGACCCAGTCCGTTTGAACAAATTTTTGTTCCTCTGCCCCCTAGAGGCTCTGTATGAAATTTGGTTACAATTGGCCCAGTGGCTTTTGAGCAGATGTGTGAAATTGTCAAAATATGAGAGACCAGGGTCTAAGGTCAAAGAATGACCTTGACCTCTTGTACGCACAATTTTTCATGTACTCATTCAGATGACTGTATATACCAATTTTCAGGTCTAAATCTTCAACAGTTTCCAAGAAATCATATGTTCTAGCATTTTCCCATATAAAAGCTACAGAATGCAAATTTGACCTAATCGTTAAAAAGGTCAAGGTCAACCCAAGGTCATAATTTGAACAATATTGGTAGTACTTGCGTACCCGATGCTACATACCAAGTTTCAAGGCCATCGGCCAATTGGTTCTGGAGAAGAAGATTTTTTTAGGTTTTTACCATATACGGGCGTGGCGGCCATGTTGGTCATGTGACCAGGACCGTTTGAACAACTTTTCGTTCCTAAGTCCCCTAGAGGCTACATATGAAATTTGGTTACAATTGGCCAAGCGGTTTCAGAGGAGAAGTTGTTTGAAATTGTGGACGGACGGACGGACGGACGGACGGACGGACGACGGACGACGGACGCCGGAGCCTTACCATCCTATAAGCTCCCCCGGAGCCGCTGGCTCAGGTGAGCTAAAAACTGCTCCACAAAATACAGTTTTCAATTTCCGTATCCACGTCGAGCAATGTAGTATAAACAAAAACAGGACAACGAAAGGAGTCTCATGTCTATACACTGTATTTTCATTTATTTATTTATTTTTGTCAGGTGTATGATATCGAAAGTCGGTCATTTCAGCTGCCTTCTAAAAGGACATTTTATATTAATTCTCACAAGTGTATTATGTGAAACTAAAAAAAACACGTTATTTACAACTTCGAAACTGTAGTAAAAAGGCTTGCAGCGGTACCTCGCTATAAAATATCTAACGACAGAGCAAATGAGCCTTCAACCGCTAGTCATATTCCAACACAGAAAAAAAAAGCAATGACTATTGGGTAACTCTCAGTGCATACTACTTATTTGGATAGCCCTACTGTGCTTGCAGTAGATGCGGGTCGGGGTTGTTTGGCTATTTTGTTCTCTCGTCTATCTCTATTTTCTATCACCCTCTCTCTGGGAGAAGAAGGCTCGACATAGTCTGAAATAATGTCTCAAAGAGCCATTAGACCCAAACCAAACCAACCAATCATTTTCTGATTCCCTTTCGACAGATGCAAAAAGCGGGACATTGAATGGGTCCCATGCCTGTACATTGTATTTTTACCATTTAAATCATGCTTATGATATCGAAAGTGTGACCAAAATCAATTTTCAGATCCGTTCTATGTGGAACTCAAGCTTGTTTTGTTTGTTTAAAGTTAGCACTGTGAACCTTGCAGCGATACCTCATGATAAAATATTTCATGAATGTTTACCATGATACTGCAATGTGGCCTTTAAGCTTTAAGAGTTTTATGGTGTAGTTTAAACAAGAATTACAATGCCTTGCTTATTAGAGCCCATATGTTGAACAAGGGTTCCGCGAAACACTGTGTCGCACCTGCTTTGCACCTTCACATTAAAAACTCAATTAAAGCATCATTGTGTCACACGTGTAAATTTGGTCAAAATCCATTCAGTAGTATTTTTGAGATATCGTTTTCATGTTTTTCGCTATTTTAGTAGCGGTGGATGGCGGCTGTTTTGGATGGTCAATTTGAAACATCTTGAAGTAGTTTCATGCAAGGATCATTTTGGAATAAATTTGATGTAATTTCAGTCAGTGGTTCTAGAAAAATTGACATTTTCATGTTTTTCTATTTTTAGTAACGGTGGCTGGCGGCCATCTTAGATGGTTTCGAATCACTTAATTTGACAGAACTTCATTAATGGACAATTCTGACCAAATCTGACCAAAATCCGTTCATATTTACTTGACATATTAGAGCTTTAGCAAAATAAGGCTTGTTAACAGAAAGTATGTCACTGTGACCTAATTCCGCTTCATTTTTTACTTTAAAGATTTACTCCCATGATAATAATAACAAAAACAATGTGATGACATATTTCATGCAATACCTCCGACATAATGTAACTATACATTTGAAATAGAGTTTAGATAATAATATTTGCTAAAACTGACTTTAAAAAAAAAAGATAATTTTTTAAACTATCGCGGACCGCGCTCGAAATCGCATTATTGGACAAAAATAATTTATTCATACGTCACAGTCACGTGCACAAATAAGAAAAAATACCTGTACATGATCACATGACACATGAGGTCAAAATCGATACTCTTACAGGCCGTGAGGAAGTAGGTAATTTGCATTTTAATTTGAAGATTATTTTTCATTTCACATTTTTCGGGGAAAAAACATGCATTCTTCCAAAGCTTGTACGGTTAATTATGAGATTATTACATATTGTTTAACGAAATTTTGTTAAAATATTTGTTTCTGAAAACATGAAATAAACTAGGGAGACAATCTTAAATAAAATCAAGGCCCAACTGATGCTCCTTGCAAAATTTCAACCAAACATACTAAGTGGTTCTGGATAAAAAGTTGGTTTTATTGTTTTTGCTATTTCTAGTAACAGCAGCCATCTTTGAAACTGGATTAACATGACTTTAACCATGCTAAAGCCCTGCAATCTGGTCATGCAGCATGTGAAATTTGAGAACCATGGATGCATTGGTTTTGGAGAAAATGTCATTTGAATGGACTTAAATGCTAGGGTCGACGTAACTGTGAACGGACGGACGGACGGGCTGACGGACGGACGGAAAACCGGACGCCTATATCGCACCTTGCTAAAGCAGGTGCAACAATTATCCCGTGACCCCTAACCCACCCAAAATAGCCACCTATCACCCCTATGGCCCCGGTATTTTGTTCAAGCTACTTCTTGTAAGAGCACACTACGAACATTATTACTTCCCTTGAATAAATGATATGTAAGTGTTGTAATGAATTAAGAAACGCATAATTTCATCAGCTTATTCTTCCTGTTAGCTGAAATTATCAATATATATATATATATTGTAAAACATATGAGGTATTGTAAGAAAATGGTTTATAATTGGAAGGTTTCTAAAATAGTTTCTCTTTATCAATTTATTTCACATGCAAACTTAGTCAACTGTCTATGAAAGTGATTTATTATTTGAACGGAAACTCAGAGAATTGATATGAGAATTGAAATATGATGATGATTGAAACAAAAAACAAAAAAAAAAAAAAAAACAGTCGGGCAGCTTGGTTACAGAATGGCAACAACAACGAGTCTCCTCTTCGACTTGGAAAGGGGACAGATATGCAGACTCGGTACCAGGAGTGTGCAGTTATGGATTTGTTCCGCTGAGCCTCCTGGGGAACATTCGTATGAGAATTCAAAAAAAATAAATAAATAAATAAGTTACTGCAAAACGGAATAAATTCCCAAAGAATAAATCAGTCAACGGCTGAGACGGTAGAAAAATCCCTTTGCAACGATACAGGTGGGCTCGAGTACCAACGGATCCACTAGCGCATCGACGACCCATGTGCTAGCTATGACGTAATAGGAATCGTTACACCACCAGCGGCTGATTATCTATCCTCGGGATGGCTACCCAAGGTCGGATGGGGAAGAGAGGCTGTGGACCACCATGCTCACTTACACGTCAACCATCAGTACCCCCTGGGAACCTTGGAAGTTGGACCGTCGGCATGATGGGGGGGGGGGGGGGGTTGATGCTCCTATGGCTGTGAAGAGGACCGCCGAAACTACGTCATCAGCAGTTCACCGAACCAATCAGCAGACAGACAGTGGTCAGGAGGCAGTCCCTTTGTCTCTGACTCTTGGCCATTTTCAGGGCCTTCCGGCCGAGCACTGGTGCCTGGGACATTGTGCAATAGTCGAAATCGACTTAAAACTATAGAAGACCGTTGGCAGATCACTTTATGCCGTTATTCTAACTTACAATAACTTAACTCACATCTTTCGTCCGGGCTTGAAGATTGGCCTGGAATTCAGGTCAGTTCTTCATCCTGATAGCTACCTCTGAGTTAAACAACTAATCTGGATTGTCCTGGGTAGCCCCCATGTGCCTCTGGTGCCCAGCTAGCTTAAAAATCCTCGAATGGAAATTGAATTTAAGACAACTGATCGATCCCTTTCCGATACGTCCCGATACGTTCTGATACGGCTACGTTTACAGATACGTATTATCCGAAAGAACTCTATTATACGGTATAGTTTGCATAGTATTTTCAGTCTATGATTTTTGCCACTTTATTTATTTCCTGAGATCTTGTTTGTATTGTATTGGTTTCTAAATGTCAGTCTAACGCCACCTAGTGGACAAGGAATATTGAAGCAATATTAAATCAACATCGATTCAGCGCCCTGGTGCTGATTCGACGTTGATTCTTGTTGCCACCTGGATAGTGTTGTCAGTCATTAAATATAACCCTGTAAATACTACATTTTGTAAATAGTTCTGTCAGTCACTAACTCGTACATGTCACTCGTCAGCTGCTTAAGTAATATTTCTGGAGCTTCTTTTGTGTTATGAAACATTACTATTTAAAATGCCTGGGTTTTATTTTCTGCAGCTATTTATCACTTTCAGCAGGTCTGTTGATATACAAACTCTCTTGCCCGTAAAACCTACTCACTGGCCGCACGGCGTCGAATCAGTGTTCAGTCAACGTTGATTTAACGTGATGACGTAGTCACCGTTGATTCAACGCTTATTCGACGTCGTGTGTATGCTTGTTGGAAGCAAGGAGTTTTGTTTACTTCTGTTGGACAGTATTGTAAATTATTCCTGGATTTCATCCTAGTTAAATCAACAGATATCAGTTATCAATGCAAGTGATACAAGAATATATATAATGGCTGTGCACTCACTTACCATGGCCTTAGTTATACTTTTTTAATATGACAATAGTCTTATAAGTCACTGAACTGTAGAGTTTGCATGCTAGTTTCATTAACAGTCTCGGCAGCACCTACTACTTATGTTGACGATCGGGTTAGTCACTGAACTGTGCAATCGACATGTCACGTTTGTTACATGTAACAGTCTTATCAGCAAACCGCACAGTCTACATAGCACCAGTCATGTTAACGAGTTTGTCAGTCGCTATTATTTTGTCTATTGCTATTATTCTACCAGTCTTGTTAATCGCTAATTGTACAGTTATGTGTGACCTCCCAGCGGGCATGTGAGGTTGGAATGACGTCGCACAGACGTCGGTGTGACGTGAGTTTGTCACTTCGACGTCATATTCATGCTGAGCTAACTAAAGAGTTGACCGACTGTATGCCTCGTATCCTAACGATCTTGTCACAGGAGCATATAATTTCTCTACCGGTAGAGAAATTATATGCTCCTGCTTGTCATTTATATGGATAATATTAGCCCAGTTTACATGTCAACAGGACGCTTTATCCTAATGTATATTATAAGTGCAGGTTCTGTTACTAGTTCTGTCAGTTACCAGTTTTATTGATGAACTAGTTATTTATTTAGTTTTAAGTGAACTTACGACTTTACTTAATAATTTCGCCTTGATTAGTCACGATTGGGTACGTGATGTTGATTCATCAACTAGTTGACGCTGACTAAACGTCGTCATGACGTTGATTCAAATTTGATTTGATGTTGTTCCAGCGTCATGTGACTGCTGAGCACTAACCAATATGGTTTATATACCATCACATCTAATTTACTTAAGAAATAAGCTACCAATTGGTTTTACCAGGAAAGGGGGATCCTTCGACATGTCCTAGCAGAGACGGCTCGGGCCAGGTGACGCATCTGCGCCATGCGATCGGGATCTTCATTGTTTTCTTCAAAATTTATACATCTGAGACAATCTATAAAATAAAGAATGAGAAATCTGACCTGTTGGCGCCGTTGCGGGGGCTGGCACCGGTGCTTCCTGTGCATGCATGAAGTGGGATCCCTTTTTCGCGACCACAATCAGATAAAAATTTAGTTAGCATATTTTGCTTCATCGTAACAAGAACACTTGCAATTTTTTTCCTCCATCATATTTTTTTTATCTCAATGCATTTTATAAGGATAGATGTTTTTCTTTATTCTTTATGCTTACTGGAGCTGGGAGAGGGAGCGTTGGCGCAGCGGGTTGTCGCTTTAATCACAATGACATATTTTGAACGGGTGTACGTTGGTATGACGGTACTTGTTTTGTTTTTACTTTTTCTTACAACAATTACATGATTCTGGCACATGGAAAAAATAGGTTAGCCGTCATGCCGACGTATCGCCGCTTGTGTAAGTTTGCTATTTTGGTACACTTTCTTGCACTGATAGTTTTATACAAGAACAATACATATACTTTCTCAATATTAATACAACTGCATGAAAGTGAGTTCTTAGCATACAAACTGTATATTCACAGAAATCGCAAAAGACTAATGCCAGGAAAATCGTTACAAGTGAATGTTGACTTCATCTCAAACTTAATACTTTGCTTCTCCATTGTAGTGTTCGCAACATGGCTATACCTATTGTTATTCATCTCCGGTGATATTCACCCTAACCCAGGTCCCTTATCAACATCCTCATCCAATAATACCAGCAGCTCATCCTCGAGTATGTCTAATACTTTATTTGGTTCTTTAGATCTAAAACATAACTTATCCTTTGTGCACTATAATGTCCAAAGCATTTTTTCAAAATTAGAAATATTACAGGCCGAACTTTTTGAATTCGATATCCTAGCCTTTACGGAAACATGGCTAAGCCCTTCTATCGATGCAAATGAGCAACTGTTGCACCCCTTTAACACCCCTGGGAGGAAGGATCGGGCTGGCGACAACCACGGAGAAGTTATGATATATTTAAAAGATTCTCTACATTATAAGCGCCGCGAAGATTTAGAACCACGTAATATTGAGAGCATATGGCTCGAATTAACTAATAACCATAGACATGTTTGAAAGCATGGTTAACCAAATTTACCCACCTGAACTTAAATTGAATAAAGCTAATACTTCAGATACCGAGGCCCCCTTTTTGGATTTACATCTATCTATTTCTAACGGTTTTGTATCTTCTAAAATTTATGATAAACGTGATGACTTTGACTTTGATATAGTTAATTTTCCATTTTTGGATGGTGACGTTCCACGTCGTCCCTCTTATGGAGTGTATATTTCTCAACTTATAAGATTTGCTAGAGTGTGTAGTCATGTAGATGACTTTAATGCTCGTAATAAATGTTTAACTGCTAAACTTCTTCAACAGGGCTATCGGTATCATAAGCTTAGAAAGGCTTTTTCTAAATTCTATCGCAGACACCATGAATTGGTTTCAAAATTTGATGTCGGATTAAAATTTCTTTTACACCAAGGCCTATCGGAACCAGAATTTTATGGTGACTTAGTATACAAATTCAAAAAGATTAAGGGTAGGACTGATTTTTCTGATCAATTCCGAAAAATAATAATACGTCACAAACGTATTGGCTATAATTTAAATGTTATGCGACAGTCTGCATGCTTAGTGATTAACCCAATCACGGTTGATAACTTTGCTGCACTCTTTAATTGCACACCGGGGGATCGGTCGTCAGACTCTATGATGGCCCCGACCTAAAGCTATATATTTTAGTTGGTTGGGACCGGAGCCTTTTTGTCTGTTGCTTGGTCCACCGGGGCTCAACTGGTGACCTTCTTTTGCTTCAGATTTCCAGTGGGGTCGTTTGGCAGGACAGGGATCTCCACCTGTCAGACGGCCCGTTGTATCTGTTGAGTCCTCGTCTTTGCTTCTTCATGGTGTTGAAATTTGATTTATGTGTTTACCGTGATGATTCATTGACGAGTTAGAGGGTTATCATGCGAACCAAACAACCAACTAAATGTTTTGTACCACTTCAGAAACTGAGGGTGAGGTTGGGCCTGTAAAATCGATTTAAGCCCCCCAGTAATTCATTACTGACCGTTCCAAGGCGGTAGTTCTGTTGTGGTTCTCTGTTGCCTGTTTTTGGTGTCAGAGTTTCTGTGATGTTTTACCTTATGTATGTTCTTATTATTTTTGGTTCGGTTTGGGTTGCTGAGTGGCCACCTTTTGGGAACAAGCTGCTCACTCGGTTGGCCATATGTTCTCTGTATCTTGATTATTTGTAATCTTAGTTGTTTCCAACTATGGTTTGAGGGCTGGATTTGGATTTTGATTGTTTCAGTTCCTGGTCTTTGCATACTTTTACTTTTATTTGGATTGTTTTACCGTCCCCCTAACTCTAATTCTAACTATTTCTCTAATATTGAAGATTCTATAGCACTGGCAGTTGATTCACCAGGAATCTCGGAGATAATTATTACTGGTGACTTTAACTTAAACTTACTTAATCCTCAAACAGCGAGGAAAATTAATTCAATTTGTACCCAGTTTTCTTTCTATCAATCTATAACTCAGCCCACACATTTCACTGAACACTCATCCTCATTAATAGATATTCTTCTTGTTAATAACAAAACACATAGATTTTGATAGTCAGTGGAGTTGGTGATCCTTTTCTAACCCAAGAAATAAGATATCATTGTCCAATATATGGTATATTTAAGTTTTCTAAGCCTAAAATTGCATCGTTCACGCGACACATTTGGCATTACGATCAAGGCAATTATGAGTTACTTCATAATAAGGCAGCATCTTTTGACTGGGGTTATATTAAGGATAATGACATTAATACTTATGCAAATAATATAACTACTACGGTAACTGCCGGGCCGGGTAGCGCAATCGGTAGGGCACCTGACTCGTGAGTCAGAGGTCCTGGGTTCGAATACCGGTCTGGCCACATACTTTCGTTTCTCCTTCCGCTGATTCAAGAATGGCAGTTGTCAGTTACTGGCGAAAGTATGTGCACTTAGTACTGGTTAACCGCTTAGAAGGTCTAAGCCTGCCCAGGAATAGTGTGGTTAGGTTAACTGACCGTCCCGACATGACCTTAGTTGTTTACCGTGGACGTTAAGCATCAAATCAACCAACCAACAACTACAGTAACTACTATTGCTAAAGAATGCATACCTAATCGATACATCAAAGTTAAACCCTCAGAACCACTTTGGATTAACTCGAACATTAAACGAAATATTAGAAAACGCAAAAGAGCTTATAGGAAAGTCAAAAGAACTAACTTAGAATCAGACTGGAATAAATTCAAAACATTACGTAACAAAGTTGTTCAAAATATTTGAGACTCTAAAAAATCATTTTATGATAAAATTGCAGAAAAACTTACATCTGAAACACTTTCTTCAAAAGACTGGTGGTCTAAACTAAAATCGTTCATTGCTCCTAATCACAAAACAGCCATTCCATCGCTCAAAAATAATGACGGTATAAACACTGAAGAAACCGACAAGGCTAACATTTTAAACAATTCTTTCCAAAGCCATACGATTTTAAACGAACAGAACGCCCTTATTCCAAACCTTTCGCTAGCTACTGTCAGTGCACCTTTAAATAACATTGTATTGTCTCCATTAGAAGTTGATTCGGTTCTTAAAACTCTGCCTGCTGCCAAAGCCTCAGGTCCTAATGGCCTGAGTAACCGCCTTCTTCGTGAACTGTCTAAAGAGCTTTCACCACCCTATTGTTCTCTCCTCAATCAGTCACTGCGCGAGGGTATAATTCCTTCTTCATACAAGGAAGCCAATGTTTGCCCTATTCCTAAAAAAGGTGACCTTTCTGATGTTTCCAATTATCGACCCATTTCCTTGCTCAATTCGGAAGACAAAGTTTTGGAAAGACTCGTATTTAAATACTTATTTAACCATCTACGTGATCACAATTTACTTTCTTCCCTACAATCTGGTTTTCTTCCCGGAGACTCAACCGTCAATCAGTTAACATATCTCTACAACACTTTTTGCCAAGCTCTCGATTCAGGCAAAGAAGTACGGGCTGTTTTCTGCGACATCAGCAAAGCCCACGACCGTGTGTGGCACGCTGGCCTCCTTGCTAAACTTCAAGCGGCTGGTGTCTCAGGAAACGTCCATGCTTGGTTTGCAGATTATCTCTCTGACAGAAAACAACGAGTTGTTCTCCCTGGCGCTGTTTCTGATTGGACTTATATTCGTGCTGGAGTACCCCAGGGATCAATCTTAGACCCACTTCTCTTTCTGTTGTATATTAATGATATTGTAAATGATATTGGCTCAAATATTCGATTGTTTGCAGATGACACCTAGTCTCTTTATTATTGTAGACGATCCTGTGACAGCAGCCGGATGCATTAACGCAGATCTTGGTAAATCTCAGCTTGGGCGTCCACTTGGCTTGTTACCTTCAATCCTTCAAAAACTGAAACCTTACTTTTCTCTCGTAAATTAAATAGACCTCTTCATCCACCTGTCTTTATGCACAACCATCAGATATCTGAAGTCGATTCCCACAAACATCTCGGTCTTTACTTCTCTAATGACTGCACTTGGCATCAACACATAAAATATAATACTGATAAAGCTTGGACTAGAATTAATACTATGAGAAAATTAAAATTTAGATTAGACAGAAGATCCCTGGGAACTATTTACATTGCATTTATTAGACCACTGATTGAATACGGGGACGTCATATGGGACAATTGTACACTCTACGAGAAACACAAGAGCTTGACAAAATACAGAATGAAGCGGCTCGAATCGCCACAGGAGCCACTAGACTTGTTTCTATCGCTAATCTTTATAAGGAAATCGGATGGGATTCGCTTGAAAAGAGACGCACAGATCACAAGCTAACATTATTTTACAAAATGACCCATAATCTGACTCCTTTATATCTATCTTCCTTAGTACCCCAGTCTGTTAGTAATATTTCACGTTATAGTCTCAGAAATTCTAATGATCTTCAAACAATAGATGCACGAACAACTCTTTACTATAATTCTTTCATGCCGTCAACTGTCAGAGCCTGGAATAACGTACACGACGAGCCAAAACAATCTGACTCAGTAAACACTTTTAAATGCTTTCTAAACAAAGACAAAACGCGCATTCCAAAACATTTTATACATGGGCAGCAGGAAAGCTCAGGTATTACACACCAGATTACGGACCGATTGCAGCTCGCTCAACTTAGATCTTTTCTTGAGAAACATTTCCGATTCCCCTTTATGTAAGTGTGGCAGCATGGAAAATGCTCAGCATTATTTTTCCACTGCATGTACTATCCGGTCCAACGAACTGAACTCTTAAATACAGTGTCACAATATCAGACCCCTTCGCTGTCTCTCCTTTTATATGGCAATGATTCTCTTTCAGTTGGTGCAAATACGGCTATATTCGAAAAGCTGCATGAATTTATTTTGGATTCTAAACGTTTTTGAGCATATCATCTTATCAAATAGCAAGCGGTTGGTTTTGATCTTGTCAGTAATGGAAATTTTCATGTTTGATGCGACTGTCGCTGCGAATCCGCGCTCCCTCTCTTATCCTCAGCTGCATAGTCTGTATATCTCTTCTTCTTTTTTTTCTTTGATTTTTCTCTCTGTCTGTCCGCTCTCACAGCTCTCTTTCTCCATTTTCTTTCTTTACTGTTTCATGTTCGGAAACCTTTCTCTGTTATTTATTTTCACCATTTTTCCATCTGTTTTTGAAATATACGGTTCACAAAAAGTAGGGGATATTCAGGTTTGAAAAATTGTAGCATATACAACTAATGTGATATCCATATGAAACGCATAGTATCGATAAGGTAAATATCCGTTAAGACACTTTTCATGAAAGTTTGAACAATATTTCCTGTCACGTGATCTGCATAAAGTTCGTTTCAGGCAAAAAATTTTGTCAGGACAAAAATGTGGTAAATTCGAACAAAAATTTATTCAAATTTTTCAACTAGGCTAACTTTTCAATGCACTTTTAAGTTTTGTATGCTAAAAGATTTTTTTTTTCTTCTTCAAAACGGTCATTTTGGGAAGAAAACCAGAACACAAAAATCGTACAGGTACATCGAGTCACCGCAAAAAATTCACACGTTTATGGCTTGCACTCTTTATTTTGATGCAACAGCGCGTAAAAGCAATTTTCAGCTTGTTAAATGAATCAAATCGAGTGTTTTTGTGTAAATTTTGTAATCTGAAAAGGATCTGTTTTTGTAGCAGATTCGTGTGAAAATTGGGTGTCGACCCCCTGTCTAAAACGAATTACACGCAGATCACATGACAGGATATATCATCAAAATTGTAATGCAAAATGTTTAATCGAATATTTTTCTGATTGACACTTGCCGTTTCAGATGGATTTGATATGTTTTCTAATTTACACAATTTTAATATCTTAATATCCCCTACTTTTTGTGAACCGTATATGATATCAGTAATGTATTTACTTGATAATTTGGTTTATTGTATTTGACAAACTGTCGCCATGATGTATACATGTAAGAAATGTTTAGGGAGATGAACTTTATAAGTACTTGTGCTTTCGTTCGAATCCCATTATTTGTATTGTATCAATGTTTATATGTATTGAAAAAGTTTGAAATAAATATGTTTAAACCAAAGCAACCAACACTCGATGTTTGCCGCCTTC
The DNA here is from genome assembly GCA_963989385.1 of Ctena decussata. Taxonomy (NCBI): domain Eukaryota; kingdom Metazoa; phylum Mollusca; class Bivalvia; order Lucinida; family Lucinidae; genus Ctena; species Ctena decussata. The sequence goes on from OZ022504.1 coordinate 65,112,408, forward strand.
GGCCGCAAACAACGCGTTGGTTGCTATAAAGTACACACAGTAAGATAAATTTTACTGACAAGTCCAGGAACACGCATTTTGACAAAATTTATCATGTTAAATAGGAGGCGATGGGCATATTTACAACTTCGCCTGTACAAAAAAAGCCGATACTTACATGTTTTTTTTTTTTTATGAAAATGACATCAACTTTTAGTGCGTAAAATGAGCTATATGGTCATAATAGAATGAGCTATATGGTCATAACAGAATAAAAATTGGCATAATATGTTAAAGATTTGATTTATGTTGCCAAATGCTATTAATTTCTATTTAAAATTGAGTCATAGATTACACAGGAAGGGAGACATACGCGTTATCCGTAAGGTGTCTGTCATGCATTAAAGGCCCCATTTCTCTATCAGCACGAAACATGTTATCTTGAGGTATCGCTGCAAGTTTCTCACCATAGTTTCATCATTGTAAATGACCGTGAAAAGCCAACTTTTAACAAATAAAACATCAATGAGTTTCATATTAACTAAAATGACCTACTTTCGATATCACACATTTGAATAAAATGGTAAAAATACAATGTACAGACATGGAGCCCCATTCTGTGTCCCACTTTAGTTTATATTCTATCACTCGACGGGAAACCAGATTGTGGAGCGTTTGACGTTTTTCAATAACATGTCCCTCATACTTTTTGCCAGTTAAATGACTCATTATAAGCACACCAGCTCACTGTTTTTTTAATTTTTTTTCACCAAACGAGACGGCTGAAGCGCCTTTCATAATGATTTATATTTATAAGTTTTTACCATCCGTAGGCCTAAGAAGACTTGAAGTCATTTCATGGTGGTATCATAAAAATATAAAAGTTAGATGACACTTTTATTGACAAGTGCCAAACACACACACACACACACACACACACACATTTGTGTCTATATCAAGATTTCATTGCCAGAAAGGTAAAATAAACATCACAAATATTGCGTGGTAGATTTTTAACGTATTTATGACTTCAACAGCTCTAGAATACAGTATGAGCATAAATTCGGGTATTATGATTCGATATTTATACTCTCAAACCTATACTAAACCACAAACAAAGTTAAGTAAAAAAGCATGTCAGGCTACTTCTTTCCTTTTTGTCATTAGAATCGGAATAAAGCTGAGCCTTGTAAACAAACTCCTTGTTCTGCCTTGTTCGATCGTCAACAATTTACGGGTTAAATATGATACTCTTGAATGAAAGAATTTCTCCCTCTAAGGGAGCATATTATTTCCTGTAAGAGTGCAATTCTAAAAATGGAGTGTCCCTGCCAGCTCATTTCACTTCATTCCATACTGAGCCCCAGTAGCTCAGTAGGGTAAACGCTGGCCTGCTGATCTAGCGGTCTCGGGTTCGAGACCCAGTGGCGGTGGAAATCTTTCAGCCCATAAACGGTTTTCTTTTGCACACAGTCTTTCATTATCACCCTCCCATCGTCCTGGTGTGTTTCAAATACTGTCAAACAGGATGTAAAATTGCAAATCATCTTTCAATCTCCCATTCCATTCAAAATTTTAAACTACGCTTTAAACTTCCTGAATTTTCGTGCTCGGAAACATGCCCTTTCAAACACAATAATGATGTAGCAAAATGTAAATGTAGTACAGAACCCCCGACTTACTATAAACGAGATATTTTTGGTTTTGAGTCCCGTTCTCATTTCCTTGTGTGTATTTCTATTCTGGAATAAGTCTTTTAAAAAAAAAAAACGATTTGAAAAGTCGTTTAAACGAAATACTGGTTGTTTGGATTTCCGTTCTAATTTTCTTGTTTTAATTTCTGTTCTGAAATATGTCGTTCAAACGAGATATTTGTTGTTTTGATTTCCGTTCTAATCTTCTTGTTTCATTTTCTATTCTGATAAATGTCGGAAAAGAAAGTCTCTTCCGGGGTTCCGTATTAATGTCGTATAGCTCAATTGATATCGCCAAAAGAAACACTTGTTGTGTTTCTTGGTTTTACGATATCGCCAAAAGAAACACTTGTTGTGTTTCTTGGTTTTACACAGTAAACATGCTATTTTTGGACAACTGTCTACTAGTGTAGACAACATTTGGCCTTCATCACCTGGTGTCTCTTAATTCTTAGAAACTTAAACGACAAGAGCTCCAGATAAACTAAGGTTTTGATGGTAATTCAGAAATAATTTTTCTTTCTCCATGAAAAGGTAAGTTTTGAACCCTAATTATGCCGTCTTGCCGAGATGCCAGTTCTAATGAGGTGTCACAACATGTTTTTATGCAGAAATATGAAAACTTATCCCAAAATTAACCCTCATTCATGGGACACAGACTTGAATAAGTCAGCTGACTTTCTTCTGAATCCCGTTTGGTATAACATATGATCTATTTTGTAAATGAATGTACTGTTTCATATGTTGGTTATACAAAGAAAATAAAGTTTAAACTAAAATTAACCCTCAATGTACCCTTCTGATCTTGAGTACTTCTCTTGTTTTGGGGGAGAATTCTCCATCTGTCTGGTGGCGGTTACTATTCGGATTTAATCTCTTTTTATTCAGTATTATTATCATTATTATTATTAAAATTATTTACATTCATGTATCATGTCATAGCAATGATAAGCTGCGATAAGCTACCATAATAACCAATTAGTTTTAATCATCGAACTTCCATTTGAACACCCTTATTGTATTAATGGACTTGAATTCAATCACTATTTGAAACGGCCGAATTAGGCAAACTAGATGGCTTTTGAGATGACATCATGAAAATGGTGAAAACATAATTCCCATTTTGCATGGAGACACTGAAATGACACTTGAATAATGGCTAGGACATTTGGGTTAAAATGATTTGCCACCATTTGAATGAAGCAGATATAGTGCTGAAAATACTTTTCTCATGGTATGATCATGATTATCTTGCGTGTCTCAATTTTTATTAAGCTTGCAGTGTAATTATATGTTATGATTACTTCTTTTAACCACCTGAACCGGGCAGTCCTAAACATAAAAGGTTTACTCCCGTTTCGCCTACTCCCATTTCGCTTACTCCCGTTTCGCCATTTGATTTATCCCTTTTCGCCTACTCCCGTTTCGCCTACTCTAAATTTTATCACTATTCACGTTTCGCCTACTCATATATTTTTTTCATAAACATGTCAATGAAAACACTTTTTTTAAGTTTTATTTCTTTGCACTTTTAAATATTTAACTAATTTTAAAACATACTGCACAAAATATTTCATCATGAAAGAAAAAAATGAAAAAATTAAATAACATGATATGTGTACAAAGAACACAGTATAGAAAGCTAGGAGATACTTGTAAGCTTCCCTCCACCCCCCCCCCCCCCCCCTCGCAACCACTTCCGTCCCCCGACCTCCAGCCCCCCTCCCAACCACCTCCGTCCCCATAATCAATAAAAGAAGAAAGTAGAGTAAAACCCATTATTAATATAAAAAATTTTGACAGTAGGCGAACTGGTGTAGGCGAAACGGGAGTAAGGGAAATGCGAACATCCCAAATATGCCCGTACAACTGTCAAGACTGTTTTCGTCCAGCCCTTAAATTTCCATATCTAATTTTATCTCGATGTGTTAAGCTGATATTTATTTAGTACCATTTACTAAATTTAAACTTTCTAAACGTCATATTTCACGTTTGCTGGATGGGGGAGGGGTTGGGGGCAAGTCTGATCTGGGTTGCGTAAATAACAACCATCCACCTGAAGAGCTTAATTTGTTATCACTATATATATGTTGTTTTCCATTTTAACAGCCATAAGACTCTGATCAGCAGTCTGACCTGTCTCAAAAGTTGGCTTCGGTAGTCTGATCTGGATCTGCACTGAACTATGTTGTTTGCTAGGGGTTAGCCTGATCATGGTTTGGAATGTTTGCTTGTAACAGTCCGATCAGGGTCTACACAATTCGTTACAATAAGCACCTAATTAATTTAGCCCAGCACAAGAAAAGAAGCCTGATACCACATGAAAACAGAAATGTGTAATAAGACGATCACTTAGGCTGACTGATCAGCGCCTTTTTCTCCATTTTCCATTAGTATTTCTAGGTGAAAGTATTACTTTTTCACATGATAGTAAATAGGCTTAAACTATATAGTAACACATAAGCTAAAAAAGACACAGTGACCCAACAGTAGGAGCGGCTGTAGTGCAGTGGATAACACTCCAGACTACCAATCCAGGGGTCGCAAGATCGATCCCCCGCTTCTCCGGTCTTTCGGATGAGACTTTAAACCGAGGTCCCGATTCCATATGACCTCGTTGTTGGTGGGACGTTAAACCCGAGTTCACTCACTCACTCACCCAACAGTCACTGGTCCATTTTATGTAGAAGGAAACCTACCATACGAATTCTAAGTATTGAGACAGATAGGTGTGAGGTCAAGATGTAGACCCTGATGCAGTCTGACCAGGATTTACATTGATTTCCATTACAATTGCATCTTCTTAAAACATGCATAACTGAATTGTAAACCCAGAATGTTCCAATTTTATGACAAGTATGGGAATTATTTTAGGGTGCATTTAAGAACGCTGGTACTCTTAAGCTTTCGAATGCCATTACAATTGGGTCAATGATTAAAAAATTCTGATACAATGCAAATAAATCTAGCATTAGACAAAAAAAGAAGCATGCAAAATTATAATTATAATAACTTAATTCGCTGAAATCCTGTAATTCGGTATAAATTCACATACTATGCAAGATCTATAAAAGACCAGTTGCTATAAGGATGTCTGTCTGGTAAAGCATAATTGAATAATATTTTGTGAAATATAGTACTATGTAGGGGCCATTCATCTATAAAAAATAAGTCAAACAGAGCTTTGATTTTGTGATCACAATGTTTAAAAAGTGGGGTAATTCTATACCAGTCAACCCTTATGAAACTCATTGGTTATTTACAATCTTCAAATAATAGATTGACTAAAGGGTTGTGGTATATATGAAATGAACACTAGACAGCCTTTAATAAACTATATTGTTTCTGTGTCCAATACGTACCTGTGCTAAAACATATCACTTTATTTGCAATTTTATTAGAATTTTGTGTGTTCTGCGTCTACCAGCTTTGCGGAAAAACACTGTTCTCCAACAAGTAAAAGAATTGCCTCTCTTTTGGTGCAAGTATTTCTCAATAACTAAACATTGCAGATTTATAAGCATTTTCTTGTAAATGTTCTGAAAACGAGTTGTGTGCATTTGGATGCAGAAAATTGTATTAAAAATCCGAAAAAATGTCGGTTTTGTATTTTACAGATTCGTCATTCATTTAGGTCTCCTCATTAGTCCTACGATTCGTATATTTTCATTTGTCTGAAACATCTTGCACAATTTCAAATTGATAGCTTTACAGCTCAGGAAGGAGTTGATGCTACAAACCTACTTTTCTTTATTAGCCAGAACCTAAAAAGAATCAAAGTCCAAAAAGGCCGTAATTTTGTCAAAAAAAATTTTTTGTCAAAACAGTGCATGTGCATCTTCAATATGTCTGATAAATCTGTACAAAGATTCAAATTGATACCTTACAAACTGTGGGAGGAGTTGGTTATAAAAACTGCCATTTTGTATAAACCAGAACCTGTGAAATTTCTAGTCCTAAAGGCCGTATTTTTTCTCACGAAAAGGGTATGTGCACATCTTTAATATGTCTACAATATTTTTGCCACGTTTCTGATTGAATGCTTAAAATGTAAGAGCAGTTGAAAATACAAACTGTTTTAGGCGCGACGTACAGCCAGACAGACGGAGAAGGGTAAAACACAATGCCCCATGACATCGTCTCGAGAGAATAAACAAGTTCTTTTGATAAAGGATAGACTATTTCAATCCAGGGGGGGGGGGGGGCGCAGACTTCGGTCAGGTATGTCAAGCTGGTTTTATGATAAATTCTATCAAATATACATCTATCGTTGTTTCATTTGTCAAAAACATATATTTCATCTTTTTAACAGAATTAATGTATACATGTATATAGTTCGAAGCGGATAGGTACACTTTCAAAAGAAAAACTGTGCCATTTCCTTTTTGCCTTCAATCTCAATGTGTTCAACTCTTAAAGGAAAAAAGAAATTGCACATGTAAGAGTGAGCAGGGGAGTAAACTCAAGTGAATCGTGTCACCAATAAAGTGGTCATACGGACACGGGAACTCATTTTAAATTTAAAGAGTAACTACACTTCAGGAACTGACTGAATCAGATCCCAAACCCTATCCCCGGCATCAAAGGGAAAGATTGGCAAAGACATCCCAACAAACAATACATTACAAGTGATAAGCCGAGTCTTTCCCAAATAGGTGGCAACTCAGCTATCTTTACTGAACTAAATTATTTAGACCAACAGAAGGGTTACAACAGACTAAGCAAATTATACGAAAAACATTTAACAACTATTTTTACCTATTTTCAGTTATTATAGAAGGGTTAAAATGAAAACATAATAAATTAAACAGCACCGAACATAAAACAAATGCAACCGCAACGAAAGTACCGCCTTTGGACGGTCATTAATAACTACTGGGGGGTTAAAACCGGTTTTACTGGGCCTAAACCTTCACCCTCATCTGAAAGAGTGGAGAAGGGGGATCAAACCTGCGACCCCTGGATTGACAATCCAGAGCGATAACCACTACACACACAAACTGGTATAATTGTACATTTGGTATATACATGTACTGTAAGATTGGTGACAGCTATTGACAGTCGTCTGTCAAGAGCAACCATTCCCGCTTGGCAGTCGACAGTCAATAACAAAGGTTCTTTGTTGACAACCAGCTAGAAACTACTACTATGCGTTTACTGCTGCTGAAATAAGGTCAAATACACATAACTTAAAGTTTTGCTATGATTTTAAGGTTTCATAATATTACAGAACCTTTAGGTATATTATTAAGTTTACTTCTGCGCTGCCGATTAGTTGACAAACTCTGCATCTTATTGCTGACCAAAATGAAAAAGTCATCGACTTTAACGATTTCTACTGCGTCTAAGTTTTGTTTTAAAAGTATAGAGTCATCAGGCAGTGCTGCTGGCTGAGGACATACGTGATTCCTAGATCATCTAGCTCTAGCTTTTCACAAATCACTGAACTCTCAAATCTTGACTATATCACAGTTAACTCTTTCATTTTGATTTACTGTCTACTTACATTTCCAGTTATAATAGTAGATGACGAAATTGTTCTTTCTGATAATTTCTGCATAATTCAGTCTCGCGCTTGCTCACACTCTCCTTCAGTAACTGACTTTGTTAGCCCTAACAGATTTAATATTACACATTTGACTGAATCATAAATTTGGTGAATGGATTAATGAAGTTAAATGTTTGAGCAATTACTGTTTTTGTTTTGTGATTAAAATAAAAATAAGTAAAAATTGATTTTGATGCTGTTATTGGGTTCGCTGAATGACCATCTGTTTGGGAAAGAGCTGCTAATTCGGTTTACTGTGCGTGTCTTTCGTAAACTTGTGACAAATTTTGTGTGTATGTGCTTCTTTCCCTATTGGTTTTGAGAGCAGAATGTGGGATTTGATTGTATTAATTCCTAATTATTGCCAATAGTTTACTTTGAACAAATAATAAATACATTTATTGTGTCTAGCTCTATTTCTATGTAACAAGAAGCGATGTTTTTTTTTAAACTTTTTTCTGAAACTATACATCCGGTAAAGATCTACTGAAAGTGGCGATGCATATCGGGCCAGAACCTTTCTTTCACGCTTGACTGAAGATAGAAAACATACCTTTTGCGTTTAGCTCAGATTCTTAGTAACCAATAATGTTGATAATATTGCACCATTAATACAAGTTAGGATAAAGCAAAGGACTGAAGGTTGGATCAATGCAGATATCTTGAAATCAATTAAAGACAGAGATAAAGCATTTCGAGAGTTTAAAAAAATTAAAACAGAAGAGAAATATTCAGTTTTTAAAGAACTTCGTAACAAAACACAAAGTCTGATTTTTAATGCAAAACGTGATTATTTCAAAGATAAACTTCAAAATGATAGGGATGCAAAGTCATCATGGCGCTCTCTCAAGGATTTGGGTATGCCGCCCAAGAAGGGAAAATGCCCTACAGGTACTATTGGTCTTAAAATTGATGGGGAATTGTGTTTTGAAAAATTATCTGTGGCTGAGAAATTTAATTCATTTATACAACAGTAGCATCTATACTTGTGGAAAAGCTGCCTGCAAGCGTCAATAAACTTGGCAAAAGTTTTGTGAACAGTTTTTATCACAATAAAGGTGTAATACCAGACAGCTACTCTTTCTCTATTGTGTCTGAGAATAAAGTTCTTGGTTATCTCAATAAATTAAGTGCTAATAAAGCTACCGGACTGGATGGCATACCTTCACGCTTTGTGAGAGACGGTGCATCAATTATAGCTTGCCCACTGAGTCACGTTATAAACCATTCACTTATTCAAGGCAAAATACCTGATGATTTAAAGTCAGCAAGAGTTGTACCTCTTTTTAAAAAGAATGACAGAACAGAAGTTGGTAACTATCGTCCTGTGTCTATTTTAACTATAATTTCCAAGATTTTTGAGAGGGTTGTTTATGATCAAGCCGAATCATACCTTGATCAGAAAAAAACTTCTTTACAAATTCCAGTCTGGCTTCAGGAGCAGGTATTCGACTGATACGTGTTTGATTCATTTAACTGATTTTATTAAATTTCAGATGGATAAAGGTCACTTTGTTGGAATGGTTCTACTAGACCTGCAGAAAGCATTTGACACAGTGGACCATAGTATTTTATTGATGAAACTTGAAGCTTTAGGTCACAGTCAGGACATTACTAGATGGTTTCAGTCATATCTATCAGATCGGCAACAGCTTGTTGATGTATCTGGTACTTTGTCTTCATGTTCAAAAATAACTTGCGGGGTTCCTCAGGGGTCAATACTTGGACCCCTTCTGTTTTTAATCTATGTTAGTGACATGGCCGGTGCTCTTGATGAAAAACTTCTTTTGTACGCTGACGATTCTGCCATTTTGGTATCTGATAAAGATGTTACTAACATTGAGTCATTGTTGCAGAAAGAGCTTGCAGTTGTGAGTGAATGGTTGATCGACAACAAACTTTCCCTACATCTTGGGAAAACAGAGTCAATTCTTTTTGGGTCCCGACCTAGGCTCAAGTCTAAATCTGCATTAAACATTTCATGTAAAGGCACTGCCATTGAAGGCAAAGATTCTGTAAAGTATTGGGTGCAGTTTTGGAGCAAAGCCTTTCTGGTGAATCCATGGTCAATTCCATTATTCAAAAGGCAAATGCAAGGTTGAAGTTTCTATATCGGAAGCAAAGATTTTTAAATTTTAAAACAAGAAGCTTTTAGTGATGTCCTTAATCCAATGTCATTTTGACTATGCATGTTCCTTTTGGTACCCTGGTCTGACTCAGTTCTTATGTAACAAACTTCAGATTACTCAAAATAAAGTCATCAGCTTTGTTTTGAATCTAGACCCAAGGTCTCATATAGGTCCTGATGTTTTTAGATCTCTTGGGTGGTTACCTATGTCAAAAAGAGTTGACCAGATTGTCTTGAACCATGCTTTTAAGATTAATTCAAGGACTTTACCGGACTATATGACAGAACATTTTGTTCCTAGGCATACTGTTCATTCATATGGAACCAGGTTTAGAGAAAATGGTTGTTTCTCACTTCCTAAAGTCAAAGGGGTTGGTAAAAAGTCATTCGCATTTCGGGGTTGTAAACTGTGGAACGAGCTACCTACCAATATCAAGTGTATATCTCGATATCAGAGTTTTAAAAATGCTGTTAAAGCTCATATCTTAAATTTGCTTTAAATGATATATGTTTGTTTTTTAAATTTTGTGGGTTACACCTCACTGCAGCTGGTGTTGTGCCGTGTGGCGGCCGTAAAACGTCTCCCCGTACATCATCCATAGTGCAGATTATATTTTGTTTACATCCTTTGAGATCAGAGGATAGATTCTTAGAAATCTAAAATTTGAGATCGATTTTGACTATTATTCTCGATCATCGTCTTTTATATTATTTGGATACTTTTGAAACTAATCAGTCTTTGAATCGACTGTCCAATTAAAATTAAGAAATTACAGTATGCTTTTTTCTGGTTTCGTGACCAGATATTGTCAGGGTCACTGACGAGGCTTTATTAGCCGAAACTACGTAGTCTGGCCCATGTTCCTACTTCTGTATGTATTCTCTGCTCTTGAAGGAACTTTTTAAGATTTTAATTTTACCTCACTGCAGCAGGTGTTGTGCCGTGTGGCGGCCGTAAAACGTCTCCCCGTACATCATCCATAGTGCAGATTATATTTTGTTTACATCCTTTGAGATCAGAGGATAGATTCTTAGAAATCTAAAATTTGAGATCGATTTTGACTTTTATTCTAGATCATCGTCTTTTATATTATTTGGATCCTTTTGAAACTTATCAGTCTTTGAATCGACTGTCCAATTAAAATTAAGAAATTACAGTATGCTTTTTTCTGGTTTCGTGACCAGATATTGTCAGGGTCACTGACGAGGCTTTATTAGCCGAAACTACGTAGTCTGGCCCATGTTCCTACTTCTGTATGTATTCTCTGCTCTTGAAGGAACTTTTTAAGATTTTAATTTCACTGATCTCGTATTCTTGTATGAATTTGAGTTTTAAGCACTGTCAATGTCCTTAATCAATTTTAAGTTTCAGTATTTCTAATGTGCCTCACTATGACTTGCAAATCATCATCACAGGACCACAATGGAAATAAGGGAAATCACTTTCTATTTTTTGTGTCATCCTGGGTAGTGATTGGCAAGCCATGGAACTTTGCAAATTTTAAGATATTGTATATGTATTTTAAATATGTATTTTATATCTTATTGTATTGTTTTATGCTTCTAATCTGTGATACCAAAATAAACTAGAGGTGGCAGTAAGCATGGCTTACTAAATACCCCCCGCGTTTAACAGTTAGGCATGCAGCTTTGTCATTTAAGTTTTACATTTACACAGCATACATGTTATGACAACTAAAAGTGCACATCTTTATACCAATATGTGTTCACATATTTCATATCAGTCAAACGGTTTAGGAGAAGTAGTGACAACAAACTCTGTTTTCCAAGACTACAAAGGGGCACAACAAAGCTGGAAAACCCTTTTGAGAAAAACAGAGCAATATGTGCCAACTCTTTCTTTCTACTGTATCTGTGTACCAAATCTGAATATAATGGAAGTGAAAATGGCCGAAAAAAACTTCAAAATAGGGCAAAACATATATAAAAAGGGGCATAACTCATGCAAAAAGGGTTAATGCACATCTTCATACCAATATGTGTTCGCATCCTTAATTTCAAGAAAATCTGTCAAATGGTCTTGGAGTAGTAGCGATAACAAACTTTTCTTACGAACACTACAAAGGGACATAACTCAGCAGGAAAACCTTTCTGGAAAAACTGAACAATATGTATCAGCTTTTTTCATATGCTGCATCTAGTAACCCAATTTGAATAAAATGGAGCAAATTTAATGCAAAAACCCAATAAAATATGGCCAAAAATATCAAAAAGGGGCATAACTCAGGCAAAAAGGGGCAGAATTTAAATCAAAATCCTAATGCACAATTCATACCAATATCTGTTCACATACTTAATTTCAAGAAAATCCCTCAAACCATCTAGGAGGAGTTGCGATAAACTTATTTCATGAAAAATACAAAGGGGCATAACTCCGCAATAAAAACCTTCCAGAAAAAAATTGAAAAATATGTATCAGCTCTTTTCTTATGCTGCATCCATGGACAAAATTTGAAACAAATTGGAGCAAATTTAATGCAAAAGCCCTATAAAATGGGGCAAAAATATCAAAAAGGGGCATAACTCAGGCAAAAAGGGACAGAATTTAAGATCAAAACCCTAATGCACATCTTCATACCAATATCTGTTCACATACTTAATTTCAAGAAAGTCCGTCAAACCATCTAGGAGGAGTTGCGATAACAAACTTATTTCACAAAAAATACAAAGGGGCATAACTCTGCAATAAAAACTTTCCAGGAAAAATTGAAAAATACGTATCCACTATTTTCTTATGCTGCATCCATGGACAAAATTTGAACAAAAATGGAGCAAATTTAATGCAAAAACCCAATAAAATAGGGCCAAAAATATCAAAAAGGGGCATAACTCAGGCAAAAAGGGGCATAATTTAAAATCAAAAGCCTAATGCACATCTTCATACCAATATCTGTTCACATACTTAATTTCAAGAAAATCCGTCAAACCAGCTAAGAGGAGTTGCGATAACAAACTTATTTCACGAAAAATACAAAGGGGCATAACTCCGCAATAAAAACCTTCCGGGAAAAATTGAAAAATACGTATCCACTATTTTCTTATGCTGCATCCATGGACAAAATTTGAAACAAATTGGAGCAAATTTAATGCAAAAGCCCTATAAAATGGGGCAAAAATATCAAAAAGGGGCATAACTCAGGCAAAAAGGGACAGAATTTAAGATCAAAACCCTAATGCACATCTTCATACCAATATCTGTTCACATACTTAATTTCAAGAAAATCCGTCAAACCATCTAGGAGGAGTTGCGATTACAAACTTATTTCACAAAAAATACAAAGGGGCATAACTCTGCAATAAAAACTTTCCAGGAAAAATTGAAAAATACGTATCCACTATTTTCTTATGCTGCATCCATGGACAAAATTTGAACAAAAATGGAGCAAATTTAATGCAAAAACCCAATAAAATAGGGCCAAAAATATCAAAAAGGGACATAACTCAGGCAAAAAGGGGCATAATTTAAAATCAAAAGCCTAATGCACATCTTCATACCAATATCCGTTCACATACTTAATTTCAAGAAAATCCGTCAAACCAGCTAAGAGGAGTTGCGATAACAAACTTATTTCACGAAAAATACAAAGGGGCATAACTCCGCAATAAAAACCTTCCGGGAAAAATTGAAAAATACGTATCCACTATTTTCTTATGCTGCATTCATGGACAAAATTTGAAACAAATCGGAGCAAATTTAATGCGTTGCGGATGGACGGACGGACGGAAGGACGGACGGAAAGACGGACGGAAGGACAACGTCAAAACAGTATACCCCCCACAAACACAGTTTGCGGGGGGTATAATAATGATAATAAACAGGCGATAGTCTTTATACTTGCTTTACAGTAAATTCTGGGGAAGATTTAATGAAGGCATTGTGACTATGCCAATATTGGCCATGCACTGAATTGGTAGATGTATATGTAGATGCAGATTGATATAAATATAGGACAGCAGGCTGTATTTCTTAGTCCAGTGCCTTTGCCTTATCACTGGAAGACTATTTGCTGTATGAACATAATACTTGGTACAATAAGTCAGTATGATCCCATGTTTGAATTAAAGTAAAAGTATGTCAAATTGACCTATATTTCATGGCCCAGTGATTCTGACTTATAATATAAAGACCATTTGATGTGTGAACAGGATTGCTCAGGATAATGACTCTGAATGACCTGTTTTTTTACCACAGAATAAAAGTCACAAGGACCTATATTTATGGTCAAGTGATTTTACCACATATTTCTAACTCTTTCTCGTGGATTTTTATTTATATTTGGGTTAATGGTTTTGGTTAACAGTGTGAGTGACCTCACACTAGCTGAAGGTTAGTCTGACCTATATTTCATGGGTCCAGTGATTAAGTCTTATAAATCTATCACTATTTTGATACTTTGCTTCAGCTTAATGAAATCAGGATTTATTTGGTTTTGTTAATGCTGTTTCACACCCAATTACTAAATATTTTTGAGAATTATATTCAGTTTTGAAAACTTACATTAATTTCAGTTATGACTGACAGTAGCCTTTTTAAGCAATGAGTGTCAGATGTGAAGATATAAAGTCTGATGCTTGCAAAATAGCTTTGTGTCGCAGATGAAAAGTTGCAAAGTCAGATAATAAGAAGCTTTTTTGGACGATTGTCATGACCTAACTTTAGCATTGTTCTCAAGAAACTTGTTACTTTCTACTATAGAAAAGTGAGGCATTTTTCTTTTATTGATCTTTGCAAAATTCTTTATTATCGCAGAGGTAGACCGGCCAAGTCAGATACTTGCAGGTTTCTAGGTGCATGTATACCAATTGTTACCTAAATGATAGTTTGTACATTATGTTAACAAGCGGGTGCAAAATTTGCCCTATTATAATATACAGTTCTTAAAATCGCATTTTTATGATTAAAATGTGTGATATTGTTACTCATATTTCAAACATGGGTTTTGGGGCTCATTAGAATCGTCTCATTGAGACGGTTGTTATGAGCGACAAAAAACCTATGTTTGTTTAAATCATAAATGCGCAAATCAAGGTATATCCTTGATATTGCACTTTGCTCTGTACAAAGTGAGGGCTATAAGTCCCATTTGCATGAATATGTTCAATTGTTTTGTCATCTTTTAAGTGATTTTATAAAATTACGATCTAATTTTACCAAGAACTATAAATTAATAATATAGTAAAAGCTCCTATGTAATTCAATGCCAGTCTATTTCTAGGGAATTAGAACTGATATTTAGTAATCTTGCAAACAACATCTAACATGTTTCTGAAACATCACATATTTCAATTATCTAGATATGTATATATACTGATTTAACTAAGCACTCTCTGAAGGTTTTATTTCAAATGTAATGGAAGTATCAAACTACCACTATAGAGATTTGATGATATAGAGCAAAATAAAGTCATTGCATTCAGTTCAAATGTTTCTTTTTATTACCACAAATTCTATTCTATTCTATTCTATCCCATAACCTTACTAGGTCGTTGGGGCACCACAGCTGACTTCAAAACAATCCCTTTCCACCTTGTCCTGTCTTCAGCTGCCCTAGTTGAGCTGGCAAAATCCATTCCAGTCCACTCCTTTATATTGTCTTCCCACCTCTTCTTCTGTCTACCTCTTCTTCTTTTTCCTTTCATTGTGCCCTGAAGAATTGTCTTTGCTAAACCAGAAGACCTTGAGACGTGGCCAAACCACCTTAGTTTCCGTTTCTTGACCAGCGTCAGGAGTTCATCATATTCTCCAATGGCTGCTTGGATCTTCCTGCGAACCTCCTCATTGGTTATATGGTCCTTGTACGAAATGTTCAGTAACCTTCGGTAGCATCTCATCTCAAAGGCCTGCGTTCTTTTCTCTAACTCTGCTGTCAAGGTCCATGATTCACAGGCATACAGAAATATCGAAATGACAAGGGAGCGCATAAGTGTCACCTTTGATCCAAGAGATATGTTGTTATCTCTCCAAATTGGTTTCAGCTTGGCAAGAGCTGTAGTGGCTTGTGCTATCCTTGAGAGAACCTCCTGTTTTGAGCCATCATCTGAGACAACTGCTCCAAGGTATTTGAAGCTGCTTACAGTACCCAGCTTCTGCCCCTTTACCTTGATCTCCCTCTGGATGCCATCTGCGCTGTTTGTCATCAGTTTGGTCTTCAAAGCACTGATCTCCATCTTATACCTTGTGCAGGTCTGGTCGAGACTTTCAACTAGAGCTTCTAGTTCCTGCTCTTCCTCAGCAAGAGCGTCTATGTCATCGGCAAACCGCAGGTTGGTAATATTTCTGCCGCCTATGCTAACCTTTCCGTCATATTCTTCCAGAGCATCGGACATGATCCGTTCGAGAAAAATGTTGAAGAGGGTGGGTGACAGAAGACATCCTTGTCTTACTCCAACTGTTGTTCTGAACCATTCTCCTGTGCTGCCATTTATCAGGACTGCACTTGTAGCCTTGTCGTATAGCTGCTCAATGGTGCGAACTAGGTTTGCATTGATATTGTACTTCCTCATGGTGGCCCATAAGGCTGCATGCCATACCCTGTCAAAGGCTTTTTTGAAATCAATGAAGACATGGTACAGATTCTGCTGATGTTGGAGATACCTTTCACACAGGATTCTAAGGTTGAAGATCTGTTCTGTGGTGCTCCTTCCTGCTCGGAACCCAGCCTGTTCCTCAGCGATTATCTCTTCGGCTTGTGGCTTAAGCCTGTTCAAGATAACTTTCAGCATGACTTTGCTTGAATGACTGATGAGGCTGATGGTTCTGTAGTTCTGGCAGAGCTGTAGGTTGCCCTTTTTAGGGAGAGTAATAATCAGCGACTGAGTCCATGGGGTAGGCCATTCTCCTGTTCTCCAGATCCTGTTACAGATATCTGTTAAAACATCAATCATGGTCTCCCCTCCAGCTTGAACAAGTTCTGCTGGTATATTATCAACTCCGGCAGATTTTCCCTTCTTCAGTGCCGCTACTGCAATTTCAACTTCCTCACGAAGTATTGGTTGTTGATCTTCATCTGGGGGCTGACTGCAGTCCAGAACCGTATTGTCACCATCAGTCTCGTGGTTGTATAATTCTGAGCAATATTCTGTCCATCTGCTGAGAATCTCTTGTTCTTCTGTAAGGCATTTCCCAGACTTGTCCTGGATAGTTGTGGATCTACCCTGTTTCTCTGAAGTTAGATCCTTCACCAGCTGGTATGCTTTCTTTCTGTTGTTTTTATTCAGGCAAGTTTCGATCTCCTCGCACTGACTAGCTATCCAGTCCTCCTTCGCTTTCTTCACTGCCTTCTGAATCCTCTTGTTTGCTTCCCTGTATTCTTCTGCTCCTCCTGCTTCATACCTCTTCTTCTTCAAATTTCTCCTCTCATCACAGAGGTCGAGAACATCTCTAGTGACCCATGGCTTTTTCCTGCGACGTTCCTTCCCAAGTATCTCACTGGCTGCATCAGTCACTACTGTATTGTAGGTGGTAATCATGGTATCTATGTCCATGTCATCATCCCTCAGACCAATGAGTGGTGCAAATTTTCCACCTATTGTTGCTTGAAAAGTGCATGCCACCTCTTGGTCCCTTAGCTTCTCAAGATCAAACTTCAGTCTTGGCTGGGTTGGCTTTCTAGCCTTCTTCAGACGAACTCGGAAGGTCATCATGACCAGGTCATGGTCACTTCCTATGTCTGCTCCAGGAAAACTCCTTGTCCTATGGATGTTGACTCCTGATCGGAAGCGCTTCCTCACCAAGATGTAATCAATCTGATTGTGGTGTTTCCCATCTGGGCTGTGCCATGTCCATCTCCTTGATGGTTTGTGAGGGCCAAGGGTGTTTGTCAGTACTAGGCTGTTACAGGTTGCAAACTCTAGAAGTCTGAGACCTCTCTCATTTGTCTCGTCATTGCAGTAGGGTCCACAAACGTTTTCCCAGTCTGCCTGTGCATCCTTTCTAACCTTAGCATTCCAATCCCCTTGTACAACCAGAATGTCCTTCTTGGGTGTTTGGTCTATGATTTCCTGGAGTTGCTGGTAGAAGTGTTCTACCTCATTGTCATCATGTCCAGATGTTGGTGCATAAATCTGTATGATGGTGATGTTGAAAGGAGCTGCTCTCAGGCGAATTGAAATCAGTCTGCTGGAGACTGGTCGGCATCCCAAGACAGCACTCACCATGTCCTTATGCACATGTCCTTACCACAAATTGGCTGCCTGTAAGTCATATACTGTAGTATAACTGCATTGCTGTTTCATTCTTCTTATATGGGAGGTAAAGATACCCAAAGGCTCCCGGGGAGGTTATAGGATGGTATGGTTCTGTCACCATCCGTCACCTGTCTGTGAGTCAACGTTTTAAAAACATCTCCTCTAAACCACTTGAGAATGAAATGCCCGCCTCTCAGTACTTCCAGTACTTTGATTTCTTCCGCAGGTGAAATTGCCTGGTATACAAAGGTTCTGCCACCCATAGATGTATAGATGTCTTGTTCTGATATTTTTATGAATGCTTTGTATGACTTTGTATTTTCAGGTGCACTCATCTTTCCGTTACCTTACTGAAAACAACATATGAATTGTACATGTTTACGTAATAAATATATTACTAGAATATATTTTCAGGCTTGGCATTGATGATATTTCAACCCAATGTTCAGCTGACTTAGAGCTAAGTTCAGATTCATCAATATCTAGAGAGCTTAGGAGCATTAATATATAGTGTCGTTTGGACAGTTTACATGCCCCCGTGACGACAGTCAGGGAGCATTAAGATTTGCTCCTGTCTGTTGGTCCGTCTGTCTGTCTATCCGTTAGCCACACTTTTGGATATAGAGTTTCCGTATTCAAGTCCTCCCACAGTTTTCAATGGGTTGCTTTCAAACTTTGTACACATATTGTGGACATAATGAAAACGTGCACCTAACGTTTTAATGGCGGTAAAATTAATTTTGACGGAATTACAGCCGTTTGAACTCAGTCATTTTGAGCAGCTTTTTGCACTTTGGGGTATAGAGTTTGCGTAGTCAACTCCCATAGTTTTCAATGGATTGGATCAAACTTTATACACATATTACAAACATTATGACGATGTGCATCTGACGTTTTGATAGCGGTAAAATAAAGTTTGATGGATTTACTGCATATTGAACTAAAACTATTTTGGGCCACCTTTTTAGGGTATCTATTTTGAGTATTCAACTCCTATCACAGTTTTCAATGGGTTGTTTTTCTAACTTTGTTCAAATGTTTTACACATAGTGCAAATGTGCATCTGACTTTGTGACCAAAATAAAATGTTTTTGGACAGAATTATGGTCTTTTGAAGTTAGTCTATTTGGTCCATTTTTATTTGATTTTAGGGTATAGAGTTTAGATTAAATTGATTCTTTTCAAAATGCAGCATATCATCCTTATGAAGGTCCCAAAAGGATGCATCAAATAGACATGATTGATAATTAATAGACGACTAATAGGTGTACATGCCCATGGCCAGGCACTGCAAGGGGCATCATTCATGTCTTACAGCCACGATTTTCTAGTTCTGATACTCATACATACCAAAACCACCAAAGCAGATTAATAGGTCTATTGTCCTCATAAAGTGACAATCAAAGAAAAAGTTTATGTTTTCTAATTTGAAAGAGTTTGCATTTTGGGTATAGTTAAAGGATAACACGTTAGCAAACTAAAAAGTATCTTTAATCAAAGGTGTAAAGCCTTAAGTAATGTTGTCTTAGGGGGGGGGGGGGGAATTAAGCTGACTTCCGAAAAGAAAAGGGTCGGGTTTTATTTTATAAACAAAGGAAATTACACCGCTTGCCATACGAAAATACTTGTAAGTTTTTTTTTTTTATATACACCTGAAGCCAGTAAAGACGCAACTTTCTGATTTTGTCCTACGAAGGATTTTATTAACGCTTCTTTATCAAGGAAACCAGAGTGTTCGCACACTAGTTTGTAACAGCAGTATTGTCTGAATGCTGACAACGGTCGAATAAATGAGGAAAGCATTCGTATTTAAAGGGACGTAACTCCGACTTTAATTGAGGCTAAAGCGAAGTTGACGTTTAATGAATGTTTTCATTTAACGTTTACACTGGCCTGTTTCGGCAAAATTTCTCGATGTTTTCAATAACGGTCCAAAGTGTCTGCACGCATGTTGTTTTCTTTAAAATTTCAGGACTACCGTTCACATAAATGCCGAAGAAAGTTTGTGCCTTAAGAGCGGAAAAGCTTGTAAAGGGTGCGATTGTTTGAGAAATACTGATACCAATGTAAAGTATTTGGCAAGATTTCATGTCTCTGTTTCTCAAAAGCCTATCAAGAATCTCAAAATATGTGAACTTTTACGAAAAGTTGGTTTAATGTCAAAATCTTACAGTCTTGTGACATGCCTTTAATGTGAATATGAATATATGACATGTAAATAGTTGCACTTTTAATAGTGTGATAGTTCAATATATGCTATATAGATTTATATATTAGCGCGTGATCAGATTATAACCAGGAATGAATAGCAGTAAAAGCTGAATATAAGCTGCACGACCACATCATAGCCAGTGTATCATCTGCAAAGTATCTAGGTATTACAATATCAGATTACCTCAAATGGAACACACATATACATAATATTTGCAATAGGGCAAACAAAGCCCTTGCTTTTCTGCCAAGGAATCTAAACATCGGAGCTATCGCCATTAAACAACAGGCCTACTTTACGCTAGTAAGACCGCTCGCCGAATATGTGTGGGATCCAAATACCCAAGTTAATATCGACAGGCTTGAACTGGTACAACGACGAGCAGCAAGGAATGCGACCAATAGACAAAGAAACACATCCGGCGTTAGCGACATGCATGTTGCACTCTCTTCGCTGGTGGACGTTGCAAGACAGGAGGAAAGATGCTCGACTCACTATGAGGTACAGAATAGACAGGAGACAAGTTGCCATCAGAAGGACAACCGTTTAACCTCACCAAAGAAAATGATGAGAAATAGCCATGACAGAGCATTCCAACTGATTACCTGCCGTATATACAGGAGAGAGATGTCATTCTTTCAACGAACAGTCAGAGTCGGGAATGCACTTCCTCCTGATATTGCCAGCCAGGAGACACTAGTGGCCTTCAAGTCCGAGGCGTCAGTCTTGGAGTACTGGGCCAGCAGTTATGAGTTTTAAAAGTGTTAATATCAACGTTTTCAACCTTTTGGCTGGAAAAGAAATCCCCAAAATGACACATAAAAACCGGACAGGAGGAATGCTAACACCTCAACTAGCATAATCTTCAGAATATTGCGTACTAGATAAGAGACATTTCTAAAGACCCAAATGGGTACGTTTTAAAAAGTATCGACAGAAATTGCATCTTAGGGGGCAACGATAAACAAATGTCCCTAGGTACATACATACCAACATCATAATTTTCCGGGGGATTGTTACACAATTAAAATCTAAAAAAGTTCCTTCAAGAGCAGAGAATACATACAGAAGTAGGAACATGGGCCAGACTACGTAGTTTCGGCTAATAAAGCCTCGTCAGTGACCCTGACAATATCTGGTGAGGAAACCAGAAAAAAAGCATACTGTAATTTCTTATTTTTAATTGGGCAGTCGATTCAAAGACTGATTAATTTCAAAAGGATCCAAATAGTATAAAAGACGATGATCTAGAATAATAGTCTAAATCGATCTTAAAGAATCTATCATCTGATCTCAAAGGATGTAAATGAAATATAATCTGCACTATGGATGATGTACGGGGAGAGTTTTTACGGCCTCCACACGGCACAACACCAGCTGCAGTGAGGTACAATTAAAATCTAAAAAAGTTCCTTCAAGAGCAGAAAATACATACAGAAGTAGGAACATGGGCCAGACTACGTAGTTTCGGCTAATAAAGCCTCGTCAGTGACCCTGACAATATCTGGTGAGGAAACCAGAAAAAAAAGCATACTGTAATTTCTTAATTTTAATTGGGCAGTCGATTCAAAGACTGATTAATTTCAAAAGGATCCAAATAGTATAAAAGACGATGATCTAGAATAATAGTCTAACTCGATCTCAACCCTGACATATTAGAATCATTTGGGTTTGTATATCAAATGCACTCACACTTTTAAAATGTGACAAAGACCAGTTTTAGAACATCAAATGATTACTCTTAGTTTGAGTTTAAGTAAAGGTTTGGAAAGTGCATCATATAGCGCATGAAAACAGTGACCGCCACTGGTTAAGTCCGTGTGTGTTCTAAAGCGTGTTTGTGTCTTTTTCGAGGACCTATAACTAGCACTTGTCACAGCCTATTGTCAAAAAATAAATTGAGTTTATAACAACAGTTACCCCTAATATATTTAACCAAAATATAGACTAACTAAATGCTTTAACTAGATTACGGGGTAGAAAGTGTTACATAAATGCCCGCCACTGCTCGCAAGCCAGTATGAGTTTCAAGTCAATCCATCACGACATACTACGATTCACCACGAGCTGCTATGGTTTAGCGCGCTCTAGTACGAAGCTATTTCGTTCCTCTCACGATTAGCCTAGATGCAATACGATAATAAGCGATTACTGACAATTAGAGACTAATAAGGTCGACTGTAATACGATAACTGAAAATATGTCATGAAGTCCCAAGGTGCAAACAAGGATTTCCAACGATTCACTACGTTTGCACACGACTAAGGTATGTAAAGCAAGCTGACGCCTGTCCATATTCATTGATTTTTGAATCTCTGCATCTAGCATATCTATCCCACCGAAGCAAAGACCAACTCCGCGGTGTGGGTTGAGGATCGCCCGAGTGTAGTACTATTACTGTATTGGGGCTGTAATATGTTTCAGCTGTGGGGTGTAATATTTAGTTTCGACACGCTAAACAGGTGCTTAATGCAAATGGGAGCAGCAATAACTCAGTCAAGAATGCGCATCAATGCAGTTGGTCAGAGCTTTTTGTTGCTATCTATTATAATCAATTTTTATGTAGATGTCTGAGGCACAGCCTCAGCCAAAATATTATTCTGCGAGATGGTGCTGTGTATGGCTTTGACAGCGACATTTCTGTAATCACAGACAGATATATAATTTCGGTTCTACGTGGGCGAATATACAGGTACTAGAAAACGACTTAAAGTCAGTTACTATTGGGTTAAAAATGAATTGATACATTGCATGGAGCCCATGTTGCCTCTCACTTAAAGGGGCACATCTGTTAAAACAATAATTCTCTCCTATGCAAGCAAATTCTTTTATTTAAGAGTAGATCACCTTTTGAAAGTGTCGTCGTTCAGGAAAGCAAACAGTAAGTCACAAAAAGTATCAACAATTAGAATAATGGTGTAGAAACAAGAATATACTCATTCATCCTATACTCATTCATCCCACTATGTTTTTTTTTCTTCAAAAATTGAGATGTCATATTAGACTGGGTGCTGCAAAGTACCATGTAATAGAAGAGACTTTGGTGCACCTGCATACGCAGCCTAAATCGAGCAAAGAGAGATTGTTGTAAATACGATTGCATATCGTGTACATACTTTCGCCACTAACTGACAACTGCCCTTCTTGAAGCAGCTGAAGGAGAAACGAAAGTATGTGGCCAGTCCGCTTATCGAACCCAGGACCTCTGACTTTTGAGTCAGGTGCCCTACTGATTGCGCTACGGCCCGGCCGGGAGGGGGCATATTTCAGGCAGAAGCAGGCTGGCCCCTGCGAGCCTTACTCTCCTGTTCTTACGCCTATGAAGTAATCATACGTGTGTAAAGCGACTAAATGGGAAACGCGCTTAAGTGGGATAAATTAATGGCTATCTAGGAAAAGGTCTATCAAGCGCTTAAATAGGAATTACGACTAAATATGGAAAGTGAATGGTTACCGCTTAAATCGGAAAAAAACTTACAGCTAAACGGGAAAAATAACGGTTAACCTGTTAAAAGTCTAATTCTACATTTCTGAGCTATGTGATGATAGCAGTGTTGTTTGTCATATATCGTCAAAGTTCAGCATACAAGCGGTCTGACTAGTCAGTCCCACTCTGATTTTCACTTTCTAGGGCCGCGCTAGCTTTCTGGATTGGGTAGGATAAGCTGAGATGGATAATGTTGATTCTGTCATGTTGGTGTGAGGTTGCTGTTGTATGGTAGAGTTTGAGTAGGGAGGGCTATAACTCTGATTCAGTATTGTATGGAATGATTAGAGATGGTTAGCTGGAGGTAGTGGATAACGAGCAGGTTATGGTAGGCAGGCTATATTGCGGGATGTCTGTGTGTGAGACAGCGGACTTGGGTTTAACGTCCCAACAACAAATAGGTCATACGGAAAAGGTACTTCGGTCTTAAGACTCATCCGAAAGACCGGAGAAACGGTGGTCAAATCTCCGACTCCTGAATTGGTAGTGTAACGCGCAAATCAGGCAGGTGACAGAAAAGAGTATGATATTAACGTTGGATTAGGTACATAATCATAAAATAGTCGTTATTGTTAGTAGTTAGTAATAAAAGGAGGGTGTAGAAGGGTACGTAAGAACAGAAATTATCCGGAAGAGTTTGATTTTGTGAGTGCAAGAAAGAACAAGATAAGTGCTAAAGTGTGCTCAACTTAGAAAGTAGGATACATCCTTGCGTAAGTTAAGAATATGGTGATGTTGTCGATAGAGTGGTATGGTGTGCGATAACGAGTTAAATCAAAGATTGCCGCTACAGGCGATATTGGTCGACAAATTTACATGTAAATACAATTAGTCCGCAATGAGAAACTTTATCAAGCAATGAATGCATTTATATGAATTCTCCTACTACATCTTACTAGCAAACTAAAACTACACAAGAGCGTTTCATTCCCCAATAGGTATTAAACAATCAATGACGATAAAGATGATGCTCCGTACCTTAGTAAACACTAAGATTTAAAGCTGGGTTTAACGTTCTCTCTTTTATTCAAGTGTTATGCATTATTCATGTTTGCAAATAAGAGTTGTTATCCTGATCTTATAAATGAGCTCAACGGAAATTATTTCTCTTTAGCCGATGAAATGCAACAGCCATATAAGAATAGGTAAAATTCTGTACCTCAGCACACACATGTGTTTGTTTTTATAGTTTCCTTCTTTTGGAGGGACATGTAACACATCATATGTTGTTGTGTTATTACTACCCCTTATTGACCCATCGGGTTGGGAGACTCATGGAGGTCCGGGCATGGAGGTAGGAGCGCCTTATTTCCTTCCAGCAAGTCAATGACTTGCCCACTACCTATGATATAAACGACCAGTTTCAAAGAGATAAAGTACATGTAATTAGGCCTATTCCTAACTTTCAAAGACCCCCTTAATTTAGCTGTTTTACCAAGCTGAACTCGGGTATTCCTTAAACACTTGACTCAGATTCGAGTTCTATCCTGGTCGTAGACTTCTTCTATGAAGACTTCCGCCCAAGGATGCTGTGTTCACTGGTTTTGTTTAATCAAGTTCTCACCATTGAGCAGCTCTACGACAAGGCTTCAAGTGCAGTCCAGGTGAATGGCAGCACGAGAGAATTGTTTATGTAGAACAGTTTGAGTTAGGCAAGACTGTCCCCTGTCATCCACCCTCTTCAGCATAAGGTATAAGATAGAGATAATGCTGAGGAGACAAAGCTAATGGCACACAGCGCTATTGACATCCGGAAGGAAATCAAGGTAAAAATACAGAAGCTCTGTACCGTAACAAGCTTCAAATACCTTGAAGCAGTTGTCTCAGAGGATGGCTCTTAACCAATCGGATGTTTTCTCAAGGACTGAACAAGCCACCACGGACTTAACAAATCTCAAGCCAAATTGGAGAGATAGCAACATACCTCTTGGATCAACGGAGGAAATGATGCGCTCCCTTGTCATTTCTGTATTTGTGTATGCCTGTGGATCGTGGACTTTGACAGAAGAGTTAGACAAAAAAGCAGGCCTTTGATATGAGATGCACCGAAGGCTACTGAACATTCTTATCATATGACGTTGCTGTTATTAAGTGGATAACGTCTTGCCATAAAAATCGTATGACCACACGTGCAATAACGCTTTGGCGCGTACACGTAACGTCATTGACTGCAATGCATTTTCTCATTGAAATAGCGTTCATTTTGAAGGCGATAAAATCCCATTTTAAATGGTCATATGCTAAACAGAATCTTACACTCTTGGTCATTTCATATGAAATTCATGAAACTCATAAATTTCATCTGAAATGACCACACGTGTAACATTCTCTATATACAAGGACGGCATAACCAATGAAGCGGTTCGCAGAAAGATCCATGCAGCCATTGGTGAATAAAATTAAGTCCTGGCCATGGTCAAGAAACGAACGAAAAATAAGGAGCTTTGGCCAAATATCAAGGTCTTCTGGTTTAGAAAAGACGATTCTACAGGACACTGTGTGAAAGGGAAAAAAGAGTAGACAGAAGAAGAGGTAGGAAGACAATATTAAAGAGTGGACAGTGGTGGATTTCGCCAGTTCAACTAGAACAGCTGATTACAGGACGCCAAGAAGAAAAGGGATTGTTGCAAAGTCAAATGTGGTGCCCCAAAGCCCTTGCAAGGTTTGACGCATAAAATAGATTGGAATAGAATATAATACATGTAGTCAGCGTTTGTATTAGTGGTACGTATTCAAGCTTTCGAAACCTAAACGCTATTGGTTAAAAGAAATGAGTAAAATAGTACAAGTATCACTAAATTGCGCATAAGATCCATGAAAATTCACTACCTACAAAAGCGCACCTGGTAATGTGACACCTTTCGGATCCATTCCTTTCTATGAGCCAAGGTAACTCAGGAGCTACTGATCTAGCCGTGCCGGGTTGAGCGCCGCTACTGGGCCGTTAGAGGCGTGTACCTTTCTAACCGTAAACGGGGTTCCATTGCACACATCATTTCATTATCACCCTCCCATCGTCCTGATATGACTGAAATACTGCTAAAAAGGACGTAAAATCACAAGACATCCACCTATAACATAATGAAAATGCCTAAGTCCTAATTAGTAACCCTTGGCCCAAAAAGGAGCCACACTGGGGCATAGACTCTTGACATCAAAGGTACTGCTCAAGAGATATCATGGACCAATAATATGAAAAGAATCTGACATGTGGTTGCAGAAATATGAATAACAAAAGGTTTAACACAAAACTTTGGCTTATGAAAATGCCTAAGTCCTAATTATTGACCCCTGACCTCCACCCAGGGGCCTGACCCAGGGGTTTAGATATATTAGATCAATGGTAATGCTATAGAGATATAATGAACAAAATATGAAGAGAACCTGATATAAGGTTACAGAAATATGAGCAATTACAAAAGGTTTAACGCAAAACTTTGACGTAAAGTTGACGGACAGACAAACGGACGAACAGACGGAATGACAAAAATTATATACCCCCATACACACCCACACATACACACACAAAAATCTTTCTCTCTTTTTTTATGCCCCCGCCACGAAGTGGGGAGGGCATATAGTTTTGCCCTTGTCCGTCCGTCCGTCCGTAAATACGTCCGTCCGTCACACTTTGACACATACACACACAAAAATCTTTCTCTCTTTGTTTATGCCCCCGCCACGAAGTGGGGAGGGGCATATAGTTTTGCCCTTGTCCGTCCGTACGTCCGTCCGTAAATACGTCCGTCCGTCACACTTTGTAGTATTGTTCTTGTCTCCGCAACTCCTCCTACAGTATTCGAAGCAGGGAGTTGAAACTTGCAACACAGTTCAAACATGCATTGAACATGTGCATAAAGGAAACAGAACTTTGATTCAGGTCTTTTTGCAGAATTACGTCCCCTTGAATCACATACATATTTTGACCATATTTCACATATGTAGTACTGTTTGTGTCTCCACAATTCCTTCTACAGTATTTGATGCAGGGAGTTGAAACTTGCAACACAGTTCAGACATGCATTGAACGTGTGCATAAAGGAAACGGAACTTTGATCCAGGTCATTATGGCAGAATTATATCCCCTTGAATGACATACATATTTTAATTGTATTTCACACTTTGTAGTACTGTTCATGTCTCTGCAACTCCTCCAATAGTATTTGGTGTTGGGATTTGGAACTTCCAACACAGTTCAGACATGCATTGAACATGTGCATAAAGGAAACAGAAATTTGAGTCAGGTCTTTATTGCAGAATTATGTCCCATTGAATGACATACATATTTTCACCATATTTCCATGGCTCATGTACAAACTCACCTTTTGTCATCGCTCTAGTGGCCTCATTTATCAACCGATTTTCGTATTACATCACAGCTATATTGGGTATAACAGTACCTCGAACATGTTTACATTTCAGGTTGGTAGAATCAAGGTCAAGGTCACAGTTGCTATTTTAAGAAAAACTTTGGCATCGCTCTGGCACTTTTATTTATGGATCTATTTTGATATAACTTCACATAAATGTTAAATATAACAGTATCTTTAATAAATAACCATTTCACCTCCCGGATCCAAGGTGAAAGTCACAGTTGCTATTTTTAGAAAAAAAAACTTTATCATCCCTCTAGCCCCTTTATTTATTGACAATTTTGATGTAACTTCACCCAAATGTTTAGGGTGGCAATATCTTGGACAAGTTGGCGATTCAGAATTTTAGGGTCAAGGTCAAGGTCACATTTGCTATTTTTAGAAAATACGTTGTCATGCATCTGGAATGATTTTGACAGAACTTGACACAAATATTTATCTTGACAATATCTGGGACAAATTCATTTTTAGCATTTTAGGTCCAAGGTCAAGGTCACATAGGCTATTATAGGTACATGTAAATCCTTGTCATTGGTCTAGCGCCTTTATTTGTTAACTGATTTTGATATAATTTCACACAAATATTAAGTATAACAATATCATGGACAAGTTCACCTTTCAGGGTTGTAGATTCAAGGTCAAGGCTACAGTTGCTATTTTTAGAAGAAAAAAAAAACAACTTTATCATCCCTTTAGCACCATTATTTATTGAAGATTTTGATGTAATTTTACACAAATATGTTTTAATACATTACTCATCTAGTGAGGCATATGACGGGGGCATTCATCACCTTTAGTGATTGTCTAGTTTACTTTCCTTTTTACGAAAGAAAAGGAAAATATAAATGATGTTTAACCATCCGCGAATACCTGCAGAGCTGCAATGACTGTAAATTCTTGAATAAAAAGTGCAGTGTAGACCTGGGTCAGACTACTCCCCAAAACAGCAGTCTTATCAGGGTGATTTGCCAAGCAGTTTTGACACACTGTCAGATGGTAGTATTGCAGTATTAAATGGAGATTTTGTTTCAACTTTTAGCTTAGGAAATGACATAGCTATACACACACACACATACAGTCCTTTAAACTCTTTGTGATTGCAGCCTAAACTGAAATGAAGCATATCTACTGTAAGATGAGGTTTTAGGCATTAAAACTGCAGTTAGCATCTTTATGACAAATGTTTTGAACCTGCTTAATGAGGAGTCCTAATGAGGGGTCACAACATATATTTATTATGAAATGCCATGTTAGTCAAATACTAGCACATCGGGGGGGGTCATAAATTTAGATGCCAGTGTCTTTATATAGTTCTCAGTGATCATTTTCAGGTGTAATGTTTTAGGGATTTGCTCTAACTGTTGCCAAAAATCTCATGAAAATCTGTAAGGTAGGGGCAAATCTCATGCAAAAATTGTATAATTTAATAATAAATGGTACCTAAACTTCTCAATGAGAATGGAGACTTTTTCCCAGATTTTGGTTAAATGCTTCTCTAATATGATTCTGAGTCAGAGTGACAAAACTACAACAACAACAAAAAATAAAAATAAAAAAATAACAGCTGTCCAGCAAACTTGATTAAATTTGTAGCAAAATCTATGGACTAACAACTGTAATCCATTTTTTTCTAAGTTATAATGATACGATATGATCATGATTAAACAAAATATTATAAATGAAATAAAAAAGAAAATAGAAATAAATAATAGGTCAATATTTCGTGAACCAAAATGGAATTTTTTTCTTTATCATTTCTTTTCAAGTAATATGTGCACTATATGTTGTGGTGTCTCACTGGTGCTTTGGATCAAATGTAACAACTTGAAATAAAATAAAAGATTCCACAAATTTCAACTGAACAATTATCTACTATATAAGTATTGTAAATGTATAAGGCTCATATTAAAATATTCACAGGCAGTCTGGCCTTACCTTTCAGTGTTTTCCCTAAAACTGTAAATAGATAAATATAATATATATGTATATATAAATAAGAAATAATTAAAATGAATGGGCAGTAT
This sequence comes from Ctena decussata, assembly GCA_963989385.1. Taxonomy (NCBI): domain Eukaryota; kingdom Metazoa; phylum Mollusca; class Bivalvia; order Lucinida; family Lucinidae; genus Ctena; species Ctena decussata. Next base: position 65,142,061 of record OZ022504.1, read on the forward strand.
AAGAAAAATGATTCTAGGGACATTTCCACAAGTGATGGTTTGATGAAATGATTTTACAAGATGTCACAAAGACTCAGCTGGAGCATGTTTTCTGTATTTGATAGCAATTCTGGGAATTCTATCTTATTCAGCCATAAAGACATATGTTGTGATAGCCATAAAGACATATGTTGTGATCTATTATTAGAGCCATCTCGCTGAAGTGGTTCAAATGAGGGAGCACAAAAGGTTTCATGAAGCCCATTAATGCTGGTCTAACATTTATAATGGGACTGTGTTTTTAATTTTTTCATTCTTACATAGTCTGCATACCTGACATTAAGAACTTGGGACAAATACATTATGCAACTTTCCAGTTAAAGTGCTGGATCTAGCAGTTAGCAGGGTATTCATTTTTCTGTGTATATACACTAGAGTATATTATAAAGATCTTTCTGACATAATCCTCTGTGATCAATGAAATGGCTTCTTTAGGGTGTGTGGTGGGCGTGGCGACCAGTAGACAGGAGTGGGCTTTCCCTCAAAGTGTATCCATTCACCTGAAATGGCCTGTTTACCTTGGTCACATTACTCAAACTTTTCTTTTTCTCATTTTTTGTTTTTGTGTCAAGTGCATAATTTGTAGGTGTTTCTAATTCTGAGTGAATGGCTTGTGCAGTGAATAATTGGATGTGTATCAATCAACTTTATTATTATTGTTTATAGTCATGGTGTATTACATTTACAACTTTATCTTAGCTGGATAAGCTGTTGTATTGTCCTTTTGATTGTGGAATAGTTGCAATGCAATATACAGAATGCAGTATCAGACACCAGGGTAGTCTGGGATCAGCAGGACATGAGTTACACGCAAACCAAAATGTCTTTAAATTCATATTGTATAAATTTTATTTGCCCCAAATAAATATGTTTTGTATAATTTTATAGCAGAATACGTTTTTATCGCAAGAGTCCGCTTACTGAAATTCTGTCTAAAATATTCATTAAATTTTTTAGTTTATTTGGTATGGATATGGTTTGAGAAGTGCTCTAGATTAAGCTCAGTTATACATTTTCAAAACTGGTTTCAATTTTTTGGCATTTAAATCTGAATGTATCTGAAACAAAATTTGACTCTCTATTTGTTAATAAGTACAGAAAACTAACTGAATTAGACAGAAATAATAGCAGTACATAGTGATGTTTGAAATCTATCTATGTTTGTTTTGCAGCTTGATTAATCTGATGTCTAAATATTAACCTTATTACAATCTTAAGTGTTTGGTAAGTCAAACAAATGACCATTAGTTGTTTTTATTGCTTGGTTGTATTGTAAATGTGCTGTTTTAAAGTACAGTGATGCACTTAATGTTCTATTTGTTACTAAACCCTTGGTCTGTTGATTCAGTCATCTGAATTCTAAGCTAATCAGATTTCTTGCAGTGTCACTTCAAATATCATCATAACATTGTGTAGATCCTGATTACCTGGCTTTATCAGGATCTGCACCATTCACAAAGGCAGAACAATCTGGATCGGCAAAACAAGGGTCATAGTATGTATGTAACTTGATAATGTCAAAAATAATGTAAATAATTGTCAAATATTAGAACTATATATGTTTAAATAACTATAGAGGTCCTCAGGGAAGATTGGTACTGCCAACTGCGTTTACCCTCTTTAAATAAAGACATTACTTACTTACTTACTTACTTACTTACTTACTCAACTGCCCTCCTTTACAGTCATGAGGTCAATGTCTGTCATCAAGGTTTTCTGTCTATTAACTAATAGTTTTACTCTTACTCTCTTGATGGAAGGATTTTCAAGTTACATATATGCAAATGTGTTAAAGTTTGTTTTAGTTCGATTAAATGGAATAAAAAAAAACTATACTGAACAAAAATAAAAACTTGACGGTTTTTTGTTTCTTAATTCCGACCAACCTGGCAATTATGTAATGTATATATTGATGTTTTCGCATTGCACAGACGTCTGATTACTTAATCGTGAAACATTGTTGGTTTATTTTTGTCCTATCCAGAGTTATCTAAATTATTCCTATTTTAATAATTCAGACCAGAACGTTAATTTGCGCATGCGCAGAAGAAAAGTTTTCTTGTACGCGATAAACAGTACATCCAGTACGCACAGAAAACACTTTAAACGCTTATGTTAATTGTAATCAGAACCTGTAAATAACGTTTGAAGATTCAGAACTTTCAGATTATCCCCCTTTGAATTAAACATATAGAGATTTTTGAGATGCTGTAGTTTCTATACCAGTGCGTCTTTTTTATTAATGTCTTCGAGATTTGTTGGATTGTCTTGCAAACTCAATGTCTTTAGTACTAAATTTATTTGATAGCCATTTCTTAAACTGCCATAAAGACTTTATTGTGTAATGGGAATTCCATTGAAACTGAATTTCTGACTGCATAATGGTGTGGACTGAGGGTTTCCGCCTGGTCCTCACGACACCTTCGTCGACCGTGCAGTGGCATAATTTTAGCTACTGAGTCCATACATATTGGGTTTAATAATGAAAAGGCATTGCCAACAAAATTTTTATCATTTCAGCACACTTAAACGATTTTGAATTCTGTAATTATTCGGTTTTGTGCATAGAAAACAGAAAAGTACCCTCTAGACGTTTATAAATTCCACACTATTGCTGTATCTGAGGAATCTTGATTTTTATGTGACTATCATATCACAAAATGATTGCTTTTTCTCAAGTTAAAATAGTTTTTATGGCTCACCTTTTCCCGACTACCATAGGATTAAAAATAGCGACTGTCAAGTTTTTATTTTTGCTAAGTATATGTTTGTTTTTCAGTGTGTGGTATAATTTCTATTGGTATATAAACATTTTAATTTCTAATGGGAATCATGCTTAAGTATAATTTTTGGCATTTAATTTTACTGAATATATTTTTCATGCCCTCCACCTTGCTGGCTACATCACGTATGTACCTGCCTCCTGTCGACCTAGATACAATGAGTGTGCCACTTATAAGCATGTGCAGGTAAGGGTTGTTGTTTTTTCTTCGAACAGGTACAGCTTCTAGCCGATTCTGACCACCATCATAGGATTTTTTGAAAGATATATTCGTGTTGCCATGGAAGTTAGTCGTAATAGGAATTTATTTTCTGTTTTTATTTTTCGAGCATGCGAGCCTAGCGCCATTGTCGATTGGTTATATAATTTACGAAGAGAAAGGTCAATTACTAAAATGCAAACAAGGAACAAGTATACCAACTTTACTGAAAGGTCACTCGAAAGAATTAAACATGGACAAATAGAATTCATTTTCGGTGATCCGGGGGTGGTTGGGTGGTGCGATAGTGCAGGGTGTACCTTCCAGTGCCGAGGTGTCCTACTGATTTGGATAACAGTAGGGCGTCCGGGTGAGGTTTGTTTGGACATTTTTCTCTCGTCTATCACCCAAAACAATCAATCAACCTTTGGTGATCTTTTTTCTTAATATACAATGCTTATGCCAGCGTTTTAATTTCACCTTACCAAACAACCTCCGACCAGAACTTCATTGACATGAATGGCAGTAGAACATTGCAATCTTAGACGTATGGGACGGAAAAGAATAGAACAGAAAGACGCGCGATGCCGTAAAGCAACCAACGCCCATTGTTTGGCTTCTTCGGTGGCAAACAACTCGTTGGGTTGGTTGCTATTATTGTAATATGCTTGTAAAGTTATCAGGATAAGATTGTATTCTTGGTGATATTATTTCAGTTTCTGAACTCGCCACTGTGTTTTACTCCCATAAGATTTACAAACTGCCGTCGGCTCCTATATAAATAATGCATTATATCATGATAGTGTATAAAGCTTCAACTTTCCTTGCCTCATCGATAAAAACTGGTTCAAGAGGACTCATCAATAATGCCAAACTATTTTTAATTTACAATCGATGTCTCAACCTTCTTTCTCATCATGTCGACAATGATATTTTTGAGGTGCTGATTTGTTCTCAGAGCAAAACTTGCAAAACACGATTTTTATGCAAACACCACGACTATACGGTGACTTGGAGAGTCACAATATTTGTTAATATTCGTCAAGCATTATCATCAAAATGGCATGTGTGGCGTGATTTGGGGATTTTGAACTTTGAATAAGCTTTAGAATGCATCTTTGTTGAAGATTTTGTTCCATCTAGTCCCGCTCCTAAAAAAATGTGCTTATTGGGTCATTGCTTTATGACCATTCACTTAAAGCTTTACTCTCTTCTCAATGTATTGGTGTTTCTGTCTGAACTGCTTTTATTCTATCATCACTGTATGCTACAAGACAGGATATCTATGCTATGATAATAGCATCACTGCTTGCTACCGGTCCTGTTTTCCATTCGTCAGTACTAAAATGTAAAATGTTTCCTTTTAATAGCTGGCTTATAGGATAAAACAGACATTCTTTTAAATATCTGTAGCGGGCATTAATTACTCTTTTAACAACAGGACCTATTGGCTGAAAAGAAGTCCCTGTCTGGCTTATGTTCAGAGTAACTATTTTCGTGCAGAAAAGAAATTAATCCTGGGTTCAATTAAATATAAAATGTTTTAATTTGAAATGTAGATCTCGGGTTTTCATTACCAAATTCCTCTACACCGCAAAATAGACTAGGGGTCGTGGCTGGTGTCGCACATTTCATTACTGGTCATGAACAAACTCAATTTAACCGAGTCTGCTATTTTCTGTTATTTGATGTATTCCCTTCTTCCAAAGGATCTTGTTATTCAGAACTTATCTTCACTGCAACTGATGTTTGTGCAGTGTAGCGGCCGTAAAACGTCTCCCCGTATATTATCATGGGGCAGATTATATTTTCTTGTCCTTTGAATCACTGAGTTTAATTGAGTCATTATGAAAATAGAGTTCCGCTTAAGCCGGTGCTAGGGGCGTGGCTGGTGTCGTACATACAATACTGTCTCAAAGGGCCGTTAAACCCAGAACCAACCGACCAAATCCCATGGTAAGTGTAAGATATTTTGACATAAAAGACTTCCAGCTGAAGCTAGAATGCCCTTTGGGGTGTGCTTAGACGTATGAAAACATTGCATAAGTCAACCCATCTGTACAGTATACATACTTCATCAAGAATGGTCGTTCTGGCTATGCGTATAAAAATATAAACATTTCAAAGGCCTTATGTGTCACAGTAATCATTTTTTGGCAGATCGAGTTATCTGTGATTCAGCATTGAATTTTATCATTTTTCTAAGAATTTGCTACATGTAATTGAAAGTATCAACACAGAGCAGGTATAGAAAGAAATAGCACATACATATTTATTTCTCCATTTATTCGACCTTCACTCTAAATATAAGCTTTATCCAGCGGCTTAACAACAATGCTTCGTTATTCAGCTAACCGATTATCGACGTACAGGGACAGCAGCTTTCGGTGATAAAATCTGTCCGGTAGCACAACTGCTTTTAGGTTGGGTTTTTTGGGTTTATTTTTTTTTTCAAATGAACACTTTTATGCACCTCCTCTATGTTTACTGTCAAAATTCGTCCAATATAAAGGTCAAACCTGGGTACCTTTAAGAGGTTACTTTGTAGCGCGACTTTGCAAAGCAATGACGGTCTTCAGCAACACCTTCTTTGTGTGTCCGCGTGTGCCTGCATGTTTGCGTGCGCGTTCGCCTGATATTCACCTGCTGCTTTCAGCTCAGTTTCTTAGTAACCACACGTGATAGAGTCTGGGGAAGATCTACTGAAAGCAGCGGGCCATGACCTATGTTTGACGTGTGATTGAATATATTCACCTGTTATTTTTGCTCACTTTTTATGTGACCACAAGGGCTGCAGTCTTCGTATTTGTTCCATTGATACATCTGGGGAAGATCTTCTAATAGAAGCGATGCATGTCGGGACATGCCCTATAATTCACGGTTGATTGAACATAGAAAAAATCACCTGTTGCGTTTAGCTCAGTTTCTAAGTAACCACGAGGGCTACAGTCGTCAAACTGGTTCCAATTGTACAACTACGAAAGTTCTACTGAAAGCAGCGATGCATAGCGGGTCATGACCTATAATTCACTGTGAATTAAATATAAAGTATTTACCTGTTCCGCGCAGCTCAATTTCTAAGTAACCACAAGAGATAGAGTCTTCAAACTTGCTCCATAGATAAGTCGGGGGAAGATCTACTGAATGCTGCGATGCATATCGGGCCATGAGATATATTTCACGGTTGATTGAACATAGGAAAATACTCACCGGTTGCTCAGTTTCTAAGAGATAAAAAGCATTACTTTTTCCAATGGTCTTTTTAGACGCCTGATCAACACAACATACCGAGTCGTTATCCAGAGGTGGTTATTTATATTTACGTAATATTGGTTACTGCAAATGTCAACTTTTAATGACTGACTATGTTTTTAGCTCACCTGAGCCGAAGGCTCACAAGGTGAGCTTATAGTATAGGCTTGATCCGTTGTCCGTCGTCCGCCGTCTAGGATCCGGCGTCCGTTCACACTTTTAAGCATTAATATCTGCTTAAGTAGCTGGTCAATCGTGATCAAATTTTATGTGTAGCATGGTTGGGGTGGGAGAGTGATTGCTTATAGTTTTGGTTTAAAACTGTGGTTACCATGGCAACAAAAAGGACCCATAGACTTATAATGGGGAAAATGTTGTCCGGGTCCTAACTTCTTCATTTTTTATCGCAACTTTCTGTGACTTGCAGTTATCCAGAACAATCAAAACATCTCGGACCAGTTCGAATTTGGGCCAGGTTGGATTATTTTTTCAGAGTTACTTGCCCTTGAGCGATAAAATATTTTCCCATCGACTTATAATGGGGAAAATGTTGACCGGGCCCTAGCTTCATCATTTTTGATCGCCAAATCTTGTAACTTGCAGGTAATCAGGACAGCTAAAACATCGCGGACTAGTTCGAATTTCAGCGATGTTGGATCATTCTTTTCAGAGTTACTTGCCCTTGAGCGATGGATTATATAATAGGGAAAACGATGTCCGGGCCCTAGTTTTTTCATTTTTGATCGCAACTTCTTGTAACTTGCAGGTATCCAGAGGGGTCAAAACATCTTGGACCAGTTCGAATTGGGGCCAGGATGGGTCATTCTTTTCAGAGTTACTGGCCCTTGAGCGATAAAATATTTTCCCTAGCTTCATCATTTTTGATCGCAAATTCTAGTTACTTGCAGGTAATCAGGATAGCAAAAACATCTCGGACCAATTCCAATATTAGCCAGGTTGGATCATTTATTTAGAGTAACTTGCCCTTGAGCGATAAAATATATAATGGGGAAAATGTTGTCGGGTCCCTAGCTTCTTCAATTTTGATCGCAACTTCTTGTAACTGGCAGTTATCCAGGACAGTCTAAACATCTAGGACCAGTTCAAATTTTGGCCAGGTTGGATCATTCTTTTGAGAGTTACTTGCCCTTGAGCGATAAAATATTTCCCCATTGACTTATAATGGGGAAAATGTTGCCCGGGCCCTAGCTTCTCTATATTTGATAGCAACTTCTTGTGACTTGCAGGTATCCAGGTCAATCGAAACATCTCGCAACAGTTCGAATTTGGGCCAGGTTGGATTATCTTTTCAGAGTTACTTGCCCTTGAGCGATAAAATATTTTCCCGTCGACTTAGGGGGGGGATGTTGTGTGGGTCCTAGCTTCATCATTCTTGTTCCTTGCAGGTAATCAGAACAGCAAAACCATCTCGGACCAGTTCGAATTTGAGCCAGGTTGGATAATTATTTTGAGAGTTACTTGCCCTTGAGCGACAAAATATTTTCCCATTGATTTATAATGGGGAAAATGTTGTCCGGGCCCTAGCTTCTTCAATTTGGATCGCAACTTCTTGTAACTTGCAAGAATCCAGAACAGTCAAAACATCTCGGACCAGTTCGAATTGTGGCCAGGTTGGATTATCTTTTGAGGGTACTTGCCCTTGCGCAATCAAAATATTTTACCATTGACTTATAATGGGGAAAATGTTGCCCGGGCCCTAACTTTTCTATACTCGATCGCAACTTCTTGTGACTTGCAGGTATCCAGGACATTCGAAACACCTCAGACCAGTTCGAATTTGGGCCAGGTTGGATTATTTTTTCAGAGTTAGTTGCCCTTGAGCGATAAATATTTTCCTATCGACATATAATGGAGAAAATGTTTACCGGGCCCTAGCTTCATCATTTTTGATCGCAAGTTCTTGTAACTTGCAGGTAATCAGTACAGCTAAAACATCGCAGACTAGTTCGAATTTCAGCAAGGTTGGATCATTTTTTTCTGAGTAACTTGCCCTTGAGCGTTGAATTATACAATAGGGAAAACGATGTCCGGGCCCTAGTTTCTTCATTTTTGATCGCAACGTCTTGTAACTTGCAGGTATCAAGATGGGTCAAAGCATCTTAAACCAGTTCGAATTTTGGCCAAGATGGATCATTCTTTTCAGAGTTACTTGCCCTTGAGCGATAAAATATTTTCCCATTGAATTATAATGGGGAAAATGTTGTACGGGCCCGAGCTTCATCATTTTTGATAGCAAGTTCTTGTAACTTGCAGGTAATCAGGGAAGCAAAAACATCTCGGACCAATTCCAATTTGAGCCAGGCTAGATCATTTTTTAGAGTTACTTGCCCTTGAACGATAAAATATATAATGGGGAAAATGTTGTCCGGCCCCTAGCTATTTCAATTTTGATCGCGATTTCTTGTTACTTGCTAGAATCCAGGACAGTCTTAATATCTCGGACCAGTTCGAATTTTGGCCAGATTGGATTATCCTTTTAGAGTTACTTGCCCTTGAGCGATGAAATATTTTCCCATCGACTTATAGTATTCCTCAAAATTATTGAGAATTTTTTGCTAAGTGAAAATTAAGCACTGGTAGTTGACAGATCATGTATATACTTAATATCTTTGTTTACCTAGTTAACAACATCCCTCTGTGAACTTTTTAGCGTACCAGTATTACTCATATGTTTGAGTCACAAATGTTATCTCCCCTTGAATTGTTCCACCCAAAGATTTTTTGTCTGACTGGAAAATTATGTACCCTTACAAAATAAAATCGATATTTGTGGAAAATATAATGACAAATCAGTTGATTTCTGAATATTTTTCTCATCTAGAGATAAGGTGTTGGCAAATTGAAAATAGAATTTTGTGCGAACTTGTCAGTTGTAGATGCTGCTGGCGTTCAAACATGTGACTTCATTTCGAAAAAGTGCCCGCAATAGGGGAAAATTGCAACTTTGACAGAGGGTATGTTGCTCTGATTCATTCTTATTTTATACATCTTGATGGAAACGGCACAAAACCATATTTTTGTAAGGCTTAGTAAACGTGCTATAAGGAATATGAGTTTTGTAATGATTGTCTATACATTGCCAAAAATATTCCGTTCAGATCACTAGCCGATCAGATTTTTTGCTGTTTCTGATGCTTTCAATATTCTTCCTATAATATAACAGCCAGTCCCTGACTCAGAAACTGGAATTAGTAACTTTAAATCATGCAAAATATTAAAGGCAACATTACTAATGTAGATGGTGTTGCCCAATGAAGAAAATAAATTATTTCACCTGAGATAGTTTATTTCTAGCAAACGTGGTATAGAAAAATATAGTCGAAATCAAGGGACAAATTTTTACAGGGGTTTACCCTAGCCCATCCTTACCTACCACTGACGAAAGAAAATGCATCATATTGTCATTTTTGTATATCCAACTTGAAACAGAGGTTCTTTTATTGTATTTACCGTGTTTAAAATATTGTTGAACATGTATGGCTAGCAACTGTGTGCCAAAAAGCAATTCTCAATAATTTTGAGGAATACTGTATATTGGGGAAAATGTTGTCTGGGACCTAGCTTCATCATTTTTGATTGCAAGTTCTTGTAACATGCAGGTAATCATGACAGCAAAAACATATCGGAACAATTCGAATTTGAGGTAGGTTGGATCATTTTTTAGAGTTATTGCCCTTGAGCGATAAAATATATAATGGGAAAATGTTGTCGTGGCCCTAACTTCTTCATTTTTGATCGCAACTTCTTGTGACTTGCACGTATCAAGGACAATTGAAATATCTCGCACCAATTAGAATTTGGGCCAGGTTGGATAATTTTTTCAGAGTTACTTGCCCTTGAGCGATTAAATATTTTCCCATCGACTTATAATGGTGAAAATGCTGTCCGGGCCCTAGCTTCATCAATTTTGATCGCAAGTTATTGTAACTTGCAGGTAATCAGGACAGCTAAAACTTCGCGGACTAGATCGAATTTCAGCCAGGTTGGATCATTCTTTTCAGAGTTTCTTGCCCTTGAGCGATGAATTATAACATGGGGAAAAAGATGTCCGGGCCCTAGTTTCTTCATTTTTGAACTTGCAGGTATCCAGACGGGTCAAAACATCTTGGACCAGTTCAAATTTGGGCCAGGTTGGATCATTCTTTTCAGAGTTATTGCCCTTGAGCGATAAGATATTTTCCCATAGACATATAATGGGGAAAATGTTGTCCGCTCCCTAGCTTCGTCATCTTCGATCGCAAGTTCTTGTCACTTGCAGATAATCAGTACAGCTTAAACATCGCGGACTAGTTTGAATTTAAGCCAGGTTGGATCATTCTTTTCAGAGTTACTTGCCTTTGAGCGATGAATTATATAATGGGGAAAACGTTGTCCGGGCCCTTGTTTCTTCATTTTTGATCGCAACTTCTTGAAACTTGCAAGAATCCAGGACAGTCACAGTTCGAATTTTGGGCAGGTTGGATCATTCATTTGAGAGTTACTTGTCCTTGAGCGATAAAATATTTTCCCATTGACTTATTATGGGGAAAATGTTGTCAGGGCCCTTTCTTCTTCATTTTTAATCGCAACTTCTTGTGACTTGTAGGTATCCAGGACAATCAAAACATCTCGCACCAGTTCGAATTTGGGCCAGGTTGGATTATTTTTCTAGAGTTACTTGCCCTTGAGCGATGAAATATTTTCCCATCGACTTATAATGGTGAAAATTTTGTCCGGTTCCTAGCTTCATCATTTTTGATCGCAAGTTCTTGTTACTTGCAGGTAATCAGGACAGCAAAAACATCTCGGACCAGTTCGAATTTGAGCCATGTTGGATCATTTTTTTAGAGTAATTTGCCCTTGAGCGATAAAATATATAATGTGGAAAATGTTGTCCGGGCCCTAGCTTCTTCAATTTTGAGCGCAACTTCTTGGTACTTGCAACAATCCAGGACAGTCAAAACATCTCGGACCAGTCCGAATTTTGGCCAGGTTGGATCATTCTTTTGAGGGTTACTTGCCCTTGAGCGATAAAATATTTCCCCATTGACTAATAATGGGGAAAATGTTGACCGAGCCCTGACTTCTTCATTTTTGATCGTAACTTTTTGTAACTTACAGGTATCCAGGACAATTGAAACATTTCGCACCAGTTCGAATTTGGGCCAGGTTGAATTATTTTTATAGAGTTGCTTGCCCTTGAGCGATAAAATATTTTCCCATCGACTTAAAATGGAGAAAATCTTGTCCGGGCCCTAGCTTCATCATTTTTGATCGCAAGTTCTTGTAACTTGCAGGTAAACAGGACAGCTGAAACATCGATGACTAGTTCGAATTTTAGCCAGGTTGGATCTTTCTTTTCAGAGTTACTTGCCCTTGAGCGATGAATTATATAACGGGGAAAACGTTGTCCGGGCCCTTGTTTCTTCATTTTTGATCGCAACGTTTTGTAACTTGCAGGTATCCAGATGGGTCAAACATCTTGGACCAGTTCGAATTTGGGCCAGGTTGGATCATTCTTTTCAGAGTTACTTGCCCTTGAGCGAAAAAATATTTCCCATAGACTTATAATGGGGACAATGTTGTACGGGCCCTAGCCTCTTCATTTTTGATCGCAACTTCTTGTACCTTGCAGGTTTTCAGGACAGATAAAACATCTTGGACCAGTTTGAATTTTTCGCCACGTTGGATCGTTCTTTCTAGAATTACTTGCTCTTGAGAGATAAAATATTTTCCCATAGAATTTGTCATCGCTCTAGCGCCTTGATTTGTGGACCAAATTCAATCTCATTCACACTAGTAATAAGTATGATATTATCTTGGACAAGTTTGCGTTTCAGCGTTCTGGGGTCAAGGTCAAGGTCACAGACGCTATTTTTAGAAAAACTTTTTCATCGCTCTAGCACCTTTATTGATGGACTGATTTTGATTTAAACTTCAAACAAATGTTTAGTATGACAATACCTTGAATAAATTTGCATTCAGCATCCTAAGGTCAATGTCACAGTGGCTATTTTTAGAAAAACTTTGTCATCGCTCCAGCACCTTCATCTGTGGACCGAATAAAATGTATTTTCACACAAGTGGTTAGTATGGCAATATCTTAGACAAGTTCGCGTTTCAGCATTCTGGAGTCAAGGTCAAGGTCACAGTTGCTATTTTTAGAAAAAACTTTGTCATCCCTCTAGGGCCTTCGTTTTTGGACCGATTTTGTTTAAGAATTCACACAAATGTTTAGTATACCAATATCTTGAACAAGCTTGGGCTTCAGTGTCCTAAGGTCAATATCAAGGTCACAGTGGCTAGTTTTAGAAAAACTTTGTCATCGCTCTAGTGCCTTCATTTATGGACCAATTTCGATTTAACTTCACACAAGTGATAAGTTTGGCAATATATTTGGCAAGTTTGCATTTTAGAATTTTCAATCTAGCGCCTTCATTAAGGTTCAGATTTCAATTTAACTTCACACAGATGTTTAGTATGACAGTATCTTGAACAAGTATGCGTTTCAGCGTTATAAGGTCAAGGTCACAGTTGCTATTCTTAGAATAAACTTTGTCATCGCTCTGGCAATCTCATTTATAATTTCACACAGATGTTTAGTATGACATTATCTTTGACAAGTTCTCATTTCAGCATTCTAGGCCTAAGATCAAGGTCACAGGGACTATTTTTACTGTCAATGCAATTATCTCACCTTCCCGGTAAGCTTAGTCTGTGACAAACAGGTAGGCTGAATTTTTCGGTTACACTGCATGTGCTGTTCGCAAAGTTATCTTTGTCTTTGATCAGCAACGTCTAAAACTAGTTGCAGATTATGATGAAACAGTATCCTCCTATTATATGTACTTGATAATGGTTTGCATAAGAATACGCAGAATTAAGAGAATAAAGATTTAGATGTTTCCGAGGACGCCCTCAAGAACATAAAAATAAAACCTTAAAAAGTTCCTACATACGAGTAGTAATAGACTACTACTGACGACTCTAAGATATTTCACTTTGTTGGTGGTCTACCATGTGTTAAAGTTCGGTTAAACGATATTTTGTAAACGTTTACAACATGTACACGAACCGTTACCGCTTATCTGTGTACAGGTAGAAGCCCTAGGTGTAAGAAGCGGTGCTATTCAAATGAAAGCGGTGCAGGTCAAAAATTAGGTAACTATGTCAAATCATAGAAAATCTTAGAAAAATATTGTGTACACTCTAGAGGGCATTGTTTTTATCCAATTCATGAAACTTAGTCAGACTGTTTTTTTTTATGAAATCTAGGACAGGTTTGTAAGTAGGTCATATCAGTTTAAAAAGTAGGTCACTAGATCGGATATGCGAAAAACCTTGAGAACACTCTAGAGGGCACAGTTTTGATCCAATCTTTGTTTTGAATGTTTATTTGTAATATGTAATTTATGACAAGGTACTCTAGTGACCTCCTTTATTAACCAGTTTTGTAACCAGTATAACTTCACAGCTGTATTGGATTTGTTTGACGTCAAAATCTGCACTCTTCTAAAACCACTGGTTTGAGGCTTGTAACAAATGAGTGAATTGACAAAATGTGTCTGTTGACAGTAGGAGCCCAGGTGAGCTACAGGACCATTGGTCCTCTTGTTTAGTTTCTTGGGGAGGCTTGCTACTAGAAATATCTATTTACCTCAATATATAAGTTATCGTTATGCTACGTTTATTTTCCTTTTCATAACATTCAGTCTCCAGCGTATAAATACAGAGTATGGATTTATAGCTGAACTGAAGTGGATAAATTGAATGATCCTGTTCTCAAATTGATATAATTGAGTTTATTAAATGTCGAATTGCTCGACATGAAATGTATTCTCGTCAGGTATTGCAGCTTTTAACTACAGTTCCGCCCTTGTAAATGACCGTAAATAACAAACTTTAAACAAATAAAACATCATTGAGTTTTATATAAAACGGATTTGAATCTTGACTCGGGTCATTTTAGTTTTAGGTTGCAACTAAAATGACCTACTTGAGATTTCATAAACATGACTAAAATGGTTAGAATAAATATACAGGCATATAAATCTATTCATTGCCCCGCTCTTTTTTAAATTGCATTGCTTGACGGGAAACGAGAAATTAATTCTGCATTTTCTAAGCAATACGAAAGTTTTAAAGACATGTTCCTCCTTTTGTTGCCAGTTATATGAATCAATACATGCAAATAAACCCACAATGTATCATCATACGTCAAGGTTAAACCGCTTTTTAAAAAAATTGTGGTTAGACGTTTTCACCAATGATAAAAATATGGAAGCTTTAAAAGTCTCCATATTGTTGTATTGATAGTTGAAACATCAGTGTAATAAAGTTATTGGAATACGAGTTAGTCATCTACAAACTTTCATAGAAAATGCTGTTCGAGGTATAATTTGCAAACAGAACACTTTGCATAAACTGTTTATAAAAGAAACAATTATAGGCAAACTGAAAACAACAAAGAAATCTTCAATAAAATTCTCGAAATTTTCGAGTTTAGATACTGTCGGTTCCATTTATTTATCAAAAGCCGTACTCACGGTAAAGTTCCAGTCTCAAATGTTAGACCAAGCACGAAGCTCATGCATCAATACTTTATGTTTCTATCTTGACCATAACCCTACCTTCGGCAAAGGGTGGTCATCTTCGCAGCCTTCAGAAAATATAATCCCAGCCGTCAGCACATTTTATATTTTACAAACACATAAAGAACCTGAATACGGTAATGTAAGGTGGTAAAGGCTGGGCTCTATTTCATTTATTTATTCATGCCATCAACCTCAAAGTTTTTTTTTGGACATATTTAAATATAAACTGCACATATGGCCGCTCACAGACACAATAAACATTTGGGTTGGGTATTTGTTTGCTATATCTATTTGTGCCTGAACTATTATAGGCACGGACCAACGATAAAAGGGAATTGCTTATATCAGCGTTGTTAAAACTGAACCTGCAAGTTATGCCAGTATGGTACGCCTCTTTGGAAGCAAGTTGTGAAATCTATTTTGAGATTACAAGTATGTTTTTTTATGCAACGAATTGATAAAATAGATAGCAGGCTTTTTTGAATGGCTTTTATCTTATGTCAGTATTATTTAGAGTCTTCGAGTCATAAAGTCAGTCAGAACTTTTGGACCATGCATGTGCAGCCGACTAGGTATAGCAAACATATTATTCATATGCCATCATCTAAATGATATTAGATATTAACATGTCACATGCAGGAGTTGGCAAAATAGAATAAACAGATCCATAGGGTAGACTTCGAAATTTGCCGATTTTATGAAATTTTCAGTTTCGAAATTGTATTTTTCAACGCACTTTAGTGCTGTCTCCGTTTTCATGGTTGTCCAGCTAACTATACGGACACTAATATTGTTTGTGTTTGTCGTGGGTCATTAGAAGTTGATACACAAAGTTTAAGGTAAATCTAAGGGCATGCATGCCGGACTCCTATGTGAATTCATGGTTCTTAAAACGATTTACTTTTTAAACTCTAAACAATGACGACTAGCTAAAACAAATATTAAAAAGATAAGAAACAAAGGTAAAGTAAAAAGAAAGGCAATGGTCAAAATTAGTAAAATCAAATCCCGCATGCCGCTCTCAAATCCAAAAGGGAAAAGTGACACAATTTCACGAAAGACACCCACGGTAAACCAAATGAGCAGCTCTTTCCCAAATAGGTGGTCATTCTGCTACCCTAATCAAAATACAGCATCAACATCTATCTATAAAACCCAAAAGACATTTGTCAAAGAAAATTAAACAAAAAATGGTCGATAAAAATTTTAAGGCTTATTTGCTTTTTTAGTGGTATAAGTTAATGTAATATTTTCTCTTTAGGAGTCGCTGCATGCTTTTTACTGTCGGTTCGCCATTTTAAGTGATAGTGATTGGCCAACGTTAAACAAACGATGCATCCTTGAGCCTCAGATTAAACTGAGTTAAAAATGAATTGGTCATTTTTGTTGGCAACTACATTGACCTACTTTCGATATCAAAAACTTAAATCAGATAGTAAAATTCAATGAGCAGGTGTTGGACCCAATTCAGTGTCTCTCATATGTTGATATTGCACCGCTAGGCGGGAACCCAGAATAGGACATTGCATTTTATTGAGCAATTATTCTTTTCTGTAAAAACATGTTCGCCCTATTGTTTTGCCAGTTTTATGACTTAATATATGCACATCTACCCTCAATTTATAACCACACGTAAACTTAAGTATGTTTAAACGTTTTACCGCTAGTAGACTATTGGAGACTTTAAGTAATCGTAAAATGCACTAGAAATATTCACGACAATTTACAAAAAAAAATGAAATGCACAAACTATTACACTTTTACTGTCTCATATTCAAATGTTCGTACGAGGTAGATACCATCGATATCATAGGTACCTTATACCCAAATACAGCTGTCGGCGAAGACAAACTTAACGTCACACAGATTTTAAAGAGGCAGTTAAATCCGTCTGCCATATAATATTAGTTCTTTTAATGATTATTAGCAGAATATAATATCTGTAATATATTACAGATAACAAGGGCAAATACCTTTTAAACAACGAAATATATGATTTAATGCTTATATTTATGATTTCCAAGTAGTTAACCAAGCTTGGAGTAAAAACGATATTCTCGTTAAGTTGGAAAATATGATCTGTGCTTATTTTTATCCTGTTTTTTAACACAACTCTCTTTGGTGATAGAGTTCAAAATTATCGCCAAGTAAAGCTATGGGTAGCACTAGAGACATCATGATCTCGATGCTCCGTACAATGTTGAAGCTTTTAAACTTTTTCTACTTTGATGACCACCGCCAAAACATCGTCAGAACTCTGATACAAAGTTATGGTGGGTACTTTCTGCTTACTACTTGGAAGTACCTGATCATGATAAATGTCCATGTATTAATAGAGATTTCAAATATACTATGGTTGAGCTGTCTATCCAGGATTAGACCTTAAACCGACTACCAGAACAAAATAATGAATGGCGGGCTACCTTGTGGGACTTATCTTATCTCTGACCCGTACACCCAGTACGTCCAACCTATTGGTACTTAGCTAAAATTTGGCAAACATTGATGATATCTGTTCATTATACTGTATATTGAAATTGCGTTCTCGTTAAAAACGCGTATATGTGAATAAGTTCTTTGTGCGTTTGGTAGCACTGCCGACTGTGGTGATACAAAAATATTTATTGAATAGGCTATCAAAGAAACGCTGAAAAATATGGAGCCCGAGAAAGGCCATGATACGAGGGTTGTTCAGAAAGTTCTGACTCTAGCCACATAACTTTATTTAGCGGCATACTGGGGACAAATGCCGTGCATGTATTGAAATCACTACATTTCGTCTTTACAGTGATATCTAACACTATACAAAGATGTATTTTCTTATTGAGTTACAAAACATGTTATAAGGCCCCAGTCATACCACTGAGCATATTTCATATGTGAATTTATTTTCAGTGTGTCATTCAAATAAAAAATCATTGTAAATACAAAATAATTTTTTGTCAGCTACTTTCCATTCGTTGCTTTCAATATCCATTTAAAGGTAAGAAGGGCAGCAAGCATTATCGATTTCGTCCTTGCAAAGCAATGTTCAGTTTTAATGACGTTATTGAAAATGACGTCAACGTCATTTTCGAAAGCTCGTAACGGCTTTGTTGTTTACCTTAGTTTTAATTTTTCGACGGTTTCGAATTGGCCCATGCAAAGGCTCTTCCTAACAAGATTTTAAATGTCAAGACCCGGGTTTTCGTTACAAAATCATTATAACTTTTGTAGAAAGGAGAATTTGCTACTACATAAAACGCTTAAAATCTAAATTGAACGGACAGTATGAAACCTAGATTAAATTTATTTTCCGCGATATTTACAGGTTACATTTGCCTGGGGACAAAGTTTAAGCAGCAATGAAAAAGAATCAAAGACTGCTCACATATGAACTATGACCTTCATAAGTGAAAATCCGCAGTGGGTGTAGGGTATGTCTCTTTCAAAAACGTTCAAAAATATGTCCTTTAGAAAATATACACCACGTTTGCAGAATTGTCCGGACATATGATCCCTTTATATATTTTCGCTATCATTAATTCTGTATTTATGATGGTTACCAAAATAAGACGACACGGTCAGAACTTTCTGAACATCCCTCATACTATAATAAATTGTTTAAATTTTCGGACAAGCCGAGCATTGTGTTATGTAATAACATCGTCACCAGCACTGAACGTTAGGCGCCACGACTACTTAAATATTTATCAGGTTCGGTTTAAACAATGTACAAGTCAGATAAGTTGTCTATGCAAATTCAAATTTACATATTATTATTTGGTGCATGCTATGATAGATTGCTACATAGTATTTAAGTACCGGTTCACAAAAATTTACTCTAATCTAGCCTGTCCAATGACCTTGCTAGATCGGTAGACCATCAGGGATTACTCCACAAGTTTCTGTCCACATAATCATATTTTCAGATGCCTTGTTGTGTTGGCAAAGTACGCCCTTACAGTCATTTACAATGCCTTCTCATCTATTCTTCTGTCTGCTTCTTTTTCTTTCATTGGCACCGAGTAAGACCATCTTTGTTTTCGCTTGAAGACCATGGTCGGCAGTGTCACGTGTTATACTATGACTGATTGGACCTTATTGCGAGCATCCTTAAGAGTGACATTGTTTTTTTACTCGTATACTTGGGTACAATCTCGTCTCAAAGACATGTTTTCTTTTATCTAAGTCTGATGTCTTCTACAGACATACGGGAAGATGGATATATTAAGAATGGTCTGGAGACAATAAAGCGCGACTTGCTGGAGCTGGATTTACCTAGTGCGTGCTAAATATGGACAATTCGGGCCAAGTGAAATGAGACAACTGTAGTGTCAGAGTAGACTAGACAGTTATGCTCAGAATTAGTTAAAGCCTTTAAATATTTCTGAATTGAAAAGTATAGATTACATTGACCGAGATGTGAAATGAGGACAATCACATGGCTTGAATATACCATTACACTAATTTGATGGTATATTGATTTAAACTCAAACATCCGGCCATACTACCGTTTTATCCGAAAAAAACATGTTCATACACCAGAGTCTTCAAGATATTAGGAAACATCACTGGACCGTGAAATATAGGTCTCTATGGCCTACATTTTGAGGCCACACTAACCTATTTTCAAAAACTGTCATGTTCATATATCAAATAGTCTTCAAGGTTTAAGGTCTTTCCCAGCTATTCCTATGTTGCGAGTTTGAAGACACACTTTGTTTGTGTTACTTAGAAACTGAGGTAAACACAACAGGTGAACAAAATATTTTCCATGTTTAATGATCCATGAAATATGTAGCAAGTTCGTAAACGCTCTTGGATACTATGAAACTGAGCTAAACTCAACAGGTGAATATAAAAAAAAAATATTAAATGAGCCATCAAAATATATGTATTTGCCCAATATGCATAAGTGCTTCAGATGATCTTCCCACAATGTTCCAGTGTAGCAAGTCTAAAGACTCTACCCCTATGTGTGATTAAAAAAAATAAACTAAACGCCGCAGATGAGCATTTTTTATGTTCAACTCAAAGAATCATATTTTATTGAATTATTCAGACCAAAGTTAAATCGTGCACTCGAACGATTGTATAGTTTCTGTATGTTAAAATGTGTTCGTACTGTTATTTATAACGTTTCTTTATTGTACGTTGTTGCTATGACGTTAACGTTATTTTTCAGTCTCTTGAAGATCTACATGCAGTAGTGAAACGCGTTGAGAATAACAATTTGACCAAAGGCTATTCCTCGTTTTCGTTCTTTTATATATATATATATATATATATATATATATATATATATATATATATATATATATATATATATATATATATATATATATATATATATATATATATATATAGAAAAATCAACAAGTCCGATTTAGCCAAATAAATATAATTTCAAACAACTTCTACCGCGGTTTCACTGCATGTACAGATTTTCAAGAAGACATCTTTAATTACTTAGCAACATGACGTAACGTCTTAAATGACGTTTCCGTTTCCGCTTAGAATAAGTTACGTTTCCTGCTTATGAATACGTTGACGGCACCCTTTATAATCAACTTGCCCTGTTTAATTTTGGTTTTAAGGATTGAATAAAATATTTTTCCTTTGCCCGTCGTAAAGTGATGCTTTCCGTATACAATTTATAAAACGGATAGATAAAATATTTCGGGTTCATTGTGTTAGAACAATTGTCTATGTGCTCGCTTACCTTGAGCATTATTGTGCGAGGGTCCCGAATTTGTTGGTTGTGCACGGTGACCCTCTTTCTCAGGAGATTGCCTGTTTCTCCGATATATTCCTCCCCGCAGCCTCTGCATTTCATTACATAGATTACATTTTTAACGTTGCATGTCATATTTTCGCGGACTTTAAAATTTACACCGCAATTGAATGTTATTGAATTACCTTCTAATAGATGAATGCAGAGGCCGCAGTTCGGTTTATGGCATTTTTTCACTGAATGCTCATCATTGGACGTAAATTTTGCTTTAGTAAGTAAACGTTTTAAATTATATGGTTGTCGTTTACTTTTTAAAAACTTATGTTTTGACAAAATGTCTCTCATTTTACCATCTTGTTCCAAAATTGGTAAATTGTTGGTAATAATATTAAACATTTCTGGGTCATTGGGGTTGTACGTTGATACGTAAGGAATCATGCTATTGTCTTGTCTCGCCTTTACTGTCCTCAGTAAGTTTTTATCTAGTGCCATTGCCCTATTAAAGCCGAAGTCAATTGTTGGTTGAGGGTATTTTTGTTTAATTAGGAAAGATTTTAATTCTTGCATACGAATTTGTAAGGTTTGTTCATTTGATACTATTGTTCTTAATCGGCGTGCTAAATTGAAAGGGATATTAATTTTAGTATGTCTAGGGTGGCAAGAGTAGAAAAGTAAATATTGTTTGCTGTCTGTTTCTTTATAGTAGATATCTGTTTCTATTTTCCCTTTTTGATTTTTTACAAGAACGTCTAAGAAGGGTTGTTCTACATTGCTAAATTCCATTGTGAAATTGATATCTTTATGTAGTTTATTTAAGATATCATGCAATACTTCTAGATCCTTATTTGATTTTATCCATGGCATGAAACAGTCATCCAGATATCTCTTCCAATTTTTAATAAAATAGTTTCCGAATCCATTACCGAATTGTACTTTGACTTCTTCATATAAGTTTTCCTCTAGGTAGCCTATAGCTAGTGTAGCATAGACGGGGGCAAACTTTGTGCCCATAGCTGTGCCTTTAATTTGTTTGTAGTAGTCATTGTCAAAGCAAAAGGTATTATTTTCAAGAATTAATTTGATACCATCAAGAATGAAGTATTTAGTAAATCTACTGTTTAGTTCTTCTGGGTATTTTTCAAGCCAGTAACTGACTGCCTCAATACCTAATTCATGTGGGATATTTGAGTAAAGTGCCTCTATATCGAACGAGGCCAACAGAGTAGTCGTAGGTACTCTGTCTGGAAGGCTATTTAAGAAGTCTGTAGTATCGCGCAAATGGCTTTTTATGTTTTTTGTATAGGGCCGCAGTAAAATGTCTAACATATTACTCAGTCTATGAGTAAGACACGACGGACCAGCTACAATTGGTCGTAGTTTCAAGTCAGTTATATTCCCAACCTCAACGTACGAAGAATTTATGTTTTTGCATTTATCGTTTATTGCTTTACTTTTGTGTACCTTAGGTAAACCATAAAACTGGCTTACTTTCGCTTCAAAATTCTCTAAATAATCTAGTTCCTTTTTCGTTAATTGTCTCTGATACTTTTCTAAGTATTTGTTGTACTTTTGAAACGTATCTCTATGAAGGTCTGACGCTAGTTTTTCATAGTATTCCGTATCAGTGATAATAGTGTTTACCATTTTTCGATAGTGTTCCGTATCCATTAGAACGGTTGCACCCCCTTTATCGGCTTCTTTTATTATAATAGAGTGGTCATTTTTTAAGGATTTTATTGCATTAATTTCAGATTTATTTAAATTTGTTTTCACTGGGCCGTTATGTTTTATTTTAGGAAATTCTTCTATAGTAGATATGAATTTGTCAAGGGCTTCGTTTCTGTCAGGTGGTGGTATAAAATCGCTTTTATTTCTGACCAGGGAATTATCATTATTTTCGGTGCCGTCAAAATATTCAAGCAGTCTCAGTTTTCTATTGAATTCTTTAACATCTTCTGATAATTGTTCGGGATTACCTATAGGCGGAGTCGGGGTGAATTTCAGTCCTTTGTTTAATAAAGTCTGTTCTGATGTATTTAATTGTCTATGAGATAAATTAATTATTCTTACATCATTTAGTTCGGAGGATTTTACTGATTGTTGGGCAGGCGACCTCGACCCCGGCTTCTGCCCCTGCCCCGACCCCGATATATATATATATGCAACAGTCCTGAAAAGCTGAGTGAGACGCGTTGACACTTTTTTGCATAGTTTTATTTTAATAAATCTAAACATGTAACGTCTAAGACAAATACCAGTAAGCAAACATTTAGACGACTGTTGCAAAACTGAACTAAAATTTAAAATATTCCCGTTTTACAAATTGTTTACGGAAAACGTTTCAGCTAGGTTAAACATGGAAAAAACATTTCATAAACTCTTTTAATCCATTACTGAACATGACGTCATAAATATATGTGCACAATAACGTAACGGCATAACGCCGTTACATGTATACAACGCCATTATTCCCCTGATGATCTTATACAGTAAAATGCATAGGGAAAATTATATTATATTATTTACAGACGTTCCATCTCGTTAGTTTGATTTTTCATATGCAGAGTTCTGGTTCCGGACATTATATATATGCTCGTCCAGACAAGATATATATATCCAAGTTCAATATCAGATTGTCGGAATAGCTTTAGACTACATAATTTGATACATATTCAGCTGAGTTATACCCTTTTCCGAGTTAAACATTTTATACTGGAACAATCTTGTGAGCAAAATATCAGAACAGTTTATGTTTAGCATATACTTAAACATTAAGCAGGGGATGTCCTAATTAACTTTCAAGCATATCTATGCCCCTTTTTAGATTTTTTTAACTTAAGCATTGGTGACGATTCTTCTTTAGGGGCCAGCATATGGTTGGGTGCACTGTTTTTCACAAACACAATTGCTAACTTTGGGTTATTTTTAGACAGGAATTACGTAGTTTGCATTTTCTATGAATAGATGATCCCGGAATTAATTTGACGAGATATAAAATACCTAACCGGTATCTGAAATGCGCATTTAGAAGGCTGCATACAGGGAGTTCGGAACGCTAAAATTTCTGCCAAGACATAGAGGTAAGATCTGTGTTCGTAACTCATGCCACATCTTTAAGGAGATTGATTTGAATTGCCATGATTTTGAAAATGCATAGTTGATCTCTGATTTTCGATATTATTTTAGAAAGTATATAGTCCGTTTGTTCCAAAATGCAAATGGCCATTCCCAATATTTCTCAAAAATTATGAGATGTAGGAGATTTTCGAATTGCTCATTCATGATTTTTATCCTACGCATAACAAAATCATAATTTTGTAGAAATGTGAGGCACTGCATAAAAAGTTTCGATACAGAAATGGACCTAAAACATGTCATTTTCGCCTTTAAATTAAAAGGGAATAAAACCTGGCTGTTGGAATTCCCGTTTAATCTTCCGTGTCATAGCATGTGACCAATGTATGCTATCCTTAGACCAGAATTTGCATGATTAATTGAAATTTGATGCTGAATACATTTTTACTACTTCTTGTTTCACCCATTTATTATCAAATTTTGAAACAGACATTTTTACTCGCAAAACTATGAAATAGTGCAATGTTTATTTACAACATTGTATCACCTGACCAGTGACACCATGCGTTACGCGTGCGGACATGTGGATACATTTCACTGTTTCATTCATATACGCCCCACAACTGTAGTAATCAACGAGTTTAACGCATTTACCTATCAATAATGTTTTTTCTTTTCTCATATGCATTCATTGAAACTGCTCAGTTTCTGTATTATTTGAGCAGTTTCAATGAATGCATATGAGAAAAGCAAAAATAAATAATGATAGGTAATAGCGTTAAACTCGTTGATTACTACAGTTGTGGGCGTATATGAATGAAACAGTAAAATGTATCGACCTGTCCGCATGCGTAACGCATGGTGTCACTGGTCATCGATATATCATACTCAGAAGAAAAAAGGAAGAAAAAATAAATTACTATACACAAGAAAAATCTTTTAAAAAAAACAATCGGCGCAGATTAAATGGAACTGTGTTTTGTAATATGTCTCTAGGTGAAGCGTTGACAATAACTTTTGTGTATATGACTCAAGTGAGCTATGTCGGTAGGCACCCACAACCGTAATTTTGACACTGGATAGCGGTAATGACCTATCTCAAAATTGAGCTGTCCAATTTGGAATTCCAAAAATGGACCTCAGTCAATCTTGAAATTGACCTGATTTCGAAACAGTTACAAACATAATAAACACTGAACACTGAAAAATATCCAAGGCATATCTTTAACATGATACATTCCTGTGACTGGCATGGATTTCACTATCCCATGCATATAAATGTATTGTTTTATGGCGTAGTTGAAGAATATTAAAAAAAAATTTGACCATCAACGGTTTTCTTATTCTCATACCTTCAGCTCAGCGTCTATAGAAATGGGAAATACAGCATCGTTACATTGTACGGAAGGTGGTCAATCACACAACCATAAAACCCAAAATGCTGTGAGGGAATGTAATAGGGTATACCTAGAAAAAGGAGAACAGCAGTAAGTAATTTATGGCCAATTAAGTAGTGGTTATTATGCATATGTTTTGAGGAGATTATTGTCGCCATCATAACTACATATTGCATATCTTTTGAGGAGATTATTATTGCTATCATAACTGCTGCTCACAAAAAAAGCGATATTAAGACATTTAAGAAAGCAGATTTATGAAAAATAAAAATAAGGTAATGAGTATTAAACTGTTAAAATTTATAACACAAATTTTCACAGAGAACTTCAGAATGAGTACTGATAATTTAAGTTTTTCATGTGACCTAGAGTATATTGGAAGTAGACAAAGGGTTTACACCCAAATTTCCTAGGAATCCAGCACAGCAATGACTGGCAATGTAAACTTTAACAAGAGGGCCATGAGGCCCTGAACTGCTCGCCTGAGTATGGTGGCCATGTAGGTCATGTGACCTAGACCGCTTGCATAAATTTTCGTTCCCACAGCCCATGGAGGCTGAGTGTGAAATTTGGTTACAACTAGCCCAGTGGCTGTTGAGGAGATGTCTTAAATTGTCAAAATATGAGAGACATGGGTCAGAGGTCAAAGATTGACCATGACCTCTTGTACCCATAAATCTTCCATGTACTAATTTAGACAACTGTATATACCAATTTTGAGGCCAAAATGTTCTAAACTTGCCATGAAATCTTATGTTCTAGCATTTTCCAATACTTGACCTTGACTTAAAAAAGGTCAAGGTCAGCCCAAGGTCATCATTTGAACAATCTTGATTGTACTCAAGACCATCCATCATTTCTTACTTGAGAAGAAGATTTGTAAATGTTTTTGCCATATATGGGCATGGCAGCCATGTTGGTAATGTGACCCAGACCATTTGAACAAATTTTCATTCCCTCAGCCATTAGAGGCTCTATATGAAATTTGGTTGCAATCTGCCAAGAGGCTTTTGAGGAGAAGTGTGAAATTGTCACAATATGAGCGACCAAGGTCAAAGGTTAGAGAATGACCTTGACCTCTTGTACATATTAATTTTCATGTACTCATTAAGATGACTTTGTTTACCAATTTTCAGATCAAAATCTTCAACAGTCTCCAAGAAATCCTATGTTCTAGCATTTTCCCATATAAAAGCTACCGAAAACAAATTTGACCTTACCGTAAAAAGGTCAAGGTCAACCCAAGGTCATAATGTGAACAATCTTGATAGTACTTGAATACCCAATGCTAAATACCAAGTTTCAAGTCTATCGGTTAATTAGTTTCGGAGAAGAAGATTTTTAAAGATTTTTACCATATATGGGCGTGGCGGCTATGCTGGTCATGTGACCTGGACCGTATGAATACATTTTTGTTCCCTCAACCCCTGAAGGCTCTATATGAAATTTGGTTTCATTTGGCTCAGTGGCTTTTGAGGAGATTGTTTGAAATTGTCAAAATATGAGAGATCTGTGTCAAAGATCAAAGAATGAGACCTTGACCTCTTGTACTCATAAATCTTCATGTACTCATTAAAATGACTGTAGATCTCAATCTTAAGCCCAAAATCTTCAACGGTTTCCAAGAAATCTTATGTTGTAGCAGTTTGCCATATAAAAGGACAAGGAAGCAAATTTGACCTTGCCGTAAAAAAAGTCAAGGTCAACCCAAGGTCATAATTTGAACATTCTTACTAGTACTTACGTGTTCGATGCTACATACCAGGTTTCAAGGCCATCGGCCTATAGGTTCTTGAGAAGAAGATTTTTTTAGTTTTTTACCATATATGGGCTAGGCGGCCATGTTGGTCATGTGACCAGGACCGTTTGAACAATTTTTCGTTCCCCCTTCCTCTGGAGGC
The DNA here is from genome assembly GCA_963989385.1 of Ctena decussata. Classification (NCBI taxonomy): domain Eukaryota; kingdom Metazoa; phylum Mollusca; class Bivalvia; order Lucinida; family Lucinidae; genus Ctena; species Ctena decussata. The sequence goes on from OZ022504.1 coordinate 65,169,016, forward strand.
CTGATATGAAATTTGGTTTCAATTGGCCCAGCGGTTTCTTCAGAGAAGTCGTTTGAAATTGTGGACGGACGGACGACGACGGAGCCTTACCATCCTATAAGCTCTCCCGGAGCCTCTGGCTCAGGTGAACTAAAAAGTCTCAGTTAACAAGATGCAGATATGCGTAACGATACCATTGTGGGGTGATTGTCTCCCCGATGGTGATATTTACAAAGGTTCTACACCTTTAATAATGCAATAAAGTCTACCAAATTGGATGTTTTTACGAGGGTCATTTCAGAAATAATGTAAATGAGTCGGCCATTCCTAGGAATGTCGACCAATTTTGAAATTTATATCTTAACTTTTAGGTTTACATATCAGTTAATGGCATTCACTCAAAAAATTTAAGGCACTGGTATTTTCTTCAAAATATGCCTTGACAATTGTTGTTAGGGTAAGGACACTGAGTAGAAACAGACTGAATATTTATGTAAAGACAAATTCATATTTTCTTAACTCTGGATACCAGCAGTTCTGGATTGATACCTATAATACCTGTTATACTGAAAATATTTAAGTATAAAAACATTGTCTCAGCCTTGCTAAAACACAAGATTTACCTTGCAAGATAGGCTCATCATGGAACAATGCGCATTTCTGATGACGTCACTTCCTGAGCTAAATTGAAATGTTTAGTTAATTGTTCAAACTTCGATTTTGAGGTCAAATTAAGTGAAAGTGAAGGTTTGGTGACAGATATGAAACAACAAATATATATAAAATTTAATTCGTCATGCTTGTTTTTTTGTTATAAATAATTTTATATGTCACCTTATGCTCTTTTGTCAGTGGCCTAGTTTGAAAAAAAAAAAACTATGACAAATTCAGTGATTCACAGAACTTGAGGGTCTAACATATTTTTTCGTCGATGCGAAATTCAGGTGTAGACCACACAAACACAAACTTCCTTGGGTAACTTAGATCCGCCATTTTGCGCAATCGGCTCTTGTTGCCTCCCTTGACATTTTGTGGGTAGTGTATGTGCATTGTATCCTGAAAATCTTAGACATTATCTACATTATTTATTAGCCTAATACCTTTTGCGTACATAATGTATTATATTTTAAACAATGAAAGCATAATTTTCGGTAAACATTTACCTTAAAATTCAACTTTAGATTCGTCTGCTTAGTTATCCACAAAACAACATCTACTTTGTTTAATGAAAAATAAGACTTTTTTCGAATTTTATCTGGTTCACAAATATTTTCCCTATTTGTCCGATGAATATACAATATAAAAATATATTGTTGCTATGGAAGTTATACTAGTTTTGAAGGTAAAAATTAGCCCTGAAGTCACAGCAGGGTCTAAACTGCCACGCACTTCGTCTGTGATGTTAACAATGTTTAAATTTTAACCTGTCAGCTATTTGATAAAAGATATTTAAATTGTCTTATTTATTCTGACATGAGAAAGGCAATGCTCATAATTAAATAAATGATATTTAGCTGCATTATCTGTCCTAGTTTTGATATGAATCTATATAAAAGGACAAGTGCACAAATGCCCGTATGGCACTAGTTGTCGATATGACGTATTAAGGATGAAATCTGGGATGAAAGACGATGTGTTTACCTTACCTATCAAAAGATACCCAAGTGATCCATAAGCGTCAACTGAATTGTGTTACAAAGCACCACTCATCTTCGTCATGCCTGCCGAACATTCAATGCGGGTCTCACGGTTCCATAATACACACACTTTTAAGTAGGAATTAAACTTTATGGATGTCAAATCCAATCATGGATATACCATCTCAAAGTTTGTTGATCATGCTAATAACAGTTAAGTCAACGGCGGCAGGCTTTGTCATTTAAATAGCTGTATCTTTTGATTTACAGAAAACTATTACATACATATAATTAACACAGCGGAGTAATAAGGATCTGACAGTAAGCATGGCGCTAATATATGTCATTTTGCTGCATTTGTTCATTGTTCATACCCCATTAATTATGGTAACACAGCGGAAACTGGATTAATGTCAAATCTGACGTGTAAATGGGTTCGGTTATCCTAGGCCAATGAACTAACTCAAATTGCACAGATATTGACATTAAAGTCAGTACTCTAGGCCGAAATCGTTTTGGGCGAATGTAGCGTATATACGCTTCCTTAGCAAGTCATGTGGCAAAATCGCTTACTGCGCATAATTGGTAACTGGTTACCGTCCTAGTTTGATTGGTTTCGGACATATTGACTATTTACCAAGGGCAATACGGAAAGTTTGTATGTGTCACATAGTCCTTTATTTGTTGCTATAGTTCACATGGCCTGCTATGACTTTAACACACTTTCTGCTGTTACAGTAGCTGAATATTGTGATTCGGATAGTGCTCTAGCGGTACAGAATAATGATCCAGCCCAGCCATTATCATTAAATTCTTGCACTTGCTTTTATGTGTAAAATATCCCCTACATTTCGTGAGCAGTATGATAACAGTACGTTCGGTTAGTTTCACAAGCATACTATAGTAATATCCTACATATATTTGAATTCCAATAACTGTCCAGCAGTAATAACCGCCCATGCCTACATTCGGGTAGTCACAAGCACACAATAGTAATATACTACATGTATTTGAATTCCAATAATTGTCCCGATGTTACAGCCACCCATGCCTCTTAAAAAAAAGAAAAACGATAAGATACATAGAGACATGTATGAAGTTACAATAAAAAGCAACCAAAATAGTCACTGGACCTAAATATCTTCTTCATTCGACTGTGAACGGGTTCCATGGCCAAGTAATTAAGAGCGATGACTCTTTTGTCGCATGACTGTTACCTCTAGCCATTTGGAAATGTCTTTTTAAAGATAAATTCTGAAGTAAAACGTTTTTTAAATGGAGTCAGTGCATGGGTAGTTGAGACTCTTAATGAGCAGTAATGTTACGTTGCTGCATTACATGACTGCTCACTATAGGTCTCGGTTAATCAGGGCCTGATATTTCCATTATCTCATACGCTTCTTACTTCCAGAGGTTTTTTCATCAGCCACAGGAGTTTGACTTTGCATGGCTATGTGGATCACAAGCATACTGAAAAGTATTTGACTTTGCATGGCTATGTGGATCACAAGCATACTGAAACGTATTGAAGAAGTTCAAGAGCCACAACCTGCGTTTTTTTTTTGTTTTTTTTTTTTTGGGGGGGGGGTTGTTTTTTTGTTTGTTTTTTTTATTCCACTTTCTAATTTTCATATTTTCCTTTTTTAGCCAATCTGAGCCAGCGGCTTCGGGGGAGCTTATAGGATGGTAAGGCTCCGGCGTCCGTCCATCGTCTGTCGTCCGTCCACAATTTCAGATGAATTCTCCTCTGAAACCGCTAGGCCGATTATAACTAAATTTTGATATGTAGCCTACTGGGGCCTTAGGAACGAAAAATTGTTCAAATAGTCTTTGTCACATCACCAACATGGCCGCCATGCCCATATACGGTGAAAACCTAAAAAATATTCGTCTCCAGAACCAATAGGCCGATTGCCTTGAAACTTGGTATGTAGCATTGAGTACGCAAGTACTACCAAGACTGTTCAAATTATGACCTTGGGTTGACCTTGACCTTTTTTATGGCAAAGTCAAATTTGCTTCCTAGTGGTTTTATATGGCAAAATGCTAGCACATAAATTATCTTGGAAACTGTTGAAGTTTTTGGGCTAAAAATTGGTATCTACTGTCAGCTTAATGAGTACATGAAGATTTATGAGCACAAGAATGACCTTGACCCAGAACTCTGATATTTTGACAACTTCAAACAATCTCCTCAAAAGTCATTGTTCCATTTGAAACCAAATTCCATATAGAGCCTACAGGGGTTGAGGGAACGAAAATATATTCATGCCTTCAGGTCACATGACCAACACTGTCGCCACGCCCATATATGGTATATGTAAAAACCTTTAAAAATCTTCTCCAGAACCAATTGACCGATGTCCTTGAAACTTGATATGTAGCATTGAGTACTTGAGTCTCTATCAAGATGGTTCAAATTATGACCTCGGGTTGACCTTGGGTTGACCTTGGCCTTAACGGCAAGGTCAAAATGTGAAAATGCTACAACATAAGATTTCTTGAAATTTTTGAAGATTAAGGCCTAAAAATTGTTAATTCAGTCATCTTAATGAGAACATGCAGATTTGAGGGTATAAGAGGTCAAGGTCATTCTTGGACCTTTGGCCCAGAACTCTCATATTTTTTAAAAATTTCATACAATCTCCTCAAAAATCCTTTGAACAGTTGTATTCAAATTCATCTAGAGCCTCCAGGGTTGAGGGAATGAAAGAAAATTTGTTCAATGGTACAGGTCACATGACCAACATGGCTGCCTTGCCCATATATGGTAAAAACATTAAAATAACTTCTTCTCAAGAATCGATTGACTTATTGCCTTGAAACTTGGTACGTAGCATCGGGTACTCAAGTACTATCAAGTTTTTTAAATGATGACCTTGGGCTGACCTTGACCATTTTTTACGGCAAAGTCCAATATTGGAAAATGCTAGAACTTAAGATTTCATGGAAAGCTTTGAATGGTAAGGCCTAAAAATTGATAAATATAGTCATCTTAGTCACTGGTTGGGAGCACACATGTTACCCGTTGTACCGATGTGTATAGTGGACGCATCTTTGTTCAAATATGGCGGGTAAGTGTCAGAACTGTTTATTTTTGTGTTTTAAGATTATAAAGTGAGGGAGTTTCAACTTAGTACCGATAGTTCGACAAGCCTAGCTACAGATCTTTTTGACACGCTACCTTGATTTTCTGTAGATTGTTATGATGTGCTCTGTTTTCACATTTCATTTGAGAAAATCACTACTTTACTTTCGATTTCAAAAGGTGCATCCGTACCATTACTTCAAATCTGTCCATCAAGTTTACATGAAAAGACCGTATCCTCGTTACAATTATTTTATGGTGTATTTCGGCTAAGGATTCATTGATCTTGTTAGATATCATGCTATGTAAGGGCAATTATTTTCAAAGAAAGCGATAGAGGGGTCAAAATCTGTTCTGTATCGTGTGTCGCAAAACTAATTTTCAGTACTGTATGCTGTGTCTCAGTCATATTGTATAGTGTGTGATTACATAGCACAGAATTCTTCTCAATATTTTTGTAGGATAGGCTATGTTACTGTCAGAGAGTACATTTTCCCCCCTAGTAGTTTTTCCCTCCGGAAAAATGACTATGATTTTTCCATAGTAGAATTTCCCACCGGAAAATGGCTATATAGTAGAATTTCCCCCCCCCCCCCGGAAATATAACTATATAGCCAATTTTCCCCGAGGAAAATCTACTAAACATGTTTTTGCATAGCCTTTTTTCCCCTGTATAGTGGATTTTCTCCCTGGTAATATGATTGCAAGAAAACACGCTACCTGACGGAATTGGCTCCTTCTCCAATCATAATACATAGTGAGGTTCATAACTTAAACAGAACTACGAGTATCTGTCCGTCAAATCGTACACAGATGCTAGAACTGCATGCATGTGTCCATCAGTCTTATTTTTGTTTTGGGGAAAACAAGTAGGCATTTTGCTTTTCCATGTTAGCCAAAAAACGGTTATGAGTGTACGTGGTTGTGTGCATAAATTTATATAATTTTGTGTTTGTATAAACGTTCATCAGTGCGTGCGGCATCAGGACACACGTCCGATTATCATTTTCAATGTTATAAACTCCCTACTAAATCAAACATGACTTGACAAAGCACCCGTTCGTTCATCTTCCTGTAAGCTGGCATGTGTATAAATATCTGCGATGGGAAAAATAAAACACACCTCTCTCGTTCCTTAAATTAGTAATTATTGATTATTACAAAAATACTGTTGCTAAATTTGCATATTGATTATTTTGGAATTAATTACGTTTATTACCTCCCTTGAAGAACTGATACATTTCTTAAGCAATAAATTCCGTAAAATGCCTCGGTTCCATTCCGTTCCGTTTCGTTCTGACCAATAGCTGAACCAAATTTCGCTAATAGCCAATTTCCCGGTGGGGGAAAAAGGACAATGGGGGAAAAGTGGCTCTATGAGGTCCGGACAATCCACTGTATAGCCGTCCTTCCTATAGTCATTTTTCCGGAGGAAAGGGGGAAGTACCACTCTCTGACAGTCACAACTCTTTTGGGCATGTAGAAACTTGGCCTAATAACAGCTTATAAAACTAAGTGGGAATATAAACTGTCAGTTCGCTGGTAGCACAAAACAATCTGGATGTGTGTAAACACTCTTTAAACATAGATTCAGTACTGCGACACGGCAATTATTTTTCTCGTTTGTTCTACCTGACGATTGGCTAAGGGACGACTCATTTATTATCAGGTTGGGGTGGGAAGGGGGTCGGGGGCACATTTTCTAATTATACACATAATTATTTGCGACCGTCTCAGTCTCACCAAAACCCCCCTATTTCTCCCCCTCGATAGGTGAGGAAAAAGTTAACGATCCCCCCTACCCCTCCTGCCCACAGCGACCCTTCACACAAACAGCATAGTATCTTTTTTATTTCAGACTGGCCTTAATCAAATCTGTATGAAACACAAAGAACATTTTCTTATTTATACAGGTTAATTTGATTTCTGGATGAGCATAAGCAGCAAAAAAGATGCAGGAGAAAATTAATTAATAGAAATCTGATGCTGAATGTCCTATAAAGCTGTTAATAATATTAAGTGGGATCTGGGGCGCAGGAATTAATTTTACTTCAGAACGAAATCGTCTTCTTGACATGATTTTTATAGACCATTGTATAATGTCCTACTGGCAAATCAATGGGGATATAAAACTACCAAAGATTTTTTTTGTAAAAGTTTTGAAGTTTTAAAGTTGAAATAACAGAATCTGAAAATGTTGGAGTAATTGGGGCGGGAGGAGGGGAGTCTGTGGGACAAAATTGAACTGGTGGAAGAATTTTGAACTCCCATCCCCATATGTCAATACAAAACATATGACCCCACGCCCTGTTCGCCCCTGCATCAACCCCCCCCCCCCCGCCTCCGAGAACGTATTATTGTCTATTCTATTCTATTCTATTCTATCCCATAACCTTACTAAGGCGTTGGGGCACCACTGATGACTTCGAAACATTTCCTTTCAACCTTGTCCTGTTTTCAGCTGCCCTAGTTGAGCTGGCAAAATCCATCCCTGTCCACTCTTTAATATTGTCTTCCCACCTCATCTTCTGTCTACCTCTTCTTCTTTTTCCCTTTCACTGTGCCCTGTAGAATCGTCTTTGCTAAACCAGAAGACATATGAGACGTGGCCAAACCACCTTAGTTTCCGTTTCTTGACCAGCGTCAGGAGTTCATCATATTCTCCAATGGCTGCTTGGATCTTTGTGCGAACCTCCTCAATGGTTATATGGTCCTTGTACGAAATGTTCAGTAAACTTCGGTAGCATCTCATCTCAAAGGCCTGCGTTATTTTCTCTAACCCTGCTGTCAAGGTCCACTATTCACAGGCATACAGAAATAGGAAAATGACAAGGGAGCGCATAAGTTTCACCTCTGATCCAAGAGATATGTTGTTATCTCTCCAAATGGAGTTCAGCTTGGTAAGAGCTGAAGTGTTTTGTGCAAGCCTTGAGAGAACCTCCTGTTTTGAGCCATCATCTGCGACAACTGCTCCGAGGTATTTGAAGCTTGTTACTGTTCCCAGTTTCTGCCCTTTTACTTTGATCTCCCTCTGGATGCCATCTGCGCTGTTTGTCATCAGTTTGGTCTTCTCACCACTGATCTCCACCTGATACCTTGTGCAGGTTTGGTCAAGCCTTTCAACTAGGGCTTCTAGTTCCTGCTCTTCCCCAGCTAGAGCGTCCATGTCATCGACAAACCGCAGATTGGTAATGTGTCTGCCGTCTATGCTGACCTTTCCGTCATGTTCTTCCAGAGCATCAGACATGATCCGTTCGAGAAAAATGTTGAAGAGGGTGGGTGACAAAAGACATCCTTGGCTTACTCCAACTATTGTTCTGAACCATTCTCCTGTGCTGCTATTCATCAGGACTGCACTTTTAGCCTTGTAGTATAGCCGCTTGATGGTGCGAACCATATTTGCACTGATAATGTACTTCTGCAGGGTGACCCATAAGGCTGCATGCCATACCCTGTCAAAAGCTTTTTTAAAATCAATGAAGGCATGGTACAGATTCTGCTGATGTTGGACATACTTTTCACACAGGATTCTAAGGTTGAAGATCTGTTCTGTGGTGCCCCTTCCTGCTCAGAACCCAGCCTGTTTCTCAGTGATTATCTCTTCGGCTTGTAGTTTAAGCCTGTTCAAGATGACTTTCAGCATGACTTTGCTTGAATGACTGATGAGGCTGATTGTTCTGTAGAGCTGTGGGTTGCCCTTTTTCCGGAGTGTAATAAAAAGCGACTGAGTCCATGGGGTAGGCTATTCTCCCGTTCTCCAGATCCTGTTACAGACGGTCTCCCCGCCAAGTTGAACATGTTCTGCTGGTATATTATCATCTCCGTCAGACTTCCCCTTCTTTAGTGCTGCTACTGCAATCTCAACTTCCTCACAAAGACTCGGTTGTTGATATTCTTGTGGGGGCTGATTGCAGTCCAGAGCCGGATTGTCACCGTAAGTCTCATGATTGTATAGTTCTGAGCAATATTCTATCCATTTGCTGAGAATCTCATAATCCTCTGTAAGGCATTTTCCAGACCTGTACTGGAAAGTTGTGGATCCACCCTGTTTCTGTGAAGTTAGATCCTTCACCTGCTGGTATGCTTTCTTGCTGTTGTTTTTGTTCAGGGAAGTTTAGATCTCTTCGCATTGAATACATATTCAGCCCTCCTTCACTTTCTTCTCTGCCTTCTGAACCCCCTTTTTGCATCCCTGCATTCTTTTGCTCCTCCGGCTTCATACCGCTTCTTCTTCAAATTTATCCTATAATAACAGAGGTCGAGAGCATCTCTGGTGACCCAGGACTTTTTCCTGTGACGTTCATTCCCAAGCACCTCACTGGCTGCATCAGTCACTACTGTATTATATGTGGTAATCATGGTATATATGTCCATGCCATCATCCCTCAGACCAAGGAGTGGTGCTAATTTCCACCTATTGTTGCTTGAAAAGTGCATGCCACATCTGGTTCTCTTAACTTCTCGGGATCAAACTTCAGTCTTGGCTGGGTTGGCTTTCTAGCCATCTTCAGACGAACTCGGAAGGTCATCATCACCAGGCCATGGTCACTTCCTATGCTTATAGTAGATCACCAAAAATATTCCGATCCCTACCTCCCCCTACTCCCTGCCCCCCCCCCCTCCCACACATACACCTGAATGCACCAGCCACTCCTCCACACCGCCCCATTCCAACCAGATAATAATAAATCTTCCCTTAGCATGGCTATACTATAAGCTCACAAATGAGCACAAAGGCCAAGGTGGGGTAAAAGTCATAACCCATTTTGAGTGACAGACTGTGAAAAATGCCATTACTGGCACCTTTTGAACCTAGATGTTCTGTAGAATAGGCCATACTTTATGCTTGTGGTCATTTCAATACTCTAAAATTTTTCTCCATGATTTTGTGAATTAATAAGTAATTGCTATTGTAACAAAGCTTCGCTTGACGTTTAAACATATATATATTTAAGTGAATAAAACAAAATTGCAATAAATCTTTAAATAAGTATCACACCTAAATAGGACATCCCATAGAGTCACAACAGCGTATGATATCACAAACTATACAAGAAATATGAGACATCCCATATAATCAGAAAAGAATGGGGACGCTCAGTCTTGCTTGTCGTGTTTTTTTGTTCTGTACTTTAAGGATATTTATCATGAGTAAATCTCTTTATAGATTATTAATCTCTCTTAAAAAGGGATTTAAATTACTGAAAAGTTTTTCGAGTTAAAACGCTAAATCGGTCGATTTTCTGGTTACAGGTGAAATGATCTTATTTCAAACACCAGTGATCTGCAGATGCAAAAAATAGGTTTAGAGCAAAGAAAGCAAAATCTAGCCATCTCAAAAGACGTCCATGATGGATAACATAAATAAATAAAGCACGCTTACCATGTTGTTTAAATCCAAATAGTAAAAAATCAATAAACGAAAGCAAAGTTCACGCAGACACGTCCTGAAGGTCACAAAACGGACAAAGATTTGTCCACTATACAAATCCGACAACCTGGTCACATGTACTGTATGCTCCCAACCAGTGTTAATGAGCACATGAAGAGTCATGAATAAAAGAGGTCAAGGTCGTTCTTTGACCTTTGACCCTGAATTCTTATAGTTTGACAATTTCAACCTTCTTCTTAAAAGCTACTGAGACAATTGTTACCATATATCATATAGACCCTTCAGGTGTTGAGGGAATGAAAATTTCTTCAAATGGTCTGGATCACATGATCAGCATGGCCGCCTTGCCCATATATGGTAAAAACTTTAAAAATCTTCTTCTCCAGAACCAATTGACCGATGGCCTTGAAACTTGATATATAGCATAGTGTGGCCCAGTAGTATCATGATTATTCAGATTATGACCTTGACCCTTTTTACAGCAAGGTCAAATATGGGAAAATACTACAACATAAGATTTCATGTGAAGTTTTGATGATTTTGACCTTTACATTGGTATTAACAGACGTCTTAATGAGGTCATGAAGAATTATGAGTACAAGAAGTCAAGGTCATTCTTTGACCTTTGACCCAGATTTCTCATATTTTTACATTTTCAAACATTTCCTCAAAAGACAAAGGGCCAATTGTAAACACATTTTATAAAGAGCCTCCAGAGGCTGATTGAACAAATATTCGTTCAATCGGTCTAGGTCACATGACCTGTATGGCCGCGATACCCATTTATGGTATAAACCTTTAATATTTCCTTCTCCAGAACCAATAACCTATGACCTTGAAAGTTGGTAAGTAGCATGTATTATTACAGTACTACCAAGACAGTTCAAATGATGACCCTGGATTTACCTTGATCTTTTTTGCAGCATGTTCAAATATGGGAAAATGCTAGAACATAAGATTCATGGAAAGTTTAGAAGATTTTGGCCTAAAATGGTATATATATGGTTGTGATAATGAGAACATGAAGATTTATGAGTACAAGAGGTCATGGTCATTCTTTGATTTTTGACCCAAGACTCATATTTTGACAATTTCAGACACAAGAAAAAGTCACTTTGCCAGTTGTTCGGGTGAGCGATTCAGGGCCTCGTGGCCTTCTTGTCTGTTAATGTTGTAACTAATACTGTCTTTCCGGTCCGTTCAAATTTATAAGCACTGCTATACCGCTTACTACTAAGCTAGTTTTTCCTCATTATCGTCCAAAAGGTCATTAGATACAAGTTTCAAGGACGAAACCGTTTTATACCCCACTATAAATGCATTTGATCTGCTCAGCCTTACTTAGTAGCAGCCAGGTAAGCGCACAATACAAACTCTCTCTACTGCGCTTCATACACCTATTACTTTGGCTAAAGTCCAGCACGGGGGGCGCGTGTCGAAATTCCTGACCATATTCATGTTTGCAATTTGGCCGTTCCCATTTAGTGGTCTCAGCTCCTGTGGCTGAGGGGTGTCCCGTTACAACAGATTCTCCAGTTGCTTAATTATCGGCTTGACATAAATGAAATATTTTTGAAGGGTCGTTATTCACATATCAAAAATGTTTTAGTTCGACTGCGAGGGCTATGAAGAGCTGCACTGAGAAAAAAATATTAATTTGAATCTTCACATTATTAATCAGTGATAAGAGCAAAACATTAATAAATTGATGAAGGTCAGCCGATACTTGTTTCACCCGATGATCGATTCCATTTGATATCTTAAAGACAGGACCTCTGCCTTGGGTCTGGTCCCAGCACCTGGCACTGTTACTTGTACAGGTAAAGGTGTGAAAATTTTGTCTACCAGCCAGTGGACCAAAATTAAGTTATGCTGATTTTATTGGAGGTGTTGACCCTATATGATCAAGAGACAAAATGACACTGTGGAAGTTTATCCTCCTTATACAGTACCATACTTGTCTTAAAAAGAATAAATGAACATAAAAAGATGACTAAACGTACGATTAAAAAAAATCAGCTACAAAATTTTAAGTAACTGTTGCGTGAAAAAAGCCATTGAGATAAAGTTAATAGTCGCAACAGCCTGTTCATCTGCGCAGAGTTATCAGCGTCTTTTCATTTCAGTTATTAAGCTTCTGGACGATTTAGAGAATGTTCATGCGAACTGTATGGCTTTGATCAGACAGCGCCATACGCGGGTTATCCCTGTTCTCAATGCCAAATGGTACCTATTCATGCGTCGCAAATCCTTTTGATGCTTTCAGATATTTTATTTTGTGACTTGGGACCTTTACTTTTATTCCATCAGCACCCCGTCCAATCGAAACGCCGGAAAAATGGTACGAACGCCGGATATGCGGTATTTTCACGCCGAATTGTGGTCTTTTGTCTGAATCGCCGCCATTTAATTTGACAGCGGGTTACAAAAGGGTTAAAAACGGTAAGTGAGTATAACGAATTAGCCTATCTGGATCTACATAGATTTTACTAACTGTCGAGACTTCATTTAGTTTAGAAACTACGTTAGTTTGTCGTAACATTCAAAGTGATTTTTGTTTTTATATGTTCGGCCTTTCGCTTAGACCTTATTCACGTCCTCAAGTTTCGTACTTTTTTAATTTTCATTGAATAGGGTCATAATGAGTTGGCTAAAGCAGAATTTTGAACGTCCTCATACCATTATCGGGAAAAGAGTGATACAAGTTCCACCGAGGAAACGGTATTGGAGGCACAGTCACAAAATTTGAAAGTAACGCCGGATAAACTGGTATCAGTTTCTTTTGAAACTGCTTATTTTTTCCATTAGACAAATAAATATGTATACACTCAGCACATCTTTATAGTCTGGTCACTCATCCCTGCTCGCATGAAAAATCTACGAATCCTAGTGAGAGGCGAAGATTGATCTGTGCTGATGGATGGATGAATTGATGGATGAATTATTTGGGGATTTACGGTCTTTTATCATATCGGGTCAATAGGGTTTCTAAGTAAAGAAGGGGCGCAAAGGCTAGAGAATAACAGAATTGAATCCTAGTTTGGAGGAAATTTAAATCATAGGTGTTAACCCATTGTCCAAAACGACCTGACTCTGAAAATGCAGATGTGCATATGTTGTAAGACCTATTGTTTCGTGACAAAGCATCAAATGACAAAGCCAAATGGGCCACGGATGCTTCCCACGGCACCCCCAACTGATACTATTCGAAAATAGTCCCACTGGACAAATACCAATCAATGTGGTGACGTTGAATCAACGTTGAATCAGTGCTGATCATGTTCAACGACGTGTTCTGCTAGGGTGAAATATAGAGAATACCATGTTAGTGTCTTTTGATATCAAGTTTATCAGGCGAGACCAGAAACAGCGTAGGAATGGCGAGGCTTGCCGAGCCAGTCCGACGTGTTTCTGGTCGAGCCTGATAAACTTGATATCAAAAGACACTTACGTGGTTTTCTATTTATCATGCATCATTAGAAGATTTTACGGCGTAAAGAGTGGCAAACAAGTGATAAGCAAACGCAGTTTTGTTTGAACTTGCTGACGTCGCAAATGCTTTATGACGTAAGTCGGTGACGTCAGTTAACCAATCGAAAGCTGATATCACGGCCAACGTCAGTGTGTAGCCAATCGTCTTCAGAGATCGCTTCTTAAGGCAAGACCTGATAACATTCGCGCAAGCGCAGTTCTACGGTGACATGGTATCACATCATGTTATCATACCCCTGTTATCAGGTGAATTCTGCTGCAGATGCATGGTAAATATCCATTCACAAATGCATAATATTGTGTATGAAGGAAAAACTGAAGTAAACAAACTTTATTCATAACGTCTTTTATCCTAAATATTGGGATAACATCCGGGAACCAATAATTTTATTTAATATGTATTTACCTAAATATTGGGACACCAACTGGGCACAAAACGTGAACTCAACATTGAACTGGCGTCATGCCTGACCCAGCGTTGTTTTAATGTTTCAATGTTCTGTGCCTGCTGGGACACATAAATTCAGTATCCTAAAATTCGAACAAATTAGATTTTACCGTCAACAAAACAGTGTAGATCCTGATCAGGCTAATGCTTTGATCTTGGTCGACACTGTTTGCTCGGGTACTTCTGTCGTCATGACGTTGAATCGATGTTGATTTAACGTTGTTTCGCTTTTGTGTGCCTACTTTGGGTCAAAGGTAACACCAAGAAACCCCTGACACAGCAGTCTAATCGAAAATGAAACAAACACGACTTACCTGTATAACCGTTACTACACGTCCGTATCCTTGCGATTCGAAAAAAGGCATACAGTTAGGTTATATACATGTATATATGAATATTGAATATATTTACAAATAACAAAATAACATGTAAATTAATGCATAAATCTATAAAAATGAGAAAACTATGTGTACGTGGCTGGGTTCCAATGAAAATGAAAGTATACCAGCACATAGCAGTGGGCTCCAGTTAGGCAGCCTACTAATTCTGGGTTCCAGAAACATAGCGACAGAAGGGCCAACTCGTGCAGCTTAAATGGTATAACAGCAAAATATAGCAGCCTTATCTTATACTTACAAGGGAAATTATTCTTACATTCTGACCCATGTCACAGATGGCAACAAATTTGTACCGAGAAATTTGCATTTGCTGTCTGTTAGAAAAGTAGTTATTCTCTTACCAAGTTTAGTTTTATATACCACCGTTAAGACATTTTGCTTGCATTATTGATAAAAACATTCAGAATCGAACATAGCATCAAATGTAATAATAACAACTTTTGATTTGGCATTCATTTTTCACAAATTTATAGGCAGGTTTACAGACTTAGAGCAGCAGCTACTATAATGGTCTGAGGAACGTTAATACTACAACATCTTACATCTGGAAATATGATGCTGATTGTGTCTTATTTATTTGTCTAATAGAAAAAATAAGCACTTTCCAAAGAAACTGATACCAGTTTATCCGGCGATACTTTTAATTTTAAAGACTGTGCTTCCAGTTCGGTTTCCTCGGTGGAAAATGCATCACTCGGTTCCCGATAATAGTACGAGGATGTTTAAAATTCTACTTTAGCCAACTCATTGTGACCCTTTTCAATGAAAATTAAAAAAGGTACGAAACTTGAGGACGTGAATAAGGTCTAAGCGAAAGGCCGAACATATAAAAACAAAAATCACTTTGAATGTTACGACAAACTAACGTAGTTTCTAAACTTAATGAAGTCTCGACAGTTAGTAAAATCTATGTAGATCCAGATAGGCTAATTCGTTATACTCAGTTACCGTTTTTAACTATTTATTCATCCGACTTTTGTAACCCGCTGTCAAATTTAATGGCGGCGATTCTGACAAAAAGACCACAATTCGGCGTGAAAATACCGCATATCCGGCGTTCGTTCCATTTTTCCGGCGTTTTGATTGGACGGGGTGATCAGGCACATGATATTGAACCAACATTGAATCATGGTTGGTTGTCTTTATCGGACCGTCTCCAAGAGAAAGGGCAAAAGAAAAGAGAAATGAAAGACCAGAGAAAACAAATCCAAAATACCCCCATCCACAACCAATGCAAGCACACTTGCCCTACTTTTATTCAAATCTGAAGAACGCCTCGACACTTAAAGTTACCCAGCAACCTGCCCGGCAAGGCCACCGAAGAAATTTGAACTTTCTTGATCCAACATTTTTACGTTGAATCAAGGTTCATTCAATGTTGAATCAACGTTGTGTGTCTGCAGGGATATGCTATGCTATCAGAGATCCGAAGCTAAGACTTGCTTCTTTTTGAATTTCAAAACATACAAACGAATCATGGATTTTCTATTAAATATTCAGGAAACAGATAACGTTAATCGATAAAGAAATAGAGAAAAGGAAAGTAGAATTAGAACAGGAAAAAACAAAGTTGGAGAGAACGAAAGTGGAGCTGAAGATACAGCAAGAGGTGACTAGGCAAAAGGAGCTGGAAAAGGAGGTTCAACATATAAAGAAAAGGATCAGAGCATTGGAAAATATGATACAGAAAGGCGTTGAATATTTCCGGCAACTTCAGACTACAGGATATGGGTAATTTACTGAAAATATCATAATTGAAGTGGTAATTTTTTGCTGTCTGTTTTATACCCCGCTATGAGAAACAAATCTCTTATCCACTTACTAAGCACTGACTTTCCTTATCAGCATTTAATTTGCACCTTGGGAGTAATGTAAAATAAATTTACACCTCTGTCCACTAACAACTAAGTAATAACTTTATTGTCGCACATGCTTTAGCACGGTGCGATATAGGGGTTCACTTTTCCGTCAGTCAGTCCGTCCGTCAGTCCGTTCACAATTACGTCGACCCTTACGTTCGTGCCAATTATTCTCAATCTACAATACCTACACGCATCAAACGTGGTATAAAGTTTCTTCTTACAATGGTCTCGAGAAAACTTTTACTATTTTTTAACCTTTAACCTATTTTTAGTTCACCTGAACCGGAGGCTCCGGGAGAGTAGTATTGGCAGGCTCCGTCGTCCTTCATCGTCGTCCGTCGTCCGTCCACAATTTTAGACGACTTCTCATCTGAAACCGCTGGGCAAATTGTAATTGGTACGCGAGTACTACCAAGATTGTTCAAATTATGACCTTGGGTTGACCTTGACTTTTTTACGGTAAGGTCAAATTTGCATTCTGTAGCTTTTATATGGGAAAATGCTATAACATAAGATTTCTTGGAAACTATTGGAGATTTTGACCTGAAAATTAGTATATACAGGCATCTTAATGAGTACATGAAAAATTATGCGTTCAAGAGGTCAAGGTCATTGTTTGACCGTTGACCCAGAGTTCTAATATTTTGATAATAATTTATTTACACATCTCCTCAAAAGGCACTTTGCGAATTGGGACCAAATTTCATGAAGAGCCTCTAGGGGGCAGGGTAACGAAAGTTCGTTCAAACTGTCTGAGTCACATGACCAACATGGCCGCCATGCCCATAAATTGTAAAAAAAAACCTTTTCACCATGCCCATAAATTTTTTGTAAAAAAAAAAACCCTTTAAAAATCTTCTCTTCAGAACCAATAGGCCAATGGCCTTGATAGTTGGTATGAAGCATCAGGTACACAAGTACTACCAAAATTTTTCAAACTATGACCATGGGTTGACCCTGACCTTTTTACGATAGGGTAAAATTTGCTTTCTCTAGCCTTTATATGGGAAAATGCTAGAACATAAGATTTCTTGGAAACTGTTGGAGATTTTGACCTGAAAATTGGTTTATACAATCATCACATGAAAATTAATGCTTACAAGCGGTCAAGGTCATTGTTTGACCTTTGACCCTGGTCTCTCATATTTTGACAATTTCACACATTTCCTTGAAAGCCACTGGGCCAATTGTTACCAAATTTTATATAGAGCCTCAAGGGGCTTAGGGAACAAATATTTGTTCAAACTGTCCTAGTCACATGACCAACATGGCCGCCACGCCCATATATGGTTAAAAATCTTTAAAAATCTTCTTCTCCAGAACCAAAAGGCCGATGGCCTTGAAACATGGTAATTAGCATCAAGTACACGAGTACTACAAGATTGTTTAAATTATGAACTTGGTTGACCTTGGCCTTTTTTACGGTAAGGGCAAATTTGCTTTCTCTAGCCAATATATGGAAAAATGCTAGTACATAAGAATTCTTGGAAACTGATGAAGCTTTAGACCTAAAAATGATTGGTATATACAGTCATCTTAATGAGTACATAAAAATTAATGCGTACAAGAGATCAAGGTCATCGTTTGACCATTGACCCTGATCTCTCATATTTTGACAATTTCACACATTTCCTCGAAAGCCACTTGGCCAATTGTAACCAAATTTCATATAGAGTTTCTAGGGGTTGAGGGAACGAAAATTTGTTCAAACGGCGCTAGTCACATGACCAACATGGCCGCTACGCCCATATATGGTAAAAATCTTTAAAAATCTTCTTCTCCAGAACCAGTAGGCCGATGGCCTTGAAACTTGGTATCTAGTGTTGGGTACGTGAGTACTACCAAGATTGTTATGCCCCAACTTCGAAGAATTTGAGGGGGCACATTGGTTTGGGCCTGTCCGTCCATCTGTCCATCTTTTCGTCCGTCCGTAACGCTTTTTGGCAGCTGGGCAACTCAAGAACCGCTTATGGTAGGATCTTGAAGTTTTATATGTGGCATAAACATTAAAAATAAGCGTACCCATATATTTTCTTTTTTCCGCGGGTCACATATTTCTTGAGCTGTGTCCCTTTTTCGACTTATCCTGTGGAAAATTTTGAACAAAATATCTCAAGAAACCCTGATGCGAGATCACGATATTTTGCAGGATGACATTCCCCAAAGTCAAGATGACTTGATTAACTTTTGAACAAAATCGTGAATGTTTGACCGAGTTATGCCTTTTTGGACCTGTCCGTCTGTCCGTCTGTCTGTCCGCTATCTATATGTCAAGAGGCGTAAGAGCTAGGAACTTGAAACTTTATACACATGATCAGTATGAAAAATAAGCGAACACATGTTTGTTTTTCCTTGGGTCACATATTTCCAGAGTTATGCCCCTTTTTCGACTTAGCCTGTGGAATATTGTGAGCAAATATCTCAAGAACCCATGATGCTAGGTCATGAGGTTTTGCAGGATGACAATGCCTTAGGCGTAGATGGCCTGATTTCCGTTTGAAAAAAGTTCGTGAATTTTTTACCTAGTTACGCCTCTTTTCGACTAGGTGCATTGTAAGCCTATGGAACCTTGTGAACAAATATCTCAAGAATTCCTGATGCTAGGACCATAATTTTTTGCAGGAAGATACTGCCTAAGGTGTAGATGACCTGATTAAATTTTGAAGAAAATGTACAATTTGACGGAGTTATTCTCCTTTTATCAACTTAGTGCATTGAAGCCTATGGTGCAAAGGTATCCTTACACACAGTCAAGAAGTGTAAGAGCTAGGAACTTGAAACTTTATACACATGATCAGTATGGAAAATAAGCAGACCCGTATTTTTTTTATTTTTCCTCCGATCAAGTATTTCGAGAGTTATGCCCCTTTTTCGACTTAGGCTGTGGAACATCGTGAACAAAATATCTCAAGAACCCCTGATGCTAGGATCATGAGATTTTGCAGGATGACAATGCTCAAGGTGTAGATGAAATGATGAACTTTTGAAAAAGTTTGTGAATTTTTGACCGAGTAATACCCCTTTTTCGACTTAGTGCATTGTAAGCCTATGTAACCTCGTGAACAAAATATCTCAAGGACGCCTGATGCTAGACTAGGATCATGATTTTTTGCAGGAAGGTACTCCCTAAGGTGTAGGTGACCTGATAAACTTCTGAAAAAATGTGTATTTTTGATCGAGTTAAGTTCATTTGTTGACTTAGTGCATTGAAGCTATGGTGCAAAGGTATCCTTACATACAGACAAGAACTGTAAGAGATACGAACTTGAAACTTTATACACATGGTCAGTATGGAAAATAAGCAACATAAGATTTCACGGCAAGTTTAGAAGATTTTGGTCCAAAAATTGGTATATACAGTCGTGTTAGTTAGTACATGGAAGATTTGCGGGTACAAGAGGTCAATGTCATCCTTTGACCCCTATTCATGTCACTCATATATTGACAATTTAAGACCTCCTCAAAAGCCACTGGGCCAATTGTAACCAAATATCATACACAGCCTCCAGGGGCTGATGGAACGAAATTTATCATGGAACTTCACAGATCTGTTTACCTGATCGAGATGATATCCGCTCACTGTTATAGGTGTTGAGGTATCTCCACTTGCTAAAATGCATGTCCGGGCTACAAACTTCATATATACACATGATACCAGGAGCATTCAAGAAATTCTGCAACTGACGAAATATCTTGGTTACCAGCATAAAGATAGAACTGCTTAAAGCAAAATGACATAAATCTATGATATGCCTGAACCAATCCGCAAAGGCGGTGTATTCTTATTTCAAGACATGTTTTTGTACGTCTTTGAAAGAGGGTTACCCTAACAGCTGTGCAGATCTTTATTTTAGAATGCCATAATTTATGATAAGCAGTCTTTCCTATTTTTATTGCTTCTTAAAAACTATTTCCGGACAAAGTTGTCCTTCTAGGTTCCATAGTATCTGGTGTAGTTGGATTAGAAAATTTGTCCTTACTACTGAAATTACAATAATTTGTGTCTTATCATTTGAACTCTTGTCAGCAAGAGCCTTTGCTTGGGCATATTTTAAACCTGTCCAAAGATCAAATGAACTGCAAACAATGATGGCACTACAATCTTTCAAAAATGACACTTACATGGATTTTAATATATATGTAACAAATTAACAACTGCGCATTGCGTTGCAAGAAATGCATCGATAACAGTTGCAACCCTTCTAACTTTTCAATTAAAATTGTAAGCAATGATGGACAAACAGTTGATAAAGATTTATTTTGTCCTTTCAACTAATTTGACTTGAATGAGTCGCACTGAAAAACAATCACATCTAAAATTAGCCCAGTGGTATGACTGAAGCTTAATATAAAGCGTTGTAAATTAAAAAGAAAAGGTGTCTGTGTACAGGGTTTGGTACCATTGGGAAAGCAAAATGCAGTGCTTTCAATACATATATAGCACTTGTCCCAGCTTGCCGCTTAACAAAGTTATGAGGTAATTTGCAAAACTTTCTGCACACCCCTCGTATGTAATTTAGTCATAATACTTTAGAGGTGGGTAAATCGTATCGAGACGATAATAATAATAATATCAGTTTTAAAGTTCTCACCTATGTGCCCTTGCAAAATATGTCCAGGTGATAACTTTCAGGAATGTGGAATTAAACTTCACAGATTGATATATCTTATCTTTGTCTTATTCTCATAGTATTTGAATTACGTTTTCCTTTACACTACCTTAACTGATATGGAGCTGATATGTTACAAACAAGGTAGTAAACTCAGCATCGGTGCATAATCTTTTCAGTATCTGCCCTTGATAATCATCTGTGTGTCGGCTATCACTCCTGAAAAAAATAGAGATTAGTTAAAAATGTTACACAGATGAGTTTGTCTTATATATATATATATATATATATATATATATATATATATATATATATATATATATATCTTATATATATATATATATCGATATATGGTGAGAAAAGAAGAAAATTTTCGCTCTTGAAAGTTTTGAGTCTGTCCAGGTCATAACACTTAATTCGTATGGATATAAACGTCACAAATGGGCTTGTCGCGGACAAGATATTAGGACCAGGCGGATGCATGTGTTTTCCGATGACACTTTTTAGGAGTATTAAATTTGTTACTAGGAATTAGACCAAAACAAGTGAATAAGCGTTTGTCGTTAAATGTACATCATACATTGTATGAGTAATAAATTTCAGCAGCATAGAACTGGTCTAAAATATATTTGCCAGGCTCTAAAACTATTCAGGCCACATAAAATATATGCAAAACTTATTGATTGGAGACCTCTCAAACACTGTTGTACTTTCATTCAACAAGATTTAAACAACCCCTACAGACTGCAAGGACCATTTGAAAAAGCGTTTTAGGCTATTCTGTGTACTCGTAAACTAAAGTAGTAAGGATGGGACGGACGCGTAGAAGTAAAACAGAACAACAAGGAAATTAATGTTGTAATGTAATTTTAATGGCTACTTATACTGAGATGACTATGTACCCTTTAATATTGTTCTAGGCAACTTTCTGCTGTATTAACCCAGCATTGGTGTCAAATCCTCTATCTTATTTTTACAAAACTCTATCGATATCACAGTAACATACAAATTATAATGCACCAATTAAGCATCTACAACACAGTGAACATTTTCATTAAACCGAAATTTTTGAAGTGCTTGAAATAGAATTCTTTTCTTTTTATCACGCCTGGTAAACTGTCACAGGTCTCAACGGAGGTACTGATAATAAGTTATGACAGGCATCCGGAGCTGCCAGTGACGGTCCAAAAATAGACAAAAAGAGGTAGGTATTTGCCTTGTTTGATAAAATGTATAATAACCAGGGAGTTGATTGAAAATCAAAGCGTGCTATTCGACCCTTATAGACATTAAGTTGTGCCACACAATGAATCCCCGGGAACTTTCCATATAATACGGAAGATATGACTTTTGAAGTGGCTTTCAGGTCAGTCGAAAGTACTCAGAACAAGAAAAAAATCGGTTATTTTGGTCATAAATGGAGTTTGCTTGTATAAGAGTCTGTTTATATGGACACACTGACGTAAAGCAAACCTCCTTCTATTCTATTCTATTCTATTCTATCCCATAACCTTACTAGGTCGTACGGGCACCACAGATGGCTTTGAAACAATCCCCTTCCACCTTGTTCTGTTTTTAGCTGCCCTAGTTGAGCTGGCAAAATCCATCCTTTTCCACTATTTAATATTATCTTTCCACCTCTTTCTCTGTCTACTTCTTCTTTTTCCTTTCACTGTGCCCTGTAGAATCGTCTTTGCTAAACCAGAAGACCTTTAGACGTGGCCAAACCACCTTAGTTTCCGTTTCTTGACCAGCGGTCAGATGTTCATCATAGTCTCCATTGGCTGCTTGGATCTTTCTGTGAACCTCCTCATTGGTTACATGGTCCTTGTACAAAATGTTCGGTAAACTCCTTGCCCACATATAAATGTCGATAAACTCCAAATAGGGCTGGATTATGTAATAAAACAACTGGAGGTACCTGTGACAGAATAGAGATGTCTGTGCTATAAGAAAATATAGTGAAAATATGAAGATTTATTGGGGCTGCAAATTTTGATTCTCTTCATCTCTAGACCAGTGACTTGAAAGAATCGCCCATTCAACGTCGTAATACTCTATCATAATGCGTATATTATGAATATTTTTGTTTAAAGTAAAACGTTAGATAATGATCATGAACTTATACAATCGTATACTACATGCTGCCCTCAAAACCAAAATGTTAGTAAGTATATAGATACACTGACAATAGTTTACAAAAGACACGCATGGTAGACCGAATAAGCAGCTCTGGTCATCCATCTACCCCGAATGGAAACAACAGTAACTTCTGTTTTACCTGCTTTATATCTTAAATTACAAAACCAAACAGAAAGCAAAGTGAGCAGCTGTACAGGTGATCTGATTGCTAGAAGACTACAAGTATACAAGCAAGCGAACATAAGAACACGTAGCATTGATGCTTAATAACAAAAATCCAAAGCATATCAACTCAAAGAGTTATTGCCTGTTTTGTTTCCATGCCTGTTGGCCAAATATTGCCGAATTGTAAATAGCAGTTGAAAATTAAATGACTAATTCAGTGTTAGAATCGTTATGAAATGCGCGCTTAAATAAGCGTCAACGTTTTTGTGAATGACAATGACTGTGATCGAGAGGTGCTGCCTGTGAGTCATTCCAACTCGTTAGGAATTGTCGGGGTAACACAACATGCCAGCTACATGAAACTTGTGCGAAAACAACCAATATTTCGGAAGATTACTTTTATATAGTTATTATAATTTACGACAACAAAAACATACAAAAAGACATTGGAGCGTGCCTAATGGCACTCACGATTTGAACATCCTTCAAACATATGAGGTCATCTGCTGCATTAGTTAACCAAGGTGTGAGGAATTCTACTATAATTTGCTCAAACTATAAAGCAGAATCAATGAACCATGAAATTTAGTCAGAGTGACCTATAAAATACTACGAGGTCATTCATAGTGTAGACTAACCTAATATGCAAAGAATGATGTTAGTACATTTAACAGTATTGAAGATATAAGACGAAGCCATCAAGTATAGGTCGCATTGATCTAGAAATAGTAGGAGGTCATTTGCAGTATCAGACTTAGCCATTATCTCAGGTATGATGGATATCTACTAAGTAGTGCTCAAGGTATGTAAAATTTACTATACTCTAAGTTTTAGGCCATAAAGGTCTATAAATAGTATGAGATCAGTTGGAGGGTAAGACTGATCCACTATGCCGGGTATGATGTTAATCCGTCGAACATTGTTGGAAATGGATGACAAAACCACTGGACCATGAATGACGGTAGGACACAGGAGTCTCCATGGGTATTTTTGGCCGCTGCACTTATAAGGATATGCCATCTGACCAAGTTAAAACTCGTTTTGTTGCTATCATAAAAGTGTTTTCGCTATAAACAGTGACAAATAACAAAGTAAGTCAACCAGGCTAGACTGCATTTTACCGGTCGGTGAACAACGCAAAACCACCTCGTCCTTTCTGTACGATTTGTGACAATGAAAATACACTTTCCCGGAACAACAAACTGAGCACAAACCACCAAAATCTCCCATAAGTTCAATTTATCTCATTCAGTTGTTTAATCTTTCTTTTGAACTACATATTTCAGCAACATCGTAGTAAACTAGATGCATTCCATTGATTTTAACAGCTGATCGCTTTGTTTACAAGGCGTTAAACATTACAAAGAACGCCCTTTTGAACTTAGATCACCCGAATAATTTAAATCTATTTTTGACTTACCTGAATTTGCCTGAAGGCTTGTTCCTTTAGATCTCAGTTAAAAACTACGCTATAAATCTTGGTTTTAACCTAAAAATGCAGGATGTTCATGATTCTTAGGTCTTTTTTTTTTTGCAAAATTTTTTTGTTTTCAATTTTTTTAAGTCGCGCTCACGCGCTGCAACCAGTCCCCTCGTGTATTTTTCTTGGAAAAAATAATCAACCGGTAAAGTGTAATTGTCCTGTCAACCATACCATAAAGATCAAGGGCACGCAATTGTGTAACGCGGCTGCTGCAGTCTTATGGATGTATATGTGTGCCAAGTATGATATCACAGCTGCAATAGGTCGTGCAATACAAATTTAAACATCGAGAAATATGTCATGGTTATATTGTTTAACCTGATCACGAACGACGACGTGGGCGCTGCCCCTCACGGTGCGCTAACGCATACTTGGTATTAGACGCCGGGGATATAGCATAAGCACTCCTTTGCATTCGAAAAGACGCGCAAAAATACTAAGAAAACTATTTTCTTTCAATAACTGCATGCTTACTGTTGCATGACCATGAGGTAATTGTTACGAAATGGATCTGACCGTCGACTCTGTCGTCGAAATTACTTTAATCCTTTCAATCAGTAGAGCTACAGTTTTTAGGGTAACTGTCGTAATAAAACATTTACGGAATGTGTGGCTACGTCATGCACGGGTAATTTGTGAATACCTCACGTGGCAGTTTTTACTGGACTGCGTGTTGCATGATTTTAAGGCGAATACCTGCACGCTTAAATTCGTGTCGCATGCTTTAAATGTGAGACGCTTAGTACGTATACTCTAAAATTTTATTGAAAAATTAGACGTGGCTGTTTAATTCTAATGTGAAGGATGTTATATTGTCGTGTGCCTAGGTTCAGTGTTAAGACATGAGGGGTAAGCTTTTATTATATTTATTCAGAATAGTTTTGGCTAAGAATGAAAAATTTGACTTCTGATTGATATGGTATGATATGTGCCGACTGAATTTTGTTGACGATGATCATGCTGCGCATGTGTCGACTGACTTTGTTAATGATCATGCTGCACATGGTATTTGTATATTAGGATTATCGATTTATTTTGTTGGTAATGATCATGCTGCACATGGTATTTGTATATTAGGATAATCGACTAATTTTGTTGGTAATGATCATGCTGCGCATAATATTTGTATATTGGAAAGTTTTGTAAATTACGGAAATAGTTTATATCACTGATGTTGGTTGCAATGGTTTGCGTCTATTTGACGCCTAGGGACGTCAGTTGCATTCATGTTATTCATGTGACGTCAGTTGCATTCATATTATTGCAACGTCAGTACTGTTTATATTAGTTTCACGTATACGTGGCCTATAGAAGTAGACTGATTTGTAATGGAACTAATTACATACTCGTGACGTCAATTGACGCCATAGCATGCACCGCATTAAAGGTTATTTTCATATGTTATAATGGTAACATTTGGTCGTCATGCGTTTGATTTGCCTTCACTAGATGACGTCATATGGTATAACATCATTGGCGTCATGATGTCAGATCAAACGTTATGATCCCAAATGTGTTAGAAACGCTTATTAAGTTATTATATTCTATGGCAAATGGTAATACGCTTAGTTTAAAGAATTGAATTAATACATATGCGAGTTAGATTTTTGGTAAATCAATGTAGATAGGTCATTGTTTAGATTATTCATGTTTTATGTGGGGTATGTCATGGTAATGCCTGTTGACGTCAGTATACTTCTTGACAATGTTTGACGTCAGATCCTACGACGCACATGCGTGGTAGGATCTACGTTTCTTCATTGGCGGAAGTGGTAAGCACAATTTTGGCTTTACATCGTGAGCGCGAGTTGTGTCTAGTGACACGGCTGGCGTGTGCACGTTATGCTCGGCATTCGCCGAGGGCGTTGTACGGTATTTCTAAGACAGGCCCAAGTCTTACGTATCGTTATTATGTAGTTATAATGTATTAAGTGTAAGTTCGTTATTTTTAGGCACATCAAGTCCGGCAGTCAGCTGTTAGGGCTTAGAGTCACGTCTCACCTGGAGATTCAATATACATCTCCAGGTTAATACCAACCCGGGTAGAGGCAGTTACAACACCGCTTGTGCAAGTTTTCCTAGCCGAGGCGGGAAACA
Organism: Ctena decussata; assembly: GCA_963989385.1. Taxonomy (NCBI): domain Eukaryota; kingdom Metazoa; phylum Mollusca; class Bivalvia; order Lucinida; family Lucinidae; genus Ctena; species Ctena decussata. The sequence goes on from OZ022504.1 coordinate 65,195,809, forward strand.
CAAAATATAGGCGAAGTCGATGTGATTACTGCGGAGGTGAAAGTGGGACAGTGTTCGTCCACTAAAGTGTTTATTATATATAGACTGGTCCCTAGTACGATCCAGCGAGCGACCAGTATATAAGCGTGCGCAATATGATATAAGTTGGTGTTCCTCATAATATATGGACTGGCCCATAGTAGGATCCAGGGAGCGACCAATTGAAGTCAATCAGCATAAGGCCTTGTTTTTTTATGAGCTCGAGTTAACGTTTTTGCTCTTTGTATTTTCCGAGTACGGTGTTGACGTCAGACGGTAATCTATTTGCGTATCGTACGCAAATCGATTACAGATTTGAAACAGACATCTTACTTGGGCCAGCGACATGAACTGATATGTGTTGTATATTATTGTAATAGTGATAGTTGTGAATTGTATTGTCTGTATATAGAATTTACATTACTATATATATTACCTCCAAAAATTCTAACGTTGTTAGAGTTTCCTTGTTAATGTAATACACTGGTCGATAACCCTTTAACCGGAAGTCACCCTCCGCCGTCCTGGCGACGCATAAGGCTCTACAACCGTGTCAACCGTGTGTAAAACCTTCTGCGTAACAGTAATACACACTTTCACTGATTGAGTCAACGTCATATGCGCGGTCAGTAGTTTACAGTTTTGCGACATTGACCACTCAACCAATCAATATTACACAATTATTGACCATCTGATGAGGTAAATATGCAGTTTTATTGACCTGGAAACTACAAATTGACCGACGCAAAACGGAGGTCAATTGTCACATTTGCAGGTCAGTGTTCACCGAAACTTAAAGGTCAATAGATGTGTTATTTTATAGTTATTCTAAATGCAGTTTCCATTGAAAGATATGCAAGTACTACATGGTATTTTCTCGCGACGTTACGCCATAAACACAAATGCATATGCAACATCAAGTCACAAAAATACAAATAACACCAGCGTCAAAGTAATATTTGCTATATTGACTGGCAAGTGACGTCGAGCAGACAATGCAATTGTGTGATTCATCGTGGTCATATAATACTATACAATTATGGTCTTTTATCGAGGTGAATATGTAGTTTTATTGACCAGCAAACTGCATATTGGCCGACGCGACGCGAAGGTCAATATGTTAAGTTTGCAGATCAGTAAAGCTGCAAATTCATCCAAATATACGTCAATAAATGTTTTATTGTATGATAATTGTACATGGGTCCGAAACTAAAATTGCAATTTCCGTTGATAAATAAGACAATGCGAAATATTTCTAGGCCATGAGACAGATACGGTTTACCCCCCCCCCCCCCCCCCCCCCCCGCCCTCCGGGTTGGGTTTTGTAGACAATACTTTTCCGAGAGTCAAGCATCTTAGAAGTATTTTACAGCATGTTAGCCCGCTGGCGAGTAGGGCGGTAAGCTGTAACAGCCTGTTACAAACGTTACCCATTTAAGCAATAAACATTACATAAAAATTAAAATTATAATAGCGTCTAATTGAACAACCCAGTAGCTAAAGGTTATAATGTTTGAAAGGTCTCTTTAGCCTACATGGTGTAATATACGAGACATTTGTCTTTACATTCCATTTAAGTTGCTAATTTCATCCAAAATACTTTCTTTTTAAAAGTTATTCCTTCAATATTAGACCATATGTTTGTTACCGCATTAAAGACAATTTATAGACATTTTCAGATCTGCAAAAAATTATCCTATCACATATACTTTGGGGTGGCTGGTTGGTTGATTTGATGCTTAACGTGCGAAGACCAAACTGAAGACACACCGCCAATGGCGTCCAGAGTGAGGTCAATGTAACAGAACAGAAGCTTGGTACCGTAACAAGCTTCAAATAGTTTGGAGCAGTTGACTCAGATGACGCCTGAAAAGCGGAGGTTCTCTCAAGGACTCGCAAACCCCAATTGAAGCCAGTTTAGAGAGATTAAAACATATCTCTTGGATCGAAGATGAAACTGATGTTGTCCCTTGTCATTTCATATTTCTGTATGCGTGTGAGTCATGAACCTCACTTTGTTCCACGGATTTTAGAAGCGGATGTAGCGTAGTTGTTTAGGTGCTAGACTACCAATCCAGGGAGCACAGGTTCGATCAACTGCTTCACCGGTCTTTCAAATGAGACTTTAAACCGAAGCCCCGTCTCCGTATGACCTAAATGTTGAGTGGGACATTAAACCCGAGCTCACTCACTCTAATGATTTTGGGATGGCACTTTTACTTGAAATTTTACTGAAATATATGCATAAGCATGCCCCATTAATCAAATAATAGTTCATGATTTTTTCATGAAATTAATTATTCTCACATTTTTGGAAAAAAGTAAAAAAAAAAAAAAAAAAAAAATAGAAAATTGTGTCTGTGAGACACAGGTAATGCCCCCGTGCTCCCCATTAACCCTTGCACCCTTCCTCCCGCCCTCTACCCAATCCCCACCACCATTGCAAATTCAAAGAAGTGGGCATGGACTCAAACTATGAAAACTGATTACTCATAAGCTGTAGCATGACTTGAGAACACAAGCTCGTTACCTATATTGTTAAAACAAAAAAGGTGAAAATTCCCAAGTTTTAAAAGTAAAAAGTATGCAAAGACCAGGAACTGAAACAATCAAAATCCAAATCCAGCCCTCAAACCATAGTTGGAAACAATTAAGATTACAAATAATCAAGATACAGAGAACATATGGCCAACCGAGTGAGCAACCCAAGTTTTAAAACCTGCAACTCTACTAAAAACATTTTTTACTTTAATATTTTCATGCACATCTTTATTATGTCTGTAACACGTGCAAAGCTTCAAAGCCAAATCATAAACTGTGACAGAAGTTGATTACACTGATCTCAAACACTGAAAATGTCTTAAGTTCAAAAGCCAAACATTAACTTGTAACCTCCAAAAATCTTCATGCATATTTTCAAAATGTCTGCAACATGTCTGCAAAGTTTCAAATTGAGCCATTATAACGCGTGGGAGGAGTTGATTACACAAACTAGCTATCCTATATAACAAAGCAACACTGAAAATGTCTAAGTCCAAAAGCTCGTAATTTTGTCAAAAACAATTTTTGGCCATAAGAAATCTTAATGCACATCTTCAATATTTCTGTGTGCAAAGTTGTGGGAGGAGTTGATTACACAAATTTGCTACCCTATACCATTTACCATTATTGAAAATGTCCAAAAGCCTGTAATTTTGTCAAAAATATTTTTTGGCCATAAAAAAATCTTCATGCACATCTTCAATATGTCTGCAACATGTGTGCAAAGTTTCAAATTGTTTCATCATAAGCTGAGGGAGGAGTTGATTACACAAACTTGCCAACTTATACTCGAGGACTTTAAAAACGCCTCACCCCAAATTGTTATGCAATTTAATAATTCCACATTTCAAACTTTAAAGATGACTAGGATTTTTAGAAGTGTAAAAATAATCAAATCAAAGAAATTGCGCGAATTTATGTCATGCGTGACGACTTTTGCATTTCACAGATCAACGTCATTTTCCCTTAATTTTATTTAAACTTCTTTATGGTACAGCCTTTGTAGTCGATCCCAACTTTGCTTTGAGAAATATCCTACTGCAAAATCACAAAATTAAAGTCGCCATGACTTTATGTACGGTCAGAAAGCTTAAATCGAAAACTGGAACACACAAATTGGAATCTCAAATAAAGTGATTTTCTGGAAAACAATGTAATTTGACGTTTTATAGTTCACATGAACAACATCCGATACAAACATCTTACATATTTACTTTCTAAGCATCCGTAAATATCAGCAGATACTTTGATATCAGCACCAAAGGTCTGTTTATCAGTGCAGTAAATGACGTCAATGATTCCATTCTGAACGAACTCTGAAATGCACATTTTAACTACACGCAGTTCTAGAGTAGATAACTATTAGCCGCAAAATACTGTTTGAGTGAATTTATTGTTGTTGATTTCGAAGTTTGATGCCATGTTTAAAATGCCATTATTGCATTTCACGAGCGTTTGTTTACCTCGCTTCAGTTAAGTAATTGTTGAAATATAGCGGAAGACGGGAACCACGCTCTACTCCGAGAAGCATTCGGACGATGCATTATAACCGTTTTGCTGAAAATCACATGTTTTAAAACACTCTTTTGTCTTTGCCGCGTGTATTTAAACATTTTAAATTCTAAGATTGTACTGATGATTATCTCATGCATTTGCTTTGTGCATGCAGTTTTATTTACCACAAGTTTTGTGTTAGTTGAAAATCAAACAAATGATTTATTTCAGGTCAGGCGTTTTTAGAGTCCTCGAGTATATATCACTAACCTACACTAAAAATACCAAATTGATTTACATAAGCTGTGGGAAGAGTTGATTACACAAACTAACTACTCAAATGTGCGACGGACAAACGGACAGACTGACAGACGGACATGGGTAAAACATAATCTCCCCTGACTATCGTCACGGGGGCATAAAAAGTCCCTTTAGTATCAAGATCAAGATAACTGCAATTTTTTACCGTTTGTTTTATATATCCTATAGTATAGATTGTATGATTTGCAGAAATGAAAGTGCATTCACGAACTAGAGAAATGAATTTAAACGGAAAATATATAAGTTCATGTAGGAAGGCATACAAAATTTTTATTTTTAGGAAAACAAACCGGTGTTGTTGTTTTTTTCTTATCCAAAACTTTTATAGCCCTTTGAGGTATTCAGATGGTGTAATGGTTCGAATGACCCGCCAATATTTCTATTTATGTTCTTTCTACCTGAAAAGGTTGAACGGGATATGCAGGCTTTCAATAAACGACATCATGTGCCCAGTCAGTAGTTGGTGATTTCGCAATAGTGACCTGTCACTCAATCAGTATATGGAGTTCCGGTCTCTTTATGGGTTAAGTGCTGGCCTACTGATCTAGCGGACCCAGGTTTGAGCCATCTTGAAGCAAGAATCTTTCCTACTTTAAAAGGGGTTCCGTTGCACACAGCGTTTCATAATCACCATTCCATCGGTCTGATATGACTGAAATACTGTTGAAAAAGACGTTAAATCGCAAGTCATCCATCATTCTTTCAGGCAGTACATATCAATTATTGACATTTATTGAGGTGAATATGCACCGAAATGACGTAATTCAATGTTTATTATTTGAAAATTCCAAACGCAGTTTCCTTTGCGATATGTCGGTTCGACACGGTCGTAGGTTTAGACATTACGTCATTTACATTAATGAATATGCAACGCTCGTCACGAAAATACCAAAGACGTATATATATATACAGGATCTTACATGAGTGCTAATGTTTTATTGAATTTATCAAACGAGCTGTGGAAAGAAGATAAGATGCGAGGCTATGCCGAGCATCTTATCATTTTTCTCCAACGAATTTAATAGATGCAATAATACAGGAGCACGCATGCAAGATTCTATTTATCACATGACACTAAAATCGCATTTTATTAGCAAATTTTGCACTAAAACGTCATGATTTCCCCATTAGAAAAAGCGACGATTTTATGGGCGTCAACGCTACGATGTTATTTACATATTTAATCCACTAGTGGATTATCGATTTTAATCCATGGCTTTATCACACTCTCAGATGCGACGTCATATGATAAATTATATAATAATCTCGCCGAAACACACTGTGACACACTGCCATTAGGTGCCTAAATGCCGGTCAATACTTCGTGATATTGACCAATCAGTCCAATAATATTACCTTTATCCTGACTTTATTTGTATTTCAACAAAATTGATGTCAGCAGTATAACGTCGCGAGAGAAACCTTCTGTACTTTTTTATTTATCAACAGAAACTGCAAATTGAGAGTTGGACCTACATACAATTATCATATTTAAAACATTATCGACCTGTATTTCGATGAACATGAAGTTTGATTGGCCTGCAAACTGAACATATTGACCTCAAAATCACCTCGGAACTTTTCTGACCAACCAAACTGCATATGCACTTCAATAAAGGCCAATAACTGTATAATACTATGTGACCGGTCAGTATCGCAAAATCGCAAACTACTGACCGGACATATGACGTCGTTTATCGAAACTTAAGTAGGAAAATTTTCAGGAACTGACATATTTCAATCCTAGGCCCCACCCAAGATGCCATGTGAGAAAAAGACAACACAAAATTAGACACCACCATAAACATCACCAGCGGCAGCCATGTGAACAGCCATTTCCCATGTAGGTGGTCACTGGGCTAGCCTCAAAATCACAATAAAAGAATAACAAATGTAGCAATAAAACATAAAACTACCCAAAAAAAAACAGAACTGTCGCCCTTGGACGGCCAATAATGAAATTACTGGGGGTGGGGGGTCTTAATAGGGTTGCGGTTGCGACCAACCCTCGGCCTTGGTTCTGCCTTGGTTCATCAGATATTACGTTGTTAACAACCAACAGCCACGCTTCAAAACAAACCAACGAAAGCACCAACCCTGACAATAAGACCAAATAATACGGAAAACATTAAACATATATTTTTACCAATTTTCTATTTTTATGTAAGGGCTAGCCTTCACACCACAAACAATAAATCAAAAATAGTCAAAACAGCAAACAACATATAAAACAAAACGGAAGTTCCGCCTTTGGACGGCCAGGAGTGAAATAACTGGGGGCGGTGGGGGAGGGGGAGGGCTTGGACCGGTTAGTAGTCCCTCGTCCTTAGTTCTACTTTGGTTCATCTGACACTTAGTTGTTTGATTTGCATGGAAGGTTCCTATCAGATAAGTGTAATATCTCAGTCACATAGAAATCAAAATTAAAAGTTTAACGAAGTTAAAACAAATATAAGGACCCACAGAAATAGCAAAACTGAAATTCCGGAGCAGTAGAAATCTACCAACTAAACAACGGTGGGCCCGACCCAAGACGTCCCGGAAACTTATCAGCTTGATTTCACAGTTTAGTAAGGGCATGATGCTTGCGACGGGGCAGAACCTTGGTCAGGGAGGCTCGCTGATGAAGTGACCTCTACAATGGTGGTGAATGTTGAGGAGTTGGCAAAAAAGATCGCAGAGTGACATTGCAGGGCATGTCAATCAATATATACTCGAAAAAAATTAAGGGGTCAAACTTTTCCCTGCGATTTCAGGAACATTTAAAACATTTGGTAAATAAAATCATTTCTTCCTTCTATTTCATTCATTTTACAAGTTTTATACACTTGAAGTTTAAAACTATAGCATTTATCTTGACCAAGTCCAGGCTTCAATTCACACTACCCTCAAAATCAAAGTGGTCAGAAGTCCTTAAGGAGCTAATTCACCCAAATTTTTTAGTTCGCCTATTCCATGTATTTTTATGCAAAATTACTCTATAATCATCAAATCTGATTATTTTAAGATCAGCAAGCTGTAACAAATTTAAAACTCATTGCAATTTTAGAAGTTATGCCCGACCAAACTGACACGCTATCAATTCTCTATGGGAATTCATACCACTGTCATTTTAGGGGTAGTCTAACTTAAAGACTGGACTTGGTCAAGACAAAAGCAATAGGTTCAAACTTCATTTATACAAAACTAGCTACATGAACAAAAGGAAAGGTAGAAATGATTTATTTTACCAACTGTTTAAAATGTTCCAGAAATCGATAGGTAAAAGTTTGACTCCTTATTTTATTTATTAATTTTTTTTTTTTTTTTTTTTTTTTTTTTTGCCGGGCCGCGTTGCGCCGTCGGTAGGGCGCCTGACTTGTAAGCCAGGGGTCCTGGGTTCGATTCCCTGTCCGACTACTTATTTTCATTTCCCCTTCCGCTGATTCAAGAAGGTCAGGTGTCAGTTACTGGTGAACGTAAGTGCACTTAGTACTGGTTAACCGCTTAGGAGGTCTAAGCCTGCCCAGGACTGTGGTTAGGTTGGTTGGTTGATTTGATGCTTAACGTCCACGGTAAACAACTATGGTCATGTCGGGACGGTCAGTTAACCTAACCACACTATTCCTGGGCAGGCTTAGACCTCCTAAGCGGTTAACCAGTACTAAGTGCACATACTTTCGCCAGTAACTGACAACTGCCCTTCTTGAATCAGCGGAAGGAGAAACGAAAGTATGTGGCCAGACCGGGATTCGAACCCAGGTCCTCTGACTTATGAGTCAGGTGCCCTACCGATTGCGCTACCCGGTTCGGCCTGTGGTTAGGTTAACTGACCGTCTCGACATGACCATAGCTGTTTACCGTGGACGTTAAACAATAATACAATATTTGTTTTGTTGAGTACATTAAGTTTGCAGGTCATTAAAACTGCATGTTCATCGAAATATAGGTCAATAGATATTTTATAGTATAATGATTGTACTTATGTCCGAAAGAAATATTTCAGTTTCAATTAAGGCAAGTTACTTTCTGCAATGGTACTCCGTGACCTTTGTTGACAAAAAATCACCTCAATATTCGCAACCATTGTAGGGGACACTGACTTAGCGGTCCTCCCTGGCTTAGGCTTCTCCTAGACACTTGTAATGCCCTCCTTTAATTAAGAATCCCAGCTATAAAAGGTAGAAAAGGGTATGCAGGCTTTAGAAAATCTTTTGTGCAACTTTTGAAAAATGTAACAAGCTTTTTCACCCTCTAAAAGCAGGAACTTTCAAAATCATATGTTTATAAATATTGTTCCTCCAGCCATGGTAGCCCTAACACCTACCTTGTTAAAATGCTAAAAACTTCGTGTATGCATACTTCTCATTAAAAATCAACTAAACGGTATATCGGCGATATCGTTCGTAAGTATTGACCTGGCACTCATGAATATTCCGTTCATCTCCGTAAATTAATTCACGGAGTCCGATCACGAATAGGTAAAAGAGGTAAAAGCAGCGTCAATATGTACATTACTATTAAACAGGAGAATTCACCGTATCAAGTGGCACAGTGGATAAGGTATTGAGCCTTTAATAATGGGATTACGGATTCGAATCTCACTACCGTCGTTTTAATATTTTTTATGTATGCTTTCTTTGCGTAAAACCAGCGGGCAATCGTGCCGCACTATTACCCAAACTAATAAGGCGGCCGGGCACTGAAAGTTACCCAGCACTATCGCCCAATCCGACAACCCCCTTCAAAAATTGAAAAAGATACACTATCTTTCTAGTATCACATGCACATGTAAATCCTACAACAATGTCGACCAGAAATATCTCAGTTTCAAAGAAATAATACTCATTGCTTCCACACCAAAGCATTTGCAGGAAAAACCAAGCACCTGCAGGAGGATCATATTCAACAGACAATAAATGCAGCTGCTGTCAGCAGAAGGACAATTGTCAGAGTACGTGGGACTCAAGAGAAACCGGGACACTCACGTTCCCACGAAAATTTATGCGGGAAAACCCAAACGACAGAAAATCGTTTAAAAGTATTAAATAAAAATATGCATTTTCATTCATACCATTCAAAGTAAAGAAAAAGAAGTAAAAAAAGGAAAATTACTAAAAACGAATGCTAAATGATTCGCTTTTACGATATCTTCATCCGCAGTTGGAAGCCTTCACCCTTACGCAACGGCACCTTCAAGTAGCAGTATTTTCAGGTAAATCATCGATAAAACGAACGAAAACATCCAAGTGTAATGACGGAAATAAATGAGTGCCATGTCAATACTTATCAACAATATAATGTTAGTTGTTTACTCTTGTATAATGTGTACACCCTGCACGTGTAAAGATAGGAGATCAAAAGTCCACATGTTTTCCTACCACCCCTTGTATATCAGATAAAAGACATCAGCATATGAATATTTAGAAACCTTCACCTGACTACGGAAGAGGTTGAACGAGCACTCAGCCAACGCTGGAGGAACGCTCTACAGACTGAGCAACATGATCACTTGCTCACATCATACGAGATGGTTTTATATCACACTGTTATACTATTAACGTTATTGTTTATGCGAAATTTCTTCTTTTTATAATGATTTGTACTTAGACGGCTAGGACTATGGAGACATAAATGTTAATGGCAAAAAATCGGAAGATACTACCATGTCGTACCGTCAGCAAATGAAAACTGCGTTTAGAATTTGGTTTAAACATATTTTATTTCAAAAATGCACATAATAATATACAAATAACACAATTACACAAAGCAATAGGATCAGAACGAAAGCTGATAGCTTATATAGCTCTTCTCCTGAACACGAATAAATTATGTACTATTAGGCAGAAAGTGAAACGGTCCGTGCAAACTTGTTTAAGCACATATTTCTTGTACTATATACTAAACATGTATTTTCAACAGAAATGTAAGTGAAAAAAAATAAAATTCTTTAGCTGTAACCATGTTCGCAGTGAATGAAGTTCAAGATCTAAGTGTATGTAAGACTGCAATGATACTAGCTAACTAGCTAAGTGGATGTCCAGTTCACGAACATTTATTCACTGCAAACATTTTGACATAAACATTAATTACAAGTACTTCACAAAATGGATAAGAAAAGATACTACTGAACAAAAAAAAGACAGGAAAAAAAAGTAAATAGAAACAGAAAAGTCAGCATCTGTGGAAAAAAGAGAAAAAAAAGAAAAAAAGAGATGGGGTGCAGGTTACTAAGGGCTTTCAGACTTTGGCAATAACTTTCCACTAGGAACAAGTCGCATGGTAAAATCGATTTAAGCCCCCCAGTAATTCATTACTGACCGTTCCAAGGCGGTAGTTCTGTTGTGGTTCTTTGTTGCCTGTTTTTGGTGTCAGAGTTTCTGTGATGTTTTACCTTATGTATGTTATTATTATTTTTGGTTCGGTTTGGGTTGCTGAGTGGCCACCTTTTGGGAACAAGCTGCTCACTCGGTTGGCCATATGTTCTCTGTATCTTGATTATTTGTAATCTTAGTTGTTTCCAACTATGGTTTGAGGGCTGGATTTGGATTTTGATTGTTTCAGTTCCTGGTCTTTGCATACTTTTTACTTTTATGTTTCAGTTCCTGGTCTTTGCATACTTTTTACTTTTATAGACACATGATGAAAATAATTTTCAGAAACGATGCGTATCTATAATATACTAATGAACCTTTAAAATAATAATATTGTTTACCTCTGGTGACAGTGTTAAATCACCGGTCAGAAGAATATTAAGAGAGGGGTTCATGTATGTAGAAACCGAAGTCATCAATTCTCTACGTTGCATTTCATAATACCTACAGTGAAAGAAAAAGTGTTGTGCGTTCTTAATACTACCACAATAGAATAATGGCAAAAAATCGAAAGCTACTACCATGTCGTACCGTCATTTAGCAAATGAAAGTAAAAAGTATGCAAAGACCAGGAACTGAAACAATCAAAATCCAAATCCAGCCCTCAAACCATAGTTGGAAACAACTAAGATTACAAATAATCAAGATACAGAGAACATATGGCCAACCGAGTGAGCAGCTTGTTTCCAAAAGGTGGCCACTCAGCAACCCAAACCGAACCAAAAATAATAAGAACTGCGTTAAGAAGTTTTAAATAAAAACATTAATTGGCCCTTATTTCGGTTACTAGACAGTTCTGTGGAGTTGAACAATTATTCAGCTGTTTTCTGCCTGCTTTAAATTGTTGCAGCATGATATAGTAATTTGTGACAAATAGTTTAACGTCTTTTTCTATTTACGTTAACTGTCATTCACTCATGTGTCTTTTTCTTTTCTTTTCAGACCGGAGAAAAAAGTCTTGATAGAGAAAGCTTGGGAGATGCTAGCAATAACCCCTAACTGATCCGGCCCTTTGGTGACTTTGATAGCGTCGAAATGATCGAGGAAAGTAATGACGTAGTGTCAGATGAAATTAACTTTTTTATATCTTAAAGTTTTTATCCTCAAAATGACGCTCCGATAAATCCGGTGACTTTCATAGTAAGCAACCTCTATGTATAGCCATATGCAAGTTCATTAATATTATAAGTAGTAGTTATCTTTATCTTTTTATACGCCCGTCGTGTGAAGGGTTGTATTATGTTGTGCCATTGTCCGTCCGTCCGTCTGTTTGTCTATATGTCTGTCTGTCCGTCTGTTCACTTTTCGTGTCCGCTCTATATCTTCTAAACGCACTGAAAGATTTTTTGAAACTTGCGTCAAATATTTGCCTTATCAAGAGTATGTTCAGAACACATTTGAAACAGTGTCCGGCAAAGTTCGCGATCAAATTTAGTGGTCAAAGTTAAAAAGGTAAAATTTCGTGATTGTTCTATATCTCTAAATCGTTTAAAATTTCTTCATGAAAGTTTGTACAAATGTATAGCACTATCACACCATATGCAGAGAAAAGAACCATAATCTTACTTTCAATTTTGACTGAATTATTCTTCCTTGTATATCTTTTAAACAGTTTAAGACTTCATCGTGAAGGTTTATACGAATATAAAACATAATAACTTAATATGCAGAAAAAAAGAATCATAACCCTACTTTCAATTTTGACGAAATTAATGCCCCTTTATAGTTGTTTGTATACAAGTTTTGTATAAGCTTCGTGTTCGCTCAATGTATCAGCGTTTAAGATTTCTTCATGAAAGTTCGTACAAATTTAAAGCACGATATAAGTCGCTTGCTTCCAAGTGCAAACGGGGTTTGGCTTATATACGCGAAAAAGATGAATGTATGATTAAATGTTCTAATGTACTCATGATTTCTATAACTATACATAACAGAATACGAAAATCAAAATTTTCGGATGCTTTTGTAAAATGTTTTCCATTAAGAGTAATGCAGAAACTGAGCAGTTTCACTGAAGGGCGTCGTGTGCTTGTTAGAACAGCCAAAATATTGTTGAAAGCAATAGCGCAAACTCGTTGTTTACTACAGTTGTTGGCGTACATGAAAGAAATAGTAAAATGTATTCACCTGTCTGCTCGCGTAACGCCAGGTGTCATCGGTCATGTGATACTATGTTCTAAATCAACATTTAATTATTATAGAATTTTGCGAGTTAAAGGTGTATGTTTCAAAATTTGATAAAATATGGGTGAAACAAAAAGTAGAAAAAAAATATTTATGATAACTAAACTTTCAATGAATTATGCAAATTTTGTCCCAGGGACAGCATAGATTGGTCACATGATCTAATACGTAAGACAAAACGGGAATTCCAACAGCCAAGTTTTACTCCCTTGAAATTAAGAGGCGAAGCTGACACACTTTAGGTCCCTTTTTTAAAAAGAAACTTTTTTATGCAAAGCCTCACAGTTTTACAAAATTATGATTTTATTATGTATAGAAAAACAATTAAGACTTGAAAATTCGAAAGTCTCCTACCTTTCGACAATTTTGAGAAAATATTGGGGATACCGTTTGCATTTGGGAGCAAACGGACTTTTTTTCTAAAACGATATGCAGCGAAAAAGAACAGACAATAGCTTTACTTTCAGTATTGATAAAAGTATCCTCCATTTTATATTTCTTGCAGTGATTTCATGTCTGCATCATATCTTTAACACTGTGTAAGAGTTTGATTTGAAACTATGTACGCATAAAAAACATCAACAACAGGACATACTATATTGGAGTGTTTATCTGTCTGTCTATTCATCTGTCCATCCTTTCGTATGTCCATTAACTTTGTCCGCTACATATCTTCGAAACCTTAATTAAGTACACTATGTACCTATAAATGAAAGGTGTAGAAAATGGTGGGCAGTTCACAACGTGACTTCAAAACGGTTATCTATCCTTCACTGTTTATTTTTACTGGCGTTGTTACAGAGTTAAGAAAGCAGCAAGTCCATTTTCATTTCAGAAAAGTTGTGATCCAAATTCCAAGATGAACCATATATTGATTAATCAGTCCTTAATTAACGTCTTCGGAATTTTAACATATATGGTGTACCCAAAGAAATAATATCACACGGTCCTATTAGATTTTTTATAACAAAAATTAACATATGCAAAATACACCCATATGCATGTATGTACAAGCAATTTCGATTAAAGAATTAATTTATGCAGACCGTCTCTGTCGGATGTTTATTCATGCAATTACAAACTTTTCTTGCATTTTAAAAGTATCTTAATGTATCAACCAAATAGCATTAATTTACAAATCATTTTTCCTACGTACGAATTCCTTAAGTTTGATAATGATGATGCATTTCGAAAGTCAAACACTGAAATTACCCCCAAAAAATGGTCTGAGATTTAAAGCATTTAAGTAGTAACTGAAATAGAATTTTTCAATTATTTTACCTCTGCCGGGATATAGCTGGCTACAATTAACAAAAGCAGGGGTTAAAAGAAGCTTTTCACACAAAATGCAGATAAAGTAAAATGAGAAATCTTCAATGATAATAGGAGGTTGAATACGGTTATAATGCTAGCGGCAAATACTTTATACTTTTATTTTATTTTTTTTTAAATTCTGATGAAGGGTAGCCCGACAAACAAGTCATTCTGCTACTGTGGCCTTACTGTTATGTTTATATTAGAAAAAACGTAAACTATTAAAACACTATTGCATTAATTGCTAGTTGTCAAAAATAAAACTTGCTTTCAAACTTTTTACTGACGTTGTTTTTCCTGCAGAGGCCCGATAACCTATTCGTTTTTCTTTTTTTTAACTGATTATACCCTTCACATGTGTCATTATGATGTTGTGACATTGTTGAAAGTCTATTATAATTGTGTGCCTTTACGAACTTGAGACTTGAACGTCTTTCACAATTATGTGTCATCATGATGTTGTGACTCGAACGTCTGTTATAATTGTGTGCCATAATAACGTGTTACTTTTACGTCTATCATAATGGTGTGTCATTATGATATTGTGACTTGAAAGTCGATTAAAATGGTGTGCCATTTTGATGTTATGATTATGATGTTGTGACGTACGCATCTATACTGCTCAAAATAAGTAAGGGATATTAGGACATTTCAGTCAGCAGAACTAAGGAAAAGCAGTAGATGAATATTTAACTGTTATAATTCATAAAACAAGTATTCATAGAGACCCTCAATATAAATATTGAAACGGTTAAGCTTGTCAAGTGACCTACAGTAAATTGGAAGTAGACAAGGGGTCGACACCAAATTTTCACACGAATCCAGCGCAGCAATAACTAATAATTTCTATGCAAACTGTATTAAAGCAGACGCCCAAGGCCACAGTTAACAAGATACATATATTTTTTCATGCGGTTTTGTAACAGGAGACAATGCTAGGCGTGAAAGTTACCATTGTGAGGTGAATTGTCTCACATATGGTGACATTTGTAACATCCCTACACCATAAATAACGCAATAAAGCCGTTTAAAGTGGGTGTTTTCAATTTGGAAAATTATGAAGAATTTTATTATTCACAGAATTTAAGGGTCCAAAATACTTTTTTTTCGCTGATGTGAAATTGAGGTCAAGACCCCATAGTCCTTTATGTGTTGCTGTAGGCCACATGACCTGCATTGACTGTTTCTATTTTGGTTGAATATTGTTGCTTGAACAGTGTTCTATCAATATACAACAATAAAGTAACGCAGTCATTATTATTTACTTTTGTACTCGCTTATATGTCATAATATCCCCTACTTTTTGTGAGCAGTATATTATAATGGTGTGACATTATGATGTTCTAAATTAAAGGTCTATTTTGATGGTGTGGCATTATGATGTTGTGACTTGAACATCCATTATAATGGTGTGCAATTATGGTGCTGTGGCTTGAACGTGTATCATATATTGGTGCGACAGTATGATGTTGTGAATGAAACGTCTATTATAATGGAATGCCATTATGATGGTGTGACATTATGATGTTGTGAATTGAACGTCTATCATAATGCTGTGACATTATGGTATGACGTAAATGTCTGTTTTAATGGTGCCATTATGATGTTGTGACTGAAACGTCTATAATAAAGCAGTGTCATTATGATGGTGTGACATTTTGATGTTGTGACCTGAACGTCCCTTATAATTGTGTGACGTTTTGATGTTATGACTTGAAATTCTTTTATAATGGAGTGCCATTGTAATCTTGTGAATTGAACGTGTATTATAATGGTTTTCCATTATTCCGTTGTTACTTGAACGTCTTTTATAATGGTGTGGCATTATACTTTTGTGACTTAAATGACTTTTAAAGTGGTGTGCTATTATAATTGTGGATTGAATGTCTATAATAATGGTGTGCCATTATGATGTTGTGACTTGAATGTCTATTAAAATTGTGTGTCATTATTATGTGATTTGAGCGTCTTTTATAATGGTGTTCCATGATGTTGCGATTGATTGTCTATTTTAATGGTGTGTCATTATGAAGTTGTTATTTGAACGTGTATTATAATGGTGTGTCATTATGATGTTGGTTTTCAAACGCTGTTAATAATGGTGTGCCATTATGATGTTGTGACATGAACGACTAAATATATAAATGGTGTGACGAAATGGTGTTGTGAATTGAATATGTATTTTAATGGTTTGCCATCATGATGTTGTGATTTGAGCGTCTATTATAATTGTGTGTCATTATGATGCTGAACCTTTAACGTTTTTATAATGGTGTGGCATTATGTTGTGAAATGAAAGACTATTTTGATAGTGTGCCATTATGATGTTCTGACTCGAACGTCCATTATAATGGTGTGCCATAATTATATCAATTCTTGAACGCCCATAATAATGGCGTGCCATTATGATGTTGTAACTTGAACGTCTATATTTAACCGTGTGACATTATGATGTTGTGAATTGAACGTCTATTATAATGGTGTGCCACTATGATGTTATGACTTAAACATCTCTTGTTATTGTGTGTCTTTATTATGTTATGACTTTAATGTCTATTACAATCATGTGACATTATAATGTTGTGGAATGAACGTCTAGTTTAATAGTGTGCCATTATGATGTTGTGACTCGAACGTGTACTATAATCGTTTGTCATAATGATTCCAATTCTTGAACATGCATAATAATGGTGTGCCATTATGATGTTGTGTCTTGAACTTCTATATTTATATGGTGTGGCATAATGATGTTGTGAATTAAACGTCTATTATTATGGTGTGCCATTATGATGTTGTGATTTGAACGTCTATTTTAATGATGTAACATTATGATGTTTTGACCTGGACGTCTATGATAATCATGGTGTGCCATAATAATGTTGTGACTTGAACGTCTTTTATATTGGTGTGCCATCATGATGTTGAGATTTGAGCGTCTTTAGTAATGATGTGCTATTATGATGTTGGAACTTGAACGGTATTTTAATGGTGTGACATAATGATTTTGTGACCTGAACGTCTTTTATAATGGTGTGACATTATGATGTTGTGAAGTAAAAAGATGGGCAATGATCAGGAATTAATATAATCAAATTCCAAATTCCGCTCTCAAAACAAAAAGGGAAATAAGCACATACACACGGAAAGTGATACAAGTTTACGAAGACACGCACAGTATACCGAATGAGCAGCTCTTTCCCAAACAGATGGCCATTCAGCTACCCCAATAAGAGCATCAACATCTATTTTTACTCATTTTTAATTTTAGTTACAAAACAAAACAAAACAGAAGGCAGATTGGGCAGCAATACGGGTGACCAAACCGCCAGAGACCATAGACAAGCGGACATAGCACAATGTAACATCAAGGAACAGCAACAGAAGTATCGCCCATTATAATGGTGTGCTATCATAATGTTGTGACTTGCTAGTTTATTATTATTATAATTATAGTGTTTTATTAATATGGTATCACTGAAACTACTATTATAATGGTGTGACATTATGATGTTGTGGCTTGAAAGTATATTAAAATGGTGTCACATTATGCTGTTGTGACCTGACTGTCTGTTATAATGGTGTGAACTTTTGATGTTGTCACTTGATCGCCTAATATAATGGTGTGCTATTTTGATGTACTGACTTGAACGTCTTTATGATGGTGTGAAATTATGATGTTATGACTCTAACGTCTTTTATAATGGTGTGCCATTTTGATGATTTGTTTTGAACGTATATTTTCATGGTGTGTCATTATGATGTTTGGACATTGTTGAAAGTCTATTATAATTGTGTGCCTTTTCGCACTTGAAACTTGAACGTCTATCACAATTATGTGTCATCATGATGTTGTGACTTGAACGTCAGTTATAATTGTGTGCCATAATAATGTTGTTACTTTCACGTTTATTATAATGGTGTGACATTATGATATTGTGACTTGAAAGTCGATTAACATGGTGTGCCATTTTGATGTTATGATTTGAACGTCTATTATTATTGTGTTCCATTATGATGTTATGACGTGCACGTCTATTATAATGGTGTACCATTATGATGTTGTGAATTGAATGTCTTGAATTGAATTGAATATTAAGCGGTGTGGCATTATGATGTTGTGATTTGAACGTCCATTATAATGGTACGCAATTATCATGTTGCGATTTAAACGTGTATTACATTGATGTGACAGTATGATGTTGTGAATGGAAAGTCTGTTATAATGGAATGCCATTATGATTGTGTGACATTATTATGTTGTGAATTGAACGTCTATTATAAAGGTGTGACATTATGATGTGACCTAAATGTGACCTAAATGTCTGTTTTAATGGTGCCATTATGATGTTGTGACTGAAACGTCTATAATAATGGTATGTCATTAAGATGGTGTGACATTTTGACGTTATGACTTGAACGTCCATTATAATAGGGTGACGTTTTGATGTTATGACTTGAACGTCTTTCATAATGGTGTTCCATTTAATTGTTGTAACATGAATGTCTTTTATAATGGGATACCGATATGATATTGTGAATTGAACGTGTGTTATAATGGCTTTCCAACATTCTGTTGTTACTTGAACGTCTTTATAATGGTGTTCCATTATACTATTGTGACTTGAAAGGCTTTTATAGTGGTGTGCCAGTATGATATTGAGATTGAATGTCTATAATACTGGTGTGCCATTATGATGTTGTGACTTTAACATCTATTAAAATTGTGTGCAGTTATGATGTTCTGCCTTGAGCGTCTTTCATAATGGTTTGCCATTATGATGTTGCGATTGATCGTCTATTTTAATTGTGTGCCATTATGAAAATTTAAAGAGTAACTACACTTCAGGAACTGACTGAATCAAATCCCAAACCCTATCCCCAACATCAAAGGGAAAGATTGACAAAGACATCCCAACAAACAATAAATTACAAGTGATAAGCCGAGTCAGCAGCTCTTTCCCAAATAGATGGCAACTCAGCTATCTTTATTGAACTAAATAATTTAGACCAACAGACGGGTTACAACGGACTAAGCAAATTATATAAAAAACCTTTAACAATTATTTTTACCTATTTTCTATTTTTATGATAGAAGGATTAAACTGAGAACACAATAAATTAAACAGCACCGAACATAAAACAAATGCAACTGCAACAAAAGTACCGCCTTGGGACGGTCAGTAATAACTACTAGGGGGTTTAAACCGGTTTTACTGGGCCCAAACCTTCACCCTCACCCTCCGCTGCGGTGCACACAATTAGTTGGTAGTTCGGTTCGTATGGAGGTCCCCTAACTCATCAGAGAGTCATCACAGTCAACAATTAAGATCAAGAAAAGACCGTGATGAAGCAAGGATGAGGACTCGACAGCCAAAACGTGTTGAGACACCCGGAGATCCCTGGGGCGTCAGCAACACCACTGGAGTACTGGAGCAAAAGAAGACCACCAGTTGAACCCCGGTGGGCCAAGAAACAGACAAACATCCTGCCCCAACCAACTAATATATAGCTTTATGTAGGGGCTATCATAGAGTCTGAACCCCGACCGACCGGCGTGCAATTAAAGAGGACAGCAAAGTTGTCAACCGTGATTGGGTTAACCACTAAGCATGCAGACTGTCGCATTACATCTATGTTATAGCCAATGCGTTTAAATCGTATGATAATTTTCTTAAATTGATCGGGAAATTCTGTTTTCCGTACGATTTTTTGAACGTGTGTAATACTGGTGTGCCATTGAGGTGTTGGTTTTCAAACGTTCATAATAATGGTGTGCCATTATGATGTTGTGACATGAACGACTTAATATATCAATGGTGAGACGTTATGATGTGAATTGAACATGTATTATAATGGTGTGCCATTATGATGTTGTGATTCGAATATCTATTATAATTGTGTGTCATTATGATGCTGTGACTTTCACGTCTATTATAATGGTGTGGCATTATAATGTTGTGAAATGAAAGTCTATTTTGATAGTGTGCCATAATGATGTTGTGACTTAACGTCTATTATAATGGTGTGCCATTATGATATCAATTCTTGAGCGTCCTTAATGAAGGCGTGCCATTATGATGTTGTGAACGTCTATATTTTAATGGTGTGACATTGTGATGTTGTGAATTGAACATCTATTACAATGGTGATATTATGACAGGGTGACTTGAACATCTCTTAAAATTGTGTGTTTTTATTATGTTGTGACTTTAAAGTGTATTGTAATAATGTGATATTATAATGTTGTGCAATGAACGTCAATTTTAATAATGTGCCATTCTGATGATGTGTCTATTATAATAATGTACCATAATAATGTCAATTCTTGAACGCCCATAATAATGGCGTGCCATTATGAAGTTGTAACTTGAACGTCTATATTTTAATGGTGTACCATTATGATGTTGTGACTTAAAAATCCCATATAGTTATGTGTCTTTATTTTGTTGTGACTTTAACGTCTACTATAATAATGTGACATTTTAATGTTGTGAAATGAACGTCTATTTTAAAACTGGGTCATTATGATGTTGTGACTAGAATGTCTATTATAATGGTGTGTCATAATGATGTCAATTCTTGAACGTCCATAATAATGGCATGCCATTATGATGTGACTTGGACGTCTATATTTAAATGGTGTGACAGTTTGATGTTGGGAATTGAACGTCATTTATAATGGTGTTACATTATGATGTTACGACTTGAACATCTCTTATAATTGTGTGCCTTTATTATGCTGTGACTTTAACGTCTGCTATAATATGTGACATTATAATGTTGTGAAATTAACGTCTATTTTACACGTGTGCCATTATGATGTTGTGACGTTAACGTCTATTATAATGGTGTTATAATGATGGCAATCTTTGAACATCCATAATAATGGTGTGTCATTATGATGTTATGACTTGAACGTCTACATTTTAATGCTGCGACATTATGATGTTGTGAATTGAACGTCTATTATAATGGTGTGCGATTAGGATGTTGTGACTTGAACGTCTGTTTTCATGGTGGGACATCATGATGTTGTGACTTGAACGTCTGTTTAATTGGTGTGCCATTATGATGTACATTGAACTACTTTTATAATGGTATTACATAATGGTGTTGTGAATTGAACGTCTATTATAATGGTGAGATATTATGGTGTTGTGACTTGAACGTTTTTTATAATGATGTGACATTAAGATTTTGTGACTTGAACGTATTTGATAATGTTATGGCATTATGATGTTGTCACTTTAACGTCTATTATAATGGCCTGACATTATGATGTTGTGCCTTGAACGTGTTTTATAATGGCGTGACATTGCCTAAGAGACCAAAAGAGACCAGTATCACCATTTCTGCCTGCATTTGATAAATGATAAAGGGGGAGTGGGGGGATAAGGCCCTTTTTTCTGCAAAGTGTATATTTTCAGCTACTGATTAGCCTATACTGTCGACTTTACTGAATCAATAGTGGTTAAGCTCCGTAAGCGCTTCTTTTTGGAATAATGGGGTTATAGAAGAGGGTAGGTTAAATCAGCATGAACCAAGGGAGTCATATTATAAGCGTTAATTTCCTTAAAATGTAATGTCAGTACTTTGAATTCAAAATATTCCACTTTATCTCTAAAACCAATGGATGACTTTTGATCAAATTGAGATAGGTTCACCGTTGGGAGAATGCAAACTGTTGATTAAATTTTGTTTCAAAGTCACAGTAAGACTTATAAAGTCAAATTTAATTCAAGGTTTGCCCATTGTCTACACATTAGCTACTGAATTGATATGAACTTATGACCAATGTGGCTTAAGCTAACCTTATGAAGAGTTAGAGCACTGGTTATGATTAAATGGCCGTGACATCATCTTCATGGTCAAGGTCAATATTAAACTAAACAGAGTTTAATCATAGATTTCACACAGTCAGTCAGCAAAAATATACCAACTACAGTAGAACTTCAATGGCTCGAAACCCTGATGGCTCGTTCATCCTGGATGGCTAGAACTCTTTTTTTGTCCTAGATGTCACTTTATATGGAAACTAACCCTGGATGGCTAGAACTACCCTTGGCTGGAACTAATTTTCATGGTCCAAGCCTGTTCGAGCCAATGAAGTTCTACTGTATGTGTGTTTCCATTTGAAAATCAATGTTTAATATGCATATAATGACCTTGGCCTTGATCTGAAGGTCAACATTAGCCCAACATAATGAATCATTACTGGGTTAAACTTAAAGGATCTATTTTGAATACTGAGCTTCAAAATCCGTTGGTGACCTTCAGATCTAGGTCAAGGTCATTATATGCATATATAGCATTCATTTGCAAATGGAAATATACATAAGTGTAAAATTCCTGCTTACTGGCTGTGTGAGATCTTTGATTAAAGTCTCCATAGTCCGATCAAAGGTAAAACCCGTCAAAATACAAATCATTAGGACACTTGTACAGCCTTCAGAATTGATGAAAATATGTCGGTTGATGTGCCTATTTGTAGCATATAACTGGCAAAAAAAGGAACAAGGTATGTTGAAAAACTGGATAGTCTCTCCATAAAAATACGGGTTTGGTCTCTGGTTCCCCGTTTAGCAATGCAATAATGCAACAGCGGCACAATCAATGGGATCCTTGCCTAATTTTTTTGTACATTGTAATTTCATCATCTGTTAAACGCCTGTACCTTATATTTTTTACCGCCTGTACTTTGTATTTTTATCATGAAATAAAGCTTGTATATCAGGTATATCAGGTATAGGTATATCAGGTTGTGAAATCGAAAGTAGGTCATTTTGGTTGGCAACTAAAATGACCTAGTTATTTTTTCAAATCTATTTTATAGTAAACTCAAAGACGTTTTGATTTTTTAAAGCCGGCCAATCACGATAATAATCAATGGCGAAATTTTTTGTGAAGTTTGCAGCGATACCTCACGATAAAATATTTCATGCTGATAGAGCAATGGGGCCTTTAAATTCTGTAAAGTCTTACCTTGACATTGACCCTGAAGATGATGTCCTGGCCATTTGATCATAACCAGTGCTCTAGCTCTTCATATTGTTTAATTTAAGCCACTTTGGTCATAATTTCATACCAATTTAGGACATAAAGTGTTGACAATGGTCAAAACTTGTCTTAGATTTGACTTTATATGTCTTACTGTGACCTAGAAACAGAGTTAAAATCACTAGAACTTTATCAATAATTTGCACTCACCCACCGGTGAACCCATTTTAGTTTGATAAGAATCATAAGAATCCATCCTTTGGTTCAAGAAATAGAATAGAATATATTGAATCCAAAGTATCAAAATTACTGAAAAATGACAGTTTCTCTGAAAGATATACTTTAGACATAACAATTTACTTTGAAGGGTAGAAATTGATCAAATATTTCACCAAAGACATTACTTTAACTTATAAACATATGTATGTATGACTCACATTACATTTGGAAGAGAAATAGAGCTTATATTATGACACCCGTTGTTCATGCTGATTAACCCCACCCACTTTAATAATTCCATTTTCCCAAAAGTAGCGCTTACGGAGCTTAACTACTGATTTTTATAGCGGACACTATAGGCTAATCAAACATTTTACTCTTGGGCAGAAAAGGGGCCTTATAGCCCATTTCACAATATTCATACGTTCTCCAACTGTTGCTTATCGAGCTGGAAGAGACAGAGGTGAATGTGAGTACATGAGACCTTCTCAATTAAGCTGGGGCATGTACAGATAAAAATGGCCATATTCCATATTTATTTTGTTATAAGTCGGGGTCTTTCCTTTCCAAAGTTACCGCAAATATGCAAGTCAGTCTTGGGTAATTCAGCTGTAAAATGGGGGTTTCTCTTCCAAAACAATCCCAAAGAGATCTTTCCAAAACAATCCAAATATTGTTTTGGATGAGAAAAAAGTCTTTTAACCGGGCGAGGAAGTACAGTATATGATAATGCAAGAAATCGGGAAAAGGTCCCATGCAGTGATACTCAATATACTCACGATAAGAGGTCAATAATCCGGAATCCACATAATTGATTTCCAGATCATGTCCTTAACATCTGAATTGAAAAAGAAGATAAAAAAATACAGACATGACAAACGAACTGCCAAGAGGTCAGCACCTTCGCAACAAATGACTTCACTAAATACGGTACAAAAGGGCAAAGACTAAACGACTCAAATGGCGCAATGATTAACCATAACAGAAGCACCGCCTTAGAACGGTCAGTAGCAAATCTTTTGGGGGATAAAACGATTTTACACGCGCTAACACTCGCCCTTCGTTCTGTTATGGTTCACCAAAATGCATGAAACACCAAATTATGCCTATTTTTTATTTCAAATTACCAAAAAAAAAACAGAAATCAAAGTGGGCCGGTATAACGATGACCCAGCGCATTCGAACGGTCAGTAATAAACTACTGGTGAGCTTAAACTAGTTTTACTGGATCCAAACCCCGCCCTCTGCTTCTACGGTGGTTCGAAATATTTAGTTTTGTCCGCAAATATAGTTTGGTTTTCTAAACCTTCCACGAATCACCACAGGATTCACACAAATCACGGATGAGACCTATGATGAATCAGAGATGAGGACTCTACAGAAACGACGTATTGCGACACCTGGAGATCCTTGGAGTGTCTCACGACACTACTGAAGTACAGGAGCAAAATAACCAACCAGTTGAAACCCGATTAACAGAGCAAGAGAAAAGGCTGTTAAACTTTAAAGCGCCAAAATTCAAACAGCATAGCTATCTGTTGCTGCCTCATTTGGATTTTCGAATTCAACTTTACTTTTATTATTGCGCTTTAAATGTCAAAAAAGTTACATAATAGGATATTTCACAAACTTGCAAAATTAGATAACTTTCAAACTAGTTTGGCAAGCCAGTTCTTGATTGTTTTTGTATTAAACTTTTCCCACAACATTCGTTTAGTCTCTCTCGCATACAAATTGCAAACTGTAAATTTTCTTGTGTTTCAATGTGAGAAAAGTTGATTTTTTCTCTACATCATCCTAATGATAACTACAAACCTGCTGCATATCTGTTGAGAACAATGACTAAAAATGGCAAAACGACAAACACAAATAATTGGAATATGAAAATTCTGGTATAGGTAAATTTGACAAGTTGCGTTTAAAAACGTGAAATCACTAGAATACTGGAGACTTTGAAAGATATTGAACGATATATATAGTCAGAAAGAAAAAGATTAACTGTTTTGAGATCAGTTTTGCACCCGGCCAATTCAGTTTTGACATCGGTATTTCGATTCTTAAGAGCTGGTGATTCACTAACGAAAAAAACCATGTAGGTAGCTTGTCTGAGCTGAGTGACTATGATCAGATGAGGCCAAATTGCTCGACCAAATTTTGCTAGTCGACTGAGCTATTTTGACACTGAGAGGCATCGTCAGTCTAGTAAGTCCTGATCAAAGTTTAACCCATATATGCTCCGTATCCTTATTAATTGGAAGCGTCAGTTCATCATTTCTGTGATGTCTGTTGCATTTTTTATAGAAATTGCTATAAAACTAATTCAAACAGTATAGACCCTGATCAGACGCCGCATTTTGCGGTTTGCTTCTGATTTTGGTCTGCTCTGTTTGCTTATGTCCTTTTAAGACATTCATGGGTTAAATATTGATGACATGGTTAAAGCTAGAGTATTGGTCGTCAAAGGAGTAGGTTCACGAAGGGTCAAACTCGGCCCTGTCTCATAAATTGATGAAAGTTGTATATGTTGTATATTTGTGTTTCCTGTGAATGAAAAAGTTTTTTGTTATTTACATTTGACGTCTTATATACATTTGTGAATGAACTAATCTACCCCACGTGACGTGTTTAATTATTTTTATGACGTTAACGTGGCTATAAGCTTGTCTGTAGCGCTTTTTGTTTGAAGCTTTTTTTCTAGGTGGCTGTATTTTTTCTCCGGGAGCTCTTACACACACGTAAATCTATCTATTGGTCCCGCGTTTTCCCTGCATTCAAACATTATATACTGTCAATTGTAGAATTTTGTTTTTCTGCCACACAATCGAATTTTATCAGGTGCTTGCGGACAAAATGAGAAAACAAAATAAAAAAAATATAGGCTAGTGTCCAAGCACTGGGGCATGTCCAACAGCCACACCCCATATGCTGGAATGCAAACAGATTTCAAAAAAATCATATATAATAAGAGCTATGTCAGTCTGACTCTGAAGCAACATTCTACACGGTCAATGCCAGTCCGAAACCGCATTCAGCACACACAGAATAGCTGCCAAAACGAACCGGCGGACCAGCATAGACCACAGCACGACCGGTAAGGGGTTGATTTATCTACACGTCCAAACTAGCCACACGCTCAGTAGTAACAGACAATGTCTTCACAGACAAAAAATACTCAGATGTGATGCTTTCGGGTCCTAGAGGAGCAAATTCTTTCCCTCAAGAGCCGATCATTAAGATAACAGGCAGCCTGACTGATGCACAGGCTAATCTAAGTATGCCTGATCGCAAATGTCTGACGGGACGTAGTCTCGCAGAAATGCCTACATGTCTAGTTTCAGACACTTTCAAAGTCTTAACCTCTGGCCCCATGGCCTAATGGGTAATAATGCTGAATCGCTGGTTCCTGATTAGAATGTTTGTAACCATTGTACAAAAGTGAAAATGGTTATGCATTGCTACATACTCAATATATAAGCTCTGGGACTCATGGTTTCAGAAAAGAAGATTTTTTAATTTTTTTCCCATAACAACACTAACAGAGCTAAGGAGCCCGATTACCGATTCATTTCGCTTCTTTGCTCCGGAGACCTCAGATTTTTTAACATCCTATGAAGAATATGCAAAATATGCTTCGAAGAAAAGACAGAACCGACGTATTCGGCCATTATGTTAACCCCTTGAGTGCCAGCGGGCCACTTTTGGGCCACTACATGGTATCCTTTGAGTGCCAACGGGCCACTTTTGGGCCACTGTGTATAGGTAATAAAGTAGATGCGTTTTCGGCCAATTTATGCTCTTACAAATATAAATGTTGTGTAATAAGAATTATTTTAGCAATAAATGGCAAGAAAAAAGGGAAACGTCGTTTGATTATGACGTAATTAGTCTACATACACGACATCATTCGTGCACGTTCAGTAACGTCATAAGGTACGCAGACGTCATAAGGTACGCAGAACTCGGCAGGCATTTGGTAAAGGGGCTTTCCGCCTGAACCTTAGGTGGCGGTAAACATTTAACAGCCTTGACCGAAAGACATGCCAGCTAGGAATTCCCGGCCAATTTATTCTTCAAACTTTTTAAATGACGATGGCCCTTATAGGGAGATGTGCACGGAATTCCTGGCTGGCATGGTCTATGGTTGAAAAGATTTCCGCCTCCAGCTGGAATCAAACCCGGGACCGAGGTCAACAGGCCAACCCTTAACCCTCTCATGCAGCTATCGAGGCACATACGTCCTAAATACCCTCAGCTCCAATTCGTAATAGAATGACTGATAACAGCATATTATAGTATGATTGAAAACAGATCACTAGTTTGAATATTTTCTTTTCCTATTGCTCTTGTTTTGGGGACCCCCGGAAGCTCGGTGAGTATAGCGCTGGCCTGCTGATCTAGCGGTCCCGGGTTCGAGCATACGGTAAAAAAATCCGTAGATTTTAAAAATCATTTACGGTAAAATAACTGGTTCATTTACCATTATTCTTTCGGGCTTCTGCCGGTAGAACATTTGCGGAAATCATGGTATAATTCGATTAGCTTGTGTTAACAGAAATCGCTCGAAAATAGGGCTATATGACAAAACAATGCCTATCTAATTCTACCTTACTCTGCAGAAGAAAGAACGTTTTACAACATGCTTTTATTCTGGTTTCGTCACCAGATATGGTCAGGGTCACTGACGAGGCTTTATTAGCCGAAACTACGTAGTCTGGCCCTTTTCCTTCTTCTGAATGCATTCTCTGCTCTTGAAGGAACTATTAAGGTTTTTAATTGTCCAGTCGTGTTTGTTTCAACGGGGCCATAGATCCTGGAAATGAAACCATAACATACACATTACCTCAGTGTATGTTGTGTTTTGTATTCATATGCACAGTTTTGCCAGTTTGACAAGACTGAGGCCTACGCTCAGCAATACCACTGTACACACTTGACGCTGATTTTCTGGTTTATTAGATTGAAAATAATACTGAATCGGTGTCCCGATGAGGGTCGAGCTCACGACTTTCCGCATAAATGGCGAACACTAAATCTATTTGCCCAGGCACACCGCTGCGCATGTGTACATATGACCGCTTGCTAAACAATTATGTAAACGCACAACCACGTACACACATGCCCCCATTTCTTGGCAGACACGGCAGACAAAATGCCAACCTGCTTTTTCCAAAAAACAAAAAAGACAAAAAGACACATACATGCGGTTCTAGCATCTGTTATCCGGCAGATTCTCCCATTTCTGTTTCAGTTTTTAACATCATTATTATGAGTTAGGATGGAGCAACTTCCGCCATGTAATGTTTTCCTGCTATTACCAGGGAAAACTCCACTATTGAGGGCAAAACGGCTATGCAAAAACACACATAGTAGATTTTCCCGGGGAAATAGTCATACTACCGTGGAGAAATTTTCCTATATAGCCAGGTGAGAAATTCTACTGTGAAAAATTCATAGCCATTTTTCCGGGGGACGGGAAAGTCCTAGGGGAAAAGCGACTCTCTGACTGGGGTCATTCATGCCCGATCAGTATTTGATTTATTTCCAATAGATTCTGCATAACATGTCAGTTCTGGTACGTTTAGGCTTCGTACTACAAGGGCGTAGCCCGATCTAATACTTTATTGAAACAAAAACTTTCCAATTTAGGATTTATATCTAAATGCATACACCTCCATGGAAGATCACTCTAATCTGGAAACATCTGCCCCCTTATCAGATACACTGTAAAAAATGTGTTTAGAATCAATGCAAAAAATGCAGTCCGATTTTTTATGTGTTTAAATCGTAACATGTTCAATTTGCAACATGTTTAGGTTTATGTTTAGAAATTAACCATGTACAAAACTGGTTATATTTACCTTTTATTTTGAAAATTTCCTCTATTAACCCTTTTCGTCTCTTTTTTTTCGTTCTTCAACGGGGAAAAGAGAGAATGGATTCATCCGAAACGCGTAACAGAATAAAACGTGTTTAGCAGACTTTGTCCGGGAAAATAATAGAAAAGGCGTACATGTTTAGCTATATGACATATTCCTAAACATGTTTACACCTAAACATGTAACCACTTGTGTTTTATAGCTAAGCCCGATTTTTACAGTGTACAGGGCACAGAAGCCAAAGTAATGAAATTTGTCATTTTCATGTTTCCCAGTTGAAAAAAGGCTTTTTCGAAAGAGTTGCCCTCCCCGCTCCTTTCACGCGCAGTGAATGAATCGAGGAATGGTGAGGAATTGAGTAAGTGGGGGGAGTGTGTGTGTGGGCGGCGGGAGGGGGGGCAGCAAATGATATTCTGCTAAAGTTGTCAGCCGGCAAAACGTGATATAGCAAACACGTTTAGATGTTTAGATGTGAAGGTATACAGCTCCAGCTTTACCCGCAATTTTTACAAAGAAGAACAACTTTTTTGACTTTCTGTCTGCTTCCCTGGACACAAATAGGGTCAAGTATGAAAAAAATGAGGCTCCTTTAATAATTTACCCTCAATGAGAAGGGCGGCAAAATGCAGAGTCCTTCTAGCTATGCCCTTGTACCTTTTACGCTAGTGTTGGCACTTATGGATGTTAAAATGACGGAACTCACGTCCTTGTGACCTCAGTATGACGGCATATCACAATGGTAAAATTAACACTTCACGAAAGAAAGAAAAAAAAAGAAAAATAGAAGAAGAAGAGAAAACGCAAAAGCCCTTTTTTTTTAAATCATTTCCTTTTACGGAATATCGATTTTCATTTTCTGACACAAGGCGAGACCATATTATGTTATATTCGTCATAACGCATGCCATCTTAGGGTCCATCTTCGCAAGCAATGGTACATAGTCCATTTTGTTCCACGAAGTGGACACAGTAGCCTTGAAAAGATAAAGGCATGCTATCTCAAATGATATTCTTGTCAACAGTAAATTATGTGACAACATACATCAGCGTTCTCAAGTCACAATGGTATTCTCTCACAATGGGTTTGTACATGTAATCAGAGAGAGGGAGAGAGAGAGAGATTTATTTCTCTAACCTCGCAATTTCGCCGAACGAGAACGTTATACAGATTTACCTCGCAATTTCGCCGTTTGAAAATAACGAAATTGCAAGGTTTGCTTAAGATTTGTCGTGCATGCCTTCTTTTTTTCTTTTCTTTCTTTTACTGGCCTTATAATATGAGCAACAAAATGGGCGAGGGTTGGTCGACCATAAACTGGTTAAGCCCATAAGTAATTTCATTACTGGCCGTACCAATGTGGCAATTCGTTCTGTTCTGAGTTGTTTTATGAGTTGTTTGTTGCTACGTCTGTTTTTGATATATTGTTTGAGATTGTAGGCTAGCCCGATGACCACCTACATGGGAAAAGGCTGTTCACATGGGCTGCCGCTGGTATAGTCCTTGGTGGTGACTAATTTTGTGTTGTCTTTTTCCCACATGGTGTCTTGGGTGGGATCTGGGATTGAATTAGTTCCTGAGAATTTTCCTACTTACTTTTGCATAAGCGGGAAAACATTGAGAGGTATGCGAAAGGATTGTCTCGCATCAACCACGTTCGCAAACTAGCGAATATTATGAGATGCGATGACTATATTTCTTTTAAATCAAAGATAATAATAATAATAATAGTAATGATAATTTCATAATCATTAAAATTGATACATGTTATAACGATATAACAGTTATATAACAAGTCCTACAGCCTCTGTGTAAAACAGCACACAACATGAACAGGCCATTGGAATAAAAGCTTCATCCTCGAGCAGTGCGGAAAAGGTTAGTAAAAAGTTAGAATAGTTCTACAGAGGACTGACTTAACATTGGTCACATCTACAAGTCATAGCTTGGTAACATTTAGTAGCAGCATACGTTTGACTGGCGTTGTCTGAAACGAAAGCTTACGCCAAGTGCTTACTGTGGACCCTTACATCAGTCTGCGCATAAACTCAGACTTTCTTTGGTTTCCCGTTTTCGTAAGAGTCATTAATATTATATGAAAAAAAAGTTTCTGTCTGGTTTCTGTCGAGGTTTCATCTATGTGTTGGTGGGATATTAAACCCGAGTTCACTCGCTCACTCACTCACTACTATAGAAATCAATTCAATATGCTTTGTACGAAACAAGAAATGAAATATTGTTTAAATCAATTCAGTATGTCGGCGACAACAAGGTTATATTCTAATCAGACAGTGTGACTTTGCAGACTGATCTATGGCTTAGCATAAGGTCGGTGGAATAGAGCTGTGAAAGCGGTCAGTCCGCATGAGCAAAGAAGACTAAGTTCAGCGTGCGCTTACGCACAGTCGGATAAGAGCCTGCCATATTGTATCAGCATTGAATTTTGGAAAACTTTATAGCGACAATGGAATGGTGTGAATAGGATGCGCAGACTGACCTGATAGAAAGAAAAATAAAAAAAATGACGATCACGCTTTGAAGATAACACTAAACTGGCATAAAATTTTACATGTGATCTAGACGACTTAGGTGTCAAATAGGTGAGCCTTTACAGTCAACCGATCGACTCAAAAGCAAACGTCAAGACAACATGTGCGCCAATCATATATGCGCGTTTAACGCCAAGACGCAACGTTGAAAAGTTGTTTTGACGTCAACGTCATTACGTTGCAAATTTGGCACTATACGATTTTTGCTTGGCACTCAAAAGGTTAAACAGCCGTCGCCATAACGTGGCGTCAATCAAACGTTACGTGGACCAATCAAGAAGTTTGTTTACCTTAGACGTCGCTTGACGACAACGTCACATGGTCAACTGTTGTTCATCGGTGTAAGAAGCCAGCTGCTCTATACGGTTTACCTATTGGAAGTCAGTGGCAAGTGTAAATATAAACAATTACATGTGCGTGGTCGGCAAACTTGTGACGTCAATATAACAACATTGCCTTTTCCCGCCGCTTATGACGTTATGTATTTGCTGGGTTAGAAGATATTTTTCAAGTTAATTCTGTTTCTCATATCGAGCCCATCCTTGTAACCTTTTTTCCTTTTGCCATATGATTTGCCATCTTCACCGGCATTGACTGTTGAAAATCCTGATGTTACAAGGTTGGGCTCTCTATGTATATCATTTGGTCAAACATACGAAAAAGTGCGAAAAATCGCAAAATTGTGTTTCCCCAGGCTACTTTATGCCCCTCGGACAAGCTTGAGAAAGACCACAAAGTCAAAATTCATATGGTTTATGAAAGTTCTATGTTTGACCATATAAAAAGTAGCAACAAATCACTCATTTGACTTGTTTGAAATTTTACGATTTTACAGGGCCAGTTTTCAGCCTTCGTGAACCTACTCCATTTATATGGTATACAATATAAGACAAAAGACTGTATTTGCTAGGAATTACTCAATTTAATAAACTTGGATAAAACATACAACAAGAACTTCGGACGGATAGATAATGAAGAAAATCTGCCTATTTACAATGACAATGAAGATTACACAGCATTGCACAGAAATTTTTAAACTTAAAAATACTGTTTAAAATACAATGGTAATAAACTGTTTTAAAATATGCTGTTTTCTTTACAAATCGATGCATTTTATACCTGGTCAGAACCATGTTTGCGAACGGTGTAGATCCAGATCAGATGGCTGATCTGCGTCTACACAATTTAGCAGTTAGCTTGTTTTTCTGCAAAACACTTATTCAAGCTTTGAATGAACAAGCAGAAGAACCAGCTAAGGTATGGTGAGAAATCCACGAAAAACACAGATTACATGTTTAAGATTTACTCCCGCTTTTTTCAAATCAAATTATATTGTTAACATATCCTTAGAAAATGCTTGTATTTTGACGTTTCAAAGTAAGCCATAAAAGTATAAAGAAAATGCCTGAGTTTTTGACAGGTATGATTAAGAAATAATCTTCCGACTATAATGAAAATTCGCATGAAAACATACAAAAAAATTAACATCGATCACCACTAAAGCTTGTGGCTCAAGGTTCACGTTCCTACTGATTCGTTTGTGTTGATTGAAACTTTATTCTTCAAACTGACAGTCAAACGTATACCTCTGGACAAAAACAAAATTTATGTTTTTGTCTTTTTTAACAAGGGAGTAATCTTTAAACATGATAGAAATGTGTTAGTCTATGGACTAGGTCAGTAAATGGTAAACAACTTTATGATGCTAAATTTAAAAGTGGATTTACACGGCGAGACAAATTGCATGACACATGTGTATGACACATGTATCATGCAACATGTGTCATCGTGTAAACACCACAAAACATAATGTTGTTGGAGACAAATCTGTTGCATGCAACATGTCTCATCGTTTAAACATATGAGCCGCGACACGAGAAAAACAACAAAGTGGTTGGGCGCCCAGCGCAGACTCCGATCAGCCTGGTCATCCGCCCCTGTCTGATCAGAGTCTTCACTGTCTGCATGGAGGTAGCTAAGACTCTTAGCTACCCTTTATGCGCTAAGCGAAGAATCTGCGCTGGGCGCACAATCACATTGTTGGTTTTCTCGTGTCGCGGCTCATTATGTGTCATGCAACATGTGTCGCTGTGTCAACCCAACTTAACAGAGTAAATGGATATCTGTCGTCCACACTACCTAAACATTTACTACATGTAGGCATCTATGGTTCAGATAATGGGAGATAATTCTATAATATTTTTTTCTTTTTCCGTAGTAAAGATATAATTTTGTTGTGGTTCTAGTGAGAGGCAACTAGACAAAGTGAGCAGGGGCTTCTTTCAAAAGTGAAGGGAAACCTTCAAATGTTAAATTATGCATTTTTACAAAGACCACATTTAAAAACCAACGTTTTAATTCAGAGGTATGCTAGAAAAGGTATCTATCATGTCTTTAAAATCCAGAGAGATTAATCTGTTACTCGGGATCTCTGTTCGGCATCACTCAGAAAGCATAGTCATGCCAAACAGTGACCCAGGTGACGGATGTTTCTACCAATACAGATAGTTATGGTATCAACGTTGAGTCAATGTCATTACGTTAAATCACGATGATTCATCTTTGTTTTCAATACTGACTGTCTGCTGTGAAAATACTTATATTGACTCGGTGTTGCCTTCCAAACTGACCATAACAGACAGGACAAAACATAAACAATAATCTGCCAGGATATGTAACAAATCAAAGTCAGCAAAATTCTGTTCAAGACTTCATTGGAGCAGAAAAATCGTTATTCCGGTTCAAAGTAAATATAAATCGTGAATGGCGTTTCTTTAATCATATGTTGTTTTAGAATGACAATATCAAACAACAATATGGTGCTGTTAGAAATATAAAAATTATATAACCAATAAGCATCATATCTTTATATCGTATAAATATTGAATAATTTTTTAAGACAAAACATTTATGCAATTTGACAATATCGTGCTGATGTGTGTTAGTTGGGATGCATATACTATATGAGGCGTTTGTTTCTGTATATATGCCATATGGGAACAAATATCTTTATATATAAATAGACAGCAAATACATCGTTTTCGTTATCAGTAACATATAAAACTTTATAATAAATGTCATATACTGAAAAACTGCCTTTTCCTTAACATATATACATAAGAAACAACAGAGTTTCTCTTCCAAAACTGAAACACGCCGTCTTTCTTCTAAATCGTCTTATCATAAAACAGCAATCTTCGGAAAAAATAATTTTCACCATATTTCCAAAAGAAAAAAAACTAATACAAAAAGAAAAAAAAAACTAGAAATTGTGTTTGCGAAACACTTTGCCCCCAACCATATGCTTGCCTCTAAAGGTGTCAAACTTTAGACTGTTTAAGTCTGAAAATGACTTACCTCATCCTTACTAAAATATTTAATACATCAACAGGAAGTGTTAAACCGCGCAAATCAGCTTCCTAGATCAAGCGGTTCAAAAGTTGGAAAAATGCCAAATTCCAAACAAAGGCCATAACTCCATCAATGTTTTAATGAATTGTCCCTAAAGTTAATCAAGTAATCTACTCCTCATACCCAATTAGTATACTGAATATCAAGGCCATAGTTCAAATACTTTTTGAGATATCTTGCGAACAAAACAGTCATCCCAATTTTCTAAAAGGGACATTACTCCAAAAAGGGGCATAACTGGGAAAAGAAAAAAAATATGTGTCAGCTAATTTTCTGTGAGGAATCCATATATGAAATTTCAAAACCCTATGCCCAGTGGTTCTTGAACTCAGAAGTTGCATAAGTAAAGAACATCAGGGGAAGTAACTCCGTATTTGATGAATGCAGAGTCACCTAACCTGTACTAAAGTATTCAACATATCAAGAACTACCATTATACCAAAAATCAGCTTCCTAGCTCATGCGGTTCAAAAGTTGGAAAAATGCCAAATTCCAACAAGGGCCATAACTCCATCAATATTTTACGGAACTGTTCCTAAAGTTAATCAGGTAATCCACTCCTCATACCTAATCAGTAAACCAAATATCAAAGCCATAGCTCATACTTTTTAAGAGATCTTGCTAACAAGATAGTCATATTATTTTTCTAAAAGGGGCATAACTCCAGAAAGGGGCATAACTTGGAAAAGGAAAAAAATACGTGTCAGCTAATATTCCATGACAAAACCATATATGAAATTTCAAGACCCTAGCTAGCAGGGTTCCAAAGTTACAGCAAGCAAGGGAAGTATGACGCACACACTCACGGACGGACAAGCCAAAAGCAATATGCCCCATCAACTTTTTCAAAGTTGGGGGCATAAAAATAGATTTACCGTATTAGACGTAATGTGTCTCAGCAGACCGGATACCGTATTTCTTCGGTTATAAGACGGAGGGTTTTCTCTTCCAAAACAATTCTCAAGATCTAGACCCATCGTATGAGACCTATCTAGATTTTTTGGGAATTGTTTTGAAAGAGGAAATCCCATATTATAGCAGGCTTTCATAAGACTGGTTTACATATTTGGAATCATTACAGAGAGATGGCACGCCTGTTTTATAGCCGAATAAATACGGCTGGCGGGCTAGCTAATAACGTGGGTACGAGGTTATAAAACTTGAGAATAATCTCAAACTCAAAATAAAGCACACTGATTGGCTGTGCTCGGAAGCAGCCAATCAGTATGCTTTATTTTGAGTTTGAGAATAAACTCAAGTTTTATAACTTCGGGGCCTGTAGAAATATAGGATTGAACTTTGACATGTAACAACCAGCAGTCAAAATGCATAGCTCAGACTGAAGGTGTGATAATAATTCCTCACAACTATCTTAAAATCAAACTCCAGATACTATAAAAATATTTTAACCCATTTGTATCTAGTGGATTCTTCTACTCTTATATATTGGATCAGTTCATTTGTCATTTAAAGGTTGTCAGGTTTATTTACTTTTTATTATTTATTTTTTTTTTTTCTTTAAAGATCGTAATCCATTTTTCTTATTTTTTACTTGTGCAAACAGTGTAGACTATGATCAGACGCCGCGTTCTTTGGCGTCTGATCTGGGTCAACACTGCACTGTACTGTAAAAAAAATCATTGGATTTTACGGTAGAATACCTGACAACCAGCTGCCATTCTACCTGACAACCAGCTGCCAGACCTTTGCCCGTTATTTTTACGTAAACATGGGCAGGAATCATCGCGCAGAGTCTAGTATAATAAGATAAATATTGTTTTGTTCATATAGCTCTTCGACACTATAAAAGTGTTTTCGAGTGCGGTCAGTTTACATTACTGATCATAATTAAATGTTCTACAGGCAGATGCCCGTAAATATAACGGGAAATGGAATGGCAGCTGGTTGCCAGGTATTCCACCGTCTACCGTAAAATCTACGGCATTTTTTACAGTCAATGTCCTGTTTATGGAACACTAGCCGCTAATGGTTGAAGACATATGATGGAAAAGACTGAGTAGTGTCTTTAATATGCTACATGTATTTCCATGGATTTTTGTTGTTCTTAACAGAAAGTGTAAGTTGAGCATTTGATTAAAATCTACAAAGCATTTCTATCAATATAAAACAATCAGTTACAACTCTCAGATAATGGTAATTATTTTAGAGGTCCCGATTATGGTGAGTCTGGTCCTTTGAGAGCAATCTGATCTGGGTTTAGACTGTTTGCTATTCCAACTGCAGTTTTTTGACAAATTACTGCATTGTAAAATCAAACTGGTCCAATTTGTGGCAATTTACAGTAATTCTTTTATGTGTCCCAATAAGGGAAACAGTCTGGCCATTTGGGAGGTCTATTCAGGGTCAGCATTGTTTGCCATGCCACCTCCATCTTTTGGACGCATAACTGCATTGTTAAGCCACTGTTTTTATGGCAACTACAGTATTAGTTTAAGTGCCCCAATTTTTTTTAATTTTCGCGGTATGCTACTATTACATTTTTGTTTTGTATAAAGAGGTCCAAAAGAGACAATGACAACACAAACCATCTACGGTAGATGAAGAAAAATATTGATTGGTAACATAATTGTGTTCTGGCAGAGTTTAAAACATAGATTGGAAATGGAGTTGAATGGAATGGAATTGACCTGCAGCAATAATCTCCTCCACCTCTAAGGGAGCAAATTCTTACCTGTAACAGTACCATTCCAGGCTCTTGGAGCAAACAGTAGCCTTGGGGCAAACAGTAGCCGATAGACTGTAGATTATCTCACCTTTTTCATTCCATTCCACTCTGTTCCATTCCATTTAAAGTTTTAAATTATGCCCCAAAGGTCTAAAGATATTCCACAAGATGATGTATAAAGAAATAAAACCTAATATCAGGAGAGTGTCATCTAATTACTATCTATGGCATGCTAAATGCACAAAGTCTTCAAACCAACGCTTGAGCTTTAAATTTGTGTTTCAATCCTAGTTTTTTGTCGTAAACTTTTCAAATCACATTGCGAAAAATTTGTTTCTTACCGATCGAAAATAACCACTTCTCAAAGGCCTCTAACCACAGATGGAGACTTTTGAGGAGTTGCTAGTGTGTCAGATAAGAAAGGGTAACAGAAATAATATAGGGAAAGTTTTCAATATTTCTCCATCAAAGCATATAAAATTACCCCCCAATAGAACCGTCTCGCCGAGTCGGTTCTAATGAGGGGTCATTGTACATGTTCTCAATGAAAAATAAGGGGGAAAACATGTCATAATAATCCCTATACGCTTCTTATCTGGAACACTGAGTCGTCTTTTAATTCCGATCCACAGTGTAGGTCTTGAGGGGGCGGAATTTGTTAAACCTTGGTCTGGATCTCAGATCTGGCTTTGGAGTTTGTAAAATTTATTGTGCATACAGCTGGCCATTAATGTTCTCGTCTAACGCTTTGGTTGCGTCAGAACAGTTTCCGTTCTCATCCTGAAATTAAAACCTAACAATTCTAAAATGTGTCCATCTACGCTGCCATAGTTTTGAAAATCCTAAAATTCCTTGATGAATAAATCCCTAGTTAGACTCTTTCCTTTTCTGAAAGTAGAAGTAATAGTAGATTATTTAGACAGTGTGTGTTTAGCAACAATGTCAGTGCATAAAGGGTCTGTTATTTATGATATTCCTTTGTATCAAAAAACGCCTTAGCAAGAATTTCTAACTGAATCGGTTCATTAACACATTCGGACCTTACGCATTTGTCATAAAAGTGGGTTATCTTTCAACGAAAAGCCGTATTTTTACGGGAAGACTCGTTATTTAAAAAAAAAATCCCCCTTCTTTGCCAGTTTTATGGCCCAAAAATCACTCCAATCAACATTTTATCATCAATTCTAAAGGCTGTACTGCTTTTAAAATGATTTCTGCTTCGACGATTTATACTACTGGTACAAACTTTAAGTGCAGAGAAGCAGAAACTGAGAATTGGCTGTTATACTTTTTCGAAAGCTAAATAAAATCCTGTAGTAGCGCGCTGCCATATATCCAAGAAAGATAATCCTAAGATCACTGTATCTGTATTACTAGAAACAGTAATAGCCAATTGAATGGGTCTTTTGACTATTTATCCGTACAGGCACGCAACGTTGAATTAGCACTGCAACAATGTTGATTCAACGTATGAATCATATCAAGTTGGGTAAAACAAAATAAACTTATATGTGCATATGTATATACATGTATTACTTTAATGTATTATTCAAATTACTGTGTTCAACGTCATGACGTTGAATCAAAGTTAAATTACCGTTGATTCAAAGTTGTATGCCCGACGGGATGCCGCACTCTGAGAAAACCTTTCTTAAGTCCCATGCAAATTCGATCAAATCTCTCTTTAACGATACACATGTCTGTGTATCTACAATATCCCTGAACTCTCAATGTTAAAATGATTTACGAGTTCGGACATATGATTTGGGTACTTTGACCACTTTCATTTCAGATAGGCCCTTATTTGATTTTGTTAATTTAAAGTTTGTTCAATCAATCACAGTATGAATGGACAACCTCGATGTCAGAAGTTGCAGCCATGGATTCGTTCCGCTGAGCCTCTAAGAGACCACCGTTACGAGAATTGACACAATAACAAATCACAGTAAGATATCATTAAAAATTAAAATGAGCTACGACACGACAAAACCAACAAAGTGGTTGTGCGCCCAGCGCAGACTCAGATCAGTCTGGGCATTCGCCCAGTCTGATCAGAGTCTTCACTAAGCGCTTCAAGGGTAGCTGTGGGTCAGAACTACCTCCATGTGGACAGCGAAGACTCTGATCAGACTGGGCGCACAACCACATTGTTGGTTTTCTCATGTCGCGGCTCAAATACTGTTTATATTACAGACTCCTGTCACGGACATTGTTATACCTCAGTTGTGTCTGATGAGGTAGAGGTTTGATCCTTCATCCCTTCATATCGATCCCTAGCCATCCGTAACGGTTCGACCATACAACTGTCTATTGGAGGATAAAGCTGAAAAGGAACAAAATATACTTAGGCTGTTAAAAGATAAACAATGGTCAGGATCTCGCATGATCAGTTCCATATCCCACCCAAAAATGAAAAGGGAAAGACCTGTAAACATAAATTGACATCAGTTCTAAAAAGACACGCACGGTTGATTGACTAGTTGGTTGGTTTGTATAATGGCTTTTCAGACAGTATTTCGGTGTATATCGAACTGTCTCCCAGAGAGAAGGAGAAGACGAGAGAAACATCCAAACAACGCCCACCCGCACCTACCGCAACCACAGTAGGCCATTGTCCTACTATTATCAATATTATAAGGACACTTAAAGTTACATAGCGCCGTCAGCCGGCCACAATTATCCCATACACGCACGGTAAACCGAATAAATAGCTGTTTTCCAGTTCAGCTAGTTCAGCTAGGTTCAATTCAATCATTCTATGAGCTGCTAGTACACCATTCCCGTATAAGAGAAATGGAATGCCAAATTCACAGATATCCAGCAAAGTAGTGTCAGAACGCAATCGGTAGGTAGTAACACAATCAAATCCCATATAACACCTCTCACACCATATGGGGAAAAGTAACATAAAGAAACAACATTTGAGCCGCGACACGAGAAAACCAACAATAAGGTTGTGCGCCCAGCGCAGACTCAGATCAGCCTGGGCATCCGCCCAGTCTGATCAGAATCTTCGCTGTCCGCATAGCGGTAGCTTAGAGCCTTAGCTACCCTTTAAGCGCTTAGCGAAGAGTCTGATTAGACTGGGTGGATGCCCAGGCTGATCTGAGTCTGCGCTGGGTGCACAACCACATTGTTGGTTTTCTCGTGTCGCGGCTCATTTGTTGGAAGACAATACCAAAAAGCATCTCTTTTTCCAGGTATAGTGGTCACAATGTTATACTTAACAAACCATATCTTAGAAAACTAAAGATGAGCGAACACGACAAACAGCATCTATTCTCCATAAACCATTTATTTTTGGTACGCAAATCTACAAATAGAACTTTCGAAAAATGAATTTTCTGGAAGCCAGATATGGGCCATATCAAACCAGGCCCTTTGATTATTTTCTATGAAATAATTGTATATTCTTTTAATTGATCTCGTTGATATCGCTGTCAGCCAAGTGGCTACGAAAAATTTCCTGTGTATGCTTTTTCGGATATTTACAAGGCAAAGCTGACTGGTTCATTGCACTATTCATTAAAATTAATAATTAGCAACAGAAGAAAGCAGAATTGCTGCCAGTGCGTTAACTCTTGGCCGGAAAAGGTTTATATGCTTTCAATATGTTCTGCTTCCCCTGAAAATATATCCATCGACGTTAAAGATGTACTGCACACATCCATGTTTTGTGTGTGTGTGTGTGTGTGTGTGTGTGTGTGTGTGTGTGTGTGTGTGTGTGTTTTCTTCATTTTAACAAAGGTGGGGTTGGATGGGGACAGCTTTTATGACTTCCTGTTTACTTTCCAGCTAAACAAACCTGTCCAAAATGGGATCAACAGTCCTAAAGAAAGAATTTGTTGCAAACGGAGAAAACTTCTCCTTGGAGAGAGAATTCTTTCCTTTTAGAGTTGACACCCGTTAAAAGAGAGGTGCAAAAACGAAAATGGAAGAGTTGCTTTCCCTGAGAGTGCGCTAATTCAATAATTTTAAAACTGTTTCCTCAAATGTCCCTGATACGTCACTCAATATGGCAAAAACGAAACTGCGAAATTGCTTCCCCTGCAGATGTATCAATTACCATATTTTTTCGGTTATAAGACGGGGGTTTCCCTTCATTAAAATGATTTCAAAGTGTTAGAATGGACAACACATATTATAGCAGAATTTCATAAGAGTGATTTAGATATATTGGGTCATTCTAGAGCGCGAAAGCCGTGTTTATAGCCGAACAAATACCGTAACTGTATCACTTCAGATGATCTGGGGCCGTATTTATAAAATGACTTAAGTGGTTGCTATGCTGTTGCTAAGGCTGAATTTCTATAAAGGAGATTCCCTACAACTATAAAATTTGCTCTGGAGGAACAGTCTGAAAAAGACTGTTCCTCCAGAGCAAATTTCGTAGTTGTAGGGAATCTCCTTCTTAGAAATTTAGCCTTAGCAACAGCATACTAACGACTTAAGTGGTTTTATAATATGAACCCTAGTAATAAACAAAATGCATGCCAACATACAACACATGCGAGGAAGCAGGAGTAGCCCAGCATACAGTCATCCTCGAATCACCATTGACTCGACATTGATTCAACGTCATGACGAATCAATGTTGATTCAATGTTGATTCGACACTGTTCCCAACGGTAGTTTTCTCGACTGTTCTGGAAATTAAGATTTACCTTTGCTACTGTTTCAAACATAGGAATAAGGACAAATTTGATGAATCCTATTTGTGCTTTAGGCTTAGTAACCTTGTCCCTGTCCATGAAGGGAGCCACAGGTAACCCCTCCATCTTCTCCCTGTCAGACTGAAAATTGGGGTGGATATTATAATTACGACAATAACGGATT
This sequence comes from Ctena decussata, assembly GCA_963989385.1. Lineage (NCBI taxonomy): Eukaryota > Metazoa > Mollusca > Bivalvia > Lucinida > Lucinidae > Ctena > Ctena decussata. The sequence continues at coordinate 65,238,605 of OZ022504.1, forward strand.
TTACTTGCACATTAAAGCGCAGCACTCAAACTTACCATATTTATGTACATTAGTCAAAAAAAAGGAAAAGAGAAACAAATACTACATTTTAGTTATTTCAGTTACATTTGCATTTAAAGCAGTATTTCTGCCAAAATTTCAGATTTTTCAAAACCTCTGTATGAAGTTTTCTGTGCAAGTAAACCCATTATAACTCTGATTTCCATTCACTTCAGGGCTCATTTTCAAGCAGAAATGATACTTTTGGCTTTAGTATTAGCCTGTTTTACTTCAGGTGGACCCGGTAGAAAATCAATGCACACTGGAGCATGTATATTCTCTATGTTAACTCAATTGGTTTACACAAAAATGAGCAGGTTTCCATCTGCCTAAAAGTGTTTAAGCTTTCTTAAAGGCTAAACAAATAGTTATCAGGCATTTTAACAAAAAATGGAATTGGTCACTTAAAGTAGACAAATAGCTTTAAGACAAACTATAGTCAACGGATTTTGTCCTTCGTTGTGCATAATCCTGGCTGTCCAGTTATGTGTGTGGTTTTGCTTACCTGATTGATTGATTCATTGATTGATTCATTCATTGATTGATTGACCGACCGGCAGACTGACCGATTTCTTGACTGATTGACTAATGGATCGATTGATTGATTGATCGATTGCACGGTCTCGTTTCAATAATCTATAATACAAAACAATCACTCAATCACTGTAATGATAAATTTACCCGAAGGCTCATACAAATTTTCTTAAATGCCTATACAAGAAAAAGGCAGAGACAAATTCTAACCTGATTAAAGTACTCCTCCAGGAGACAATCTACCCACGGCTCAGATACTTCCATTGGACGAACTTCGTTAGAGATATCACAGCATTTGATCAAAACCATTTTAAGCTGTAATCAAAACTAAATAATAGAGTCACTAGTAAATTTCAACTTTTAAGTTGCATGTGGGCAGCAATGCGGGGAGAAAAGTCTTAACTTTAACCGTATTTCGTCGGTTACAATGCCGTCATTTTCCCCTTCCAAAACAATCCCAAAAGTCTAGATCCGTCTTATAAGACGGATCTAGATTTTCGGGATTGTTTCGACGGGAAAAAACTCTAATAGCTGAATTTCATAAGACATATTTAGATATTAAGAATCATTAAAGAAATGTAGAGAGGCGCCGTAGTCGAGTGGTTAGAGTGGCTCGGCTATTGTGCAGAAAGTCACCGTAAGGTCGTGAGTTCGCGGCTCACTGTCGCCATACGATGACTCGCAAACTCTCTCTGTCAACCCAGCAGTAAATGGGTACCTTTTTCGAATCAGGGAAGGATAAGGCAGCGAAAGGAGAGAGATGGGCTCCGCCTTTCATCAGCTGTGCCCAAGATACAGTGGGTCTCTAATCCCCACTGCCCCTACGGCTATTAGGCTATGGGAAACCTTTTTATAGAGATGTAAAAATATCAATTTGTAGTCGAATAAATATGGTTTGAATAGGATAACTTTCGTGACGTCTTGTTTGCTTCCCCAGACGGCAAATCTCTTGTGAAATCACAGTGCTCTACCTTTCAAGAAAGGAATCTGCTCCTAAGTGAGCATTTTCTTTCTTTCAGAATTGATCGCCCTTTAGAACGTACACCAAAAACAAAGTCAAAGTAGAGATTCAGCTGGCAAATGACGTCGTATTGTCATCGATGCGACGTAATGCCGTCACATCGACGTCATTTCCACGTCATGTGCCCGCTGGGGATGATTCCTCCATTTACACTTCACAACGATTCAGTCAATTCTAAGTAATGCATAGTCGTTTTCTTTCTGTTCTTGCCCATTTAATTCTTTTTGAAAGATTGTCAAATTGTCATTCTCAGTTTTAACTACCAACTAAGCTATTTGATCTCTAAAAGAAAATGCAAAATAAAAACACAATCCCTTTTTGCTGTTTTGTTACTTGTTTGGTGATCATTTGGAGACCGGTTACCCGTACATGTTACTACAGTCCATTTCAAAAATATAAATCGGTATGATAGCGTCAGTAACGTTACGGTAAAAGAGTACTACAAAAAATGGCCGCTACTGCTCGCACATCAGTAGAGCAGTTTGGAACACGCTACTTACCGTGTCTAAATGTTCTTTGTTTTTGTAATCAAAGCCATTTTCTTGTTTAGCCTTGAAGCTTTCAATGATTTCACTATGTCTAGCCATATCCGTTGCTAAGATTAGTTGTGTTATACCCTGAAAAAACATACAAAAGTCATAAATTAACCCTTGAAACGCCTAAAAGCAGACGACAAGATTTACGTCTGCAGAATTTAGAAAACTGTTTCATCAAACTAAAAATTTGAAGACTATAGGGCAACCAGTGTATATCCATTACGAGCCGCCTTACTTGAATTATTCAACATTTCTTCATATTTGGTGTTTAAGGCGTTTCTAGGCACTAATTCACTCGAGCTTTTTAACTAGTTTAAAATTTTAAACATTTATCATCAATATTTGGGAGATACGTGTTGACACCCTGTATAGTTCTCGTTATCATAAAACGACTTATTCATAAAACGACTTAAGTGGTTGCTATGCTGTTGCTAAGGCTAAATTTCTTTGAAGGAGATTCCCTACAACTATGAAATTTGCTCTGGAGGAACAGTCTTACAAAGACTGTTCCTCCAAACCAAATTTCATAGATGTAGGGAATCTCCTTTATAGATATTTAACCGTAGCAACATCATAGCAACGACTTAAGTGGCTTTATGAATACGGCCCCTGATTAGGTTAAAACAATCTGTGATATTTTACTTTTTATGACCACACTAATAGCTTTATGGATAGTTTTCAGGCAGATCCATAACATAGTATAAAAGTTTACGAAAATAGTTTTCTCTTCAGAACCACTTGCATATAGATGTGTAGATTTATTTTGAGCCGCGACACGAGAAAACCAACACTGTGGTTGTGCGGCCAGCGCAGGCTCAGATCAGCCTGGACATTCGTCCAGTCTGGTCAGAGTCTTCGCTAAACGCTTAAAGGGTAGCTAAGGGTCTAAGCTACCTTCTTGCAGACAGCTAAGACTCTGATCAGACTGGGCGGATTCCCAGGCTGATCTGAGTCTGCGCTGGGCGCACAACCACTTTGTTGGTTTTGTCGTGTCGCGGCTCATTTATATTTAACCACCTTCGGCGAAAATTTTCATTTATATTTAACCCGAAAATAAAGTAAACAAGTAGGATTCTCAAACACAATTTTAAACAAACACTTGCTTGACATATTCAGACATGATATTTCGATCAAAACATTTTTTCATGCATATGCCTCCGCCAGGTGCCGTGGGAGATGTTGAATGGCGAGGGCGTCGCTCGAGGCTTTCAACATCTCCCTAGGGAACTGTATAACGATAAAATGCATTGAAAAACCAATAATGGTCGGTATTATTGCATAAATCAAGGAAATATTTGTTGAAATTTGCGACAAATATGACATTATATTTTGTCACCGTTTAACAGTCGACGCGTGAGTGCACCTTTTAATTAATATGCGCCTTCCAGGGCTAACCGATGTATACAGGTGATTAAAGGATCAGCTGTACGTAGCGAAATAATTTCAGCAGCCCCGGAACGAGAAAAAAGAAAGTCGCGAAGCAGCGTTTTAACAGCATGTGAATTGCCCTTTAATACATGATCTTGTGTCCGTTAAAGCATACATGTTAATAGCGTTTGATACCGATATTTATGCAATAATTCACACTGAAACATGATATGGACAGCAAACACCTCCCATTAACTGACATGTGCTTAACTTACCGCCCTGATTCTCTTGAAGGTATCTTTATCTACATTGCTGAATATGTTAGTTTCTGGGTTGGACAGAATTTGAAAGGCAACAGCACAGTGGTGATTTTCTAGAGGTGATATGTCATTGTATCGAATAGCGAGCTCTGTTCGTGCATTTATCTGATATCTAAAACAAAGAGAATGTATATGAGCCGCGACACGACAAAACCAACAATGTGGTTGTGCGCCCACCGCAGATTCAGATCAGCCTGGGCATCCGCCCAGTCTGACCACAGTCTTCGCTGTCCGCAAGGAGGTAGCTTAAACCCTTAGCTACCCTTTAAGCGCTTAGCGAAGAGTCTGATCAGCCTGGGTGAATGCCCAGGCTGATCTGAGTCTGCGCTGGGCGCACAGCCACTTTGTTGGTTTTCTCGTGTCGCGGCTCATATATGAGCCGCGACACCAAGAAACCAACAATGTGACCTGTGCGCCCAGAGAAGGCTTAAATTATCCCGAGTATCTGCTCAGTCTGATCAGAGTCTTCACTGTCCGCATGGAGCTTGCTTAGACCCTTTGCTACCCTTTAAGCTCACAACGAACACTTTGTTCAGACTGGGCTAATGCCCAGTTTGTTGGTTTTGTCGTGTCGCGGCTCATATCTATTCAGCCAGCATATACTTGCTGCTATAGACAGCTTAAAAGTCTTCCTTTTACAAGACAAATTGAAAACTGAAAACCATTGTTTCTTTCACAGAAAAAGAAAACGGGAAATTTTGGTGTTAGTATACTGTTCTTGAGTGTCTTAAGATATATTTTGTTGTGTCTGAAGTCGACGCTGGAATTTCTCGACACCAATTTTTAGATGGGGTACAGCTCGTCGGAAAGTTTTTTTTTAAAAAAAAAAGACAATTTTGCATTCCAGTGGAAACTGCGCCACTTATTCGCAAATAATTTCTTAATGGGTATAGGCGGTAGAGGTTGTTAAAAGCAAACAAAAATTAAAACGCTTTTGCACAACAATCTAACTTCACCTACAAGTGCATAGATGATTTCTGTATCTGGGTCGTTTAGCCCATTTGTGCCTGGAGTAGGCATCTGTCCTTATAAATAGGATTGAGTCCATTCGTCAATAAAGGGGCGTCTGGCTTTGTTTATTTTTATCATTCTTACTTTATTTTGAGAAGAAACAGCCATTTGCTTTATGCCAAAAGTGTAAATCAAGATCAGACGCTGCGGTTCTAAAACAATCCCATAACCTATAGTGGGTGCGGTGAATTTGGGTAAATGACGTAAAATTTCAGATTCATAGACCGTTACAGCTAGGAAGATATTTTTTCATAGGATTATTGAAGACAATGTACTGATAAGGTATATGAAGTTTTTAGGAAACTTACTTGGCAACTTTGGTTGTCATGACAACCGTTTATTAAAAACAAGAGGTCCATGATGGACCTAAATCGCTCACCTGAGTTATGATGAAATAACATGGAAGATCATCTGTCTGATGATGGTTCAATTGGAGCAGTTTTGCCTTCTATTCTATATTCTGACAAAGTCCATTTAGATTGGATCAAAACTGTGCCCTCTAGAGTGTACACAATGTTTTTCTAAGATCTGACTTTGCAATCTAGTTTTTGATCAGAAATTATTCAGTTTCAAACTTGGCCTACATTTCATGAAGATACACATTCTGACAAAGTTTCATGAAGATCCAGTGCAAAATAAAGCCACAATTGTGTACACAAGGTTTTCCTATGATTCTATCTAGTGACCTACCTGTAGTTTTTGACCTGACAATACCCAGTTCCAAGCTTGGCCTAGATTTCATTAAGATAATCATTCTGACAAGGTTTCATGAATATTGAATCAAAACTGTGCCCTCTAGAGTATACACAATGTTTTTCTAAGGTTTGACCTAGTGACCTAGTTTTTGATCCAACATTACCCAGTTGCATCCTTGGTCTAGATTTATTTGAGATAACTATTTTGACAAAGTTTCACGAAGATTGGAACAAAACTGTGCCCTCTAGAGCATTAACATGGTTTTCTAAGATCTGACCTAGTGATCTAGTTTTTGACCTGACATGGTCCAGTTTCAAATCTGATCTAGATTTCATGAAGATAAGCATTCTGACAAGGTTTCATGAAGATTGGATCCTAACTGTGCCCTCTAGAGTGTACACATGTTTTTTTATAAGATTTGACCTAGTGACCTAGTTTTTGACCTGACATGGTCCAGTTTTAATCTTGGCCTGATTGTATATGGATAAACAATCTGACAAAGTTTCATGAAGATTGGATCATAACTTTGCCCTCTAGAGTGTACACAAGGTCTTTCTAAGATTTGACCTAGTGACCTAGTTTTTGACCCCACATGACTCAGTTTCAATCTTGGCCTAGACTGTATTAGGACAAACATTCAAACAAAGTTTCATGAAGATTGCATCATAACTGTGCCTTCTAGAGTGCACACAAGGTTTTTCTAAGATTTGACCTAGTGACCTAGTTTTTGACCCCACATAACCCAGTTTCAAAGTCGTCTAGATTTATTTAGGATAAACATTCTGACAAAGTTTCATGATGATTGGGTTAAAACTGTGCCCTCTGTGTCATTCTAAGATTTATTTCTATTTTTAGCTCTGGCGGCCATTTTGTTTAACGAAGTGGATTTAGTTTAGGGCTATGAGTCAAACGTTTCTGTGAAATTATTTTGAAATTGAGCCATTGGCTTCAGAGGAGATGTCGTTTATAAGTTTTTCTATTTTTAGATTTCTATTTTAGCTCTGGCGGCCATTTTGTTCAATGGAGTGGAACCGTTTTAGCAATTTTTGTTTAGAGCCATGAGTCCAACATTTCTATGATTTTTTTTTTGAAATCGAGCTATTGGCTATAGAGGACATGTCGTTTAAAGTTTTTTTCTATTTTTAGCTCTGGCGGCCATTTTGTTCAGCGGAGCGGAACCATTTTAGCAATTTTGGTTCAGGGCTATTATAGAAACATTTGTATGAAATTATATTAAAATTGGCATACTGGTCTAGGAGGAGATGTCGTTTGAAGAAATTGTTGACGACGGACGGACGGACGGACAAATATCGATCACAATAGCTCACCTTGAGCACTTCGTGCTCAGGTGAGCTAAAAATCAAATAACATTTCCTCTGAAACTAGGCAGCCAATTTTAATCGAATTTCATAGGTATCACAAGACATATCTAGATTTCCAGGAATGTTTTAGATGGGAAACAGAATTTCATTAAACTGATATATACACTTGGGATCAATCTAGAAATAAAAACCACCGTTTTGTAGCCAGATAAAATTGATACTTTTATTATTCTATATGTCCTATCATTATAACTAAACAGACAATCACTTAATTAAGCCATCCCCCCGTTTGAATGCTGTTGTTTTAAGAGTTGGAGCTTACGTATTGTTGTAGCCCGGATGATCAAGATCGTGACAAACGCTTGCAGTAATGAGTACGCCGATCTCTTCCTTTGACATCACTTCCCATAGCTTGCAAAGATGGACCATTCCATACATCATTTGTGACACACAGAAGCAGTGCCGGAAATTGTGAAATGGATTGTTCCTATAGTTTTCTTGTACACACAGCTGAGAAGCAAAAAAGGTAAATATTGTTGTTAATGTGATGGTATCCAGATATGTGGAAAAAAACTACATCCACTTAGACACCTAAATATATAACAGACCTACATGTATGAATATATATCATATCAGTAGTATGGGGCTATTATTTTAAACACATGAGATTTCACCGCACGATAAAGCAAAACATCATATTTCATTGTAAGATGTTCATACTTTGAGGTTTAAGCCTCAATATTTCAATGAAATCTTTATTCCCGCATAAGAAAATGCAACATGCTTTAAATTGATTTCCATAATTACATGAAGCAGCACCTCTGTTTTCCAATTTTACTTTAATTTATTAACCTTTTTGTTATAATAATAGTAAAAATGTTGATAACAATGGTATAGTGCCACTGACTAAAATTTGGAAACGTTTTAAGTTAGCACTAATCTTTACTTTAAAGGAAAACTCTCTCTTACCAGCCATCTTTTGAGTGTGATAGGATTCATGTTAAACTCTTTAACGAGGTCCAACTCGTGATACATATGCTCTAGCAGGCTCAGCATCTGTAATATATGAAAATGTAAATTAACCCATTCAAGCTTAACGATCCATAAAAAAGGACATTGGCAATCAGTCTTTTTTAATGAATAGTTACCATCAGTTCTAATGCACTTACGAATATAACGCGACGTATGATTATAGGGATCAAACATGGATTTTCATGCATTAACGTTTGCCAGGTCCCGAGGGAGATGTTGACAACCGAGGCCGAAGGCCGAGGTTTTCAACATCTCCCAAGGGACCTGGCAAACGTTAATGCATTGGAAAAAATGTTTGATCGCTGTTATTGCATAAATTCAACGAAATATTCGTTAAGATTTGCGAAAATACGGCACTATATTTTGTCACCGTTTCACAGCCAACGTCATTTCAACGTCATGTGCCTGCTGGGAATCATTCATGTATTGCCCAAAGCTTCCAATGTGTCTCTTAAGAATCTAATCGGAGCAGACTGTGGGAAAAGATGACATAATTTGAGTACTATGTAAAGTTAACTCTTTAAGCCCCAGTGACGCAATTAGCGACATTTGCAAACAGCGTAGATCCTGATGAGGCGGCTCATAATGAGCCGCCTCATCTAGATATACACTGTTTGCCCTCTAGTATTTGAATTCTCAATATAAAAAGTCTTGGACAAGGCATTTTTTTAATTTTTGCAGACGTAAATTTTGTCGTCTGCTTTTTGGTAGTGAAAGAGTTAAAGACAAGTTCTCAGATAACGAACAGTTTAGCTGAATTGCAGTCTAGAAATATTTGCTGCCCGATATGCACACAAACATGTAGGACTACATGCGTACTGGTCATTCGCTTTAGGTGTCGCAGTAAGGGTAATAAGATTAACAAGAAAACGATTTCTAAAGTTATATCACTTGAGTAAAATCTGATCTACAATGCCTTTCTCAGGAATTTACGAGAGATGTGTTATTCTTATATTGATTCATCTAACCTGTTTCATATCACATAGCTTCAGCAAATCATGTCTTTAAGATGTTTACGCTGACCTATATACGTAAAATTACACTTCAAAGCTAGAATTACTTTCAGACATAAACATCATAGTTCTTGTGGGAATCTGACAAAATTGCGTTTGTAAATGCTTCTTGTCTGGACAAGAATGGAACATTATTGATTGCCAATGTTATCATGAAAATTTGGACAAAATAGTACTCGGATAAAAACTGCGGATAAAAATATGTGTGCAAACAATGTAGAACCAGCATATACTATCCGGCTACTGATTCATAAACACCCCTTTATATGGAAAATTGACTTCTTTGAAGCCAAACATGAAATATGGAAGAGTTTAAGAGTATATCATATAACGGTTGAGAGGTCTAAATATTTGATGTAAATACAATAAGAAAATGATACCAATCACGCACAGGAAAAGCAAGAGGCAAATTCGAAATAAAAAGTAGATCAACTCCTGGGTCTTTTGATGAACGATTCAATTCTTAAAGTCGAAAAATGCTTCTCACGGAGCTAAGGTCTCAACATATAGGTAAACATATGCCGTTCTTAGAAATTCTTGAATGTTATCTGATTTCATTTTCTTGCACAGGTGGAACAACTTAAAGTTCAAACCAGACTGCATAATTTTGTTTTCTATGAAAGCAACCTGAACAAACACTTTATAATTCAAAAGAATTAGATCGTTGCACATAGATATAATATAAATAACACTAAAGAAACATACCTCATTTGGTTCCCAGTGCCAAATATCAAACGTTGGCTGTTTAAGGTAGTCTATAGTCTCCTGAGATAATGTGTACTGAACAACATACGAACAAAATATTAATTATGCTAAATGTCACTGTATTTTGACGGTTATAAGACGAGGGTTTTCCTTCCAAAACAATCCCAAGATCTAGATCCGTCTTGCTAGACGGATCTAGGTATTTGTGACTGTTTTGGAAGAGAAAAATCCATTCTATAGCTAAATTAGACGAGACGGATCTATATATTGTTGGTAATTTTGGCAGGATAAACTCCCGTCTTATATCCGAATGAATACGATATATCAAACATGACTTTCTTACATGGCAGAACTAATAAACGTAATAATATATACTTTACAAATGACGACAATGTACATCTATATAAAATTATCCAAGTATTATGTCAAGATTTCTTAATTTTAGGTGCATGGATACTTTCCATTATTTTTGCCATTTTACAAAGGGGAACGACTTTTGTAGCTTTCTGTCTCTTTTTGCAGTCAATAAAGCCCTCCCGAAACGGAGTTTACTTTTTCAAGACAGAATTTGCTTCCCCTAAGAGAAAAGTGTTTCCTAAAAGCATACCCCGCTATTGAGTAGGGAGTAAAGAATGAAAATGGCTAATTTGTTCCCGTGTAAGTGTACCCGTCTACCTTACGAGTCATAAATTGACCATTTTCATGACACTTAACTGTTTCAAGCATGTGAAATGACTGGATTAAGAACAAAAATGTAAGAAACGTATATACTTTGACATTAAATTACTACAATGTCATCATACAAAGAATAAGAAAATTTCTGAAATTTTATTTTTTTTTACAAATAAAGCAAGCTAATATGCATGTAAAATAAATATATGTAACTCTGATTATATACTATTACAATTAATTAATAATCGTTTATATACAATGAGAATTTCTTTTTTAGATTAATTAGAAAACTCTGATTATGAAAGTCATTACACGTTTCGTGATATATGATCTTACATATCAATCCAATAATAGCAGCAACAACGACAAAATATCATAATTTAGTGAAAAGTTAAAAGAAACAAACACGATAACTGTCGAACATACTTATACGTACGAAACATAAATTCAGCAGAATTTAGTCTGTTCGCTGTCAGACCTAGACGGCTATTTCATTGTCCCTAGAATTGGTACGATCATATTTCTCTCAGAGATTTAGTCAGTTTCGTTACATCATAATTCAGCCGCGACGCGAGAAAACCAACAAAGTGGCATGTGCGCCCAGCGAAGACTCAGATCAGCCTGGGCATCCGCCTAGTCTGATCAGAGTCTTCACTGTCCACACGGAGGTAGCTTAGACCCTTAGCTACCATTTAAGCGCTCAGCGAAGGGTCTGATCAAACTTGTCGGATGCCCAGGCTGATCTGTGTCTGCGCTGGGCACACGACCACTTTGTTGGTTTTGTCGCGTCGCGACTCAATTATTTTTGTGATGATTTTTATGGGTTTCTACAGGTATAGTCCGTTTGCTCCCAAATGCAAATGGCATCCCCAATATTTTCTCAAAATTGGTGAGAAGTAGAAGATTTTGGAATTGCTCATTCTTAATTTTCATCCTATACATAACAAAATCATAATTTTGCAGAAATGTCAGGTTTTGCATAAAAAAAAGTTTCTATACAAAAACAGTAACTAAAATATGTCATTTTCACCTCTTAATTACACGGGAGTAAAAGTTGGCTGTTGGAATTCCCGTTTAGTTTTACGTGTTAGAGCATGTGACCAATGTATGCAATCCCTAGAATAAAATTTGCATAATTAATTGAAATTTTATTCTGAATCCATTTTTTTCTACTTTTTGTTTCACCCATATATTATCCAATTTTAAAACATACAATTTTTACTCGTAAAATAATATAAAAGTTGAATGTTTATTTACAACATAGTATCACCTGACTACTAAGTGATACCATGCGTTACGCGTGCGGACAGGTGAATACATTTTACTATTTCATTCATATACGCTCACACCTGTAGTAAACAACGAGTTTATGCTATTGCCTATCAACAATATTTTGGCTGTTCTAACAAGCAAAAGACGCCCTTTAGTGAATCTGCTCAGTTTTTGCATTACTGTCAATGGAAAATATTTTACAAAAGCATCCAAAATTTTTGACTTTCGGTATTCTGTCATGTATAGTTACAGGAATCATTAGGACATTAGAACATTTGATGGAACTTTTATCGTTTTTGAGAAAATAAGCAAAACCCCGTTTGCACTTGGGAGCAAACGGACTATACATGTTATACTTGGACAAAACTGGCATATTAAAGTTTGCTATTATTTGTAACGTATTTTTCCCTCTGTTCCATGCTTTGTTTGGAAAAGTTTTCATCAACTCAATATTAAAACATATCGCACTTTAAATTGCTTTTCTAACTTAATTAATACATACTTGTACAACCGTAATGAGAATAAAAGACCCTGTCAGCAAAATATGTATATAGCTGCCAAGCCGCCGGATAACAAATATGTCGTCAAACCGTTTTAGAGGAAATCGGTAGAATAACATTGTTTGGTTTGAAAGCGAACAGACTCTATTCAACATTACAAGCAATTTTGCTTTTATAAACATGAAAGAGGACCAACTTTTTCTAAACATGTTGTGCTTATTTAACAAACCGTAGTTACAAGAGGGAGTGCGTCTAGTCTAGGTTCTATATGATACAAAGGAAGAAAAATGAGCCGCGACACGAGACAACCAACAATGTGGTTGTGCGCCCAGCGCAGACTCAGATCAGCCTGGGCTGTCGCGGCTCAAATATGGAATCGATTCAAGCATGCATGAAAATAAATACCGTATTTTCTCGGTTAAAAGACAGGCTTTTTCTTCATAAAAAATCTCAAAGATCTAGATGTCTTTTAATTTCGGATTGTATTTGGAAGATAAAACCTACAAGACGGATCTAGATCTTTTGGATTAGTTTCGAAGGAAAAAACATCTTATAGTTGAAGTGCACGAGACTGATTTATGTATCTTCGGTAATTCTGGAAGGCTAAACTACCGTGTTATTATCGAAAGTATACGGTAGAACAACTCGTGGTTTATGCTGAAGCTTTCAACTGTCGTTTTTTTTTTATTATTATTATTATTTTGTTTTAAGGAGATTTTCTTTTGACAACAAAACAATATTTGATGTCAATGTTGGTGAAAATATCAATGTTCAGAAAGGACAAAATAGAACAAGATGAAGTGTGTTGCACATCTAACTTAAACAGTTCAGATTTGAACGATAACAATGAATCTTGCAGACCAGAACAAACTGTTATACAAAACAACAACGGATCCAGAAATACACAAATATTTGTATGCTCTAAATATATCCTAAATATTGGAAATGACATTAACGCTTTACCCACTGAGAAATAGAAAGCGAAGCCGTGTAAAAGATTGTAATAAATCACGTTGCTAACGTCGTTGCATGCATATGCGCCTTGATGACGTAAGATGTAAACACTTATTTTTGTCAACGTTCGCCTAAAACAGACATGCAGAGAAGTCGCATTACAACTGTATTTTCATTCTGAATAATGTTAGAATCGAATTAGTGAACTCTCACGGATTAACATGTGTGTTGTCGTGCAGCTGCGAATAGTAAATCATTTCGGCTTTGCCATGTCGTGAATGGACATTTCGCGACCCGCCGTCAAACATCATTTGTTAAGCAGCGATAAATCATGGCTATGGCAAAAATGTTTCTTAACTGATTTCAGCTTTCCAACATTTAAGGTAACAACACTAATCTGGTGATAATACGAGCCGCATTTCAGAAAAGAGATCTTAGAATATTAGAAAAGGCTAGTGCAGACACAGGCATAGCCTGTTCATCATTCTATCTGCATCTATTGTACGCACAACTGCATTGTAAAACCATTTTTTTCTATTTTCAGGATAGTCAAGAAAATTATATTTTGAAATCCAAATCCTTAGATTATTTTACTGTATTACGGTTATGTCCCCCGCCTTTTCGAAGAAAAGCGGAGGGACATAGTTTTCGGCATTCCGTCCGTCCGTCCGTCCTTCCTTCCGTCCTTCCGTCCCTCTAAAGTAGTAGGTACCTACAGTTTTATGCCGATTCTTTCGAAACTTTACAAATGTTTTTGTCATGGTCTGGAGATACGGATGTGGTTTGGATGTAATCCTGAGATTATTTTTTGTCACGTTTTCCATTAGTTGAACTTAGTCGTTTTTAGGCGTTTTTACTATCAAACTGACTAGATAGTGGGTACCTTGTGTGTGCAACGACTCCTACAGTTTTATGCCGATGCCTTTGAAACTTCACAGGTGTTTTGGTCATGGACTGAAAATATACATGTTATTTGGATATAATCCTCACATTATTTTTTGTCACTTTTTCCACAAGTTGAACTTAGTCATTTTTAAGGCGTTTTTACTATCATACTGAATAGATAGTGGGTACCTTGTGTGCGCAACTCCTCCTACAGTTTATGCCGATGCCTTTGAAACTTCACAGGTTATTTGGTCATGGTCTGAAGATATGCATGTGGTTTTGGATATAATCCTCACATTATTTTTTATTACTTTTTTTACAAATTGAACTTAGCCATTTTTCATACATTTTTACTATCAAAATGAATAGATAGTGGGTACCTTGTGTGTTCAACTCCTCCTATAGTTTTATGCCCATTCCTTTGAAACTTCACAGGCGTTTTGATCATGGTCTGAAGATATGCATGTGGTTTGGATATAATCCTCACATTATTTTTTTATTACTTTTTTCACATTTTTAACTTAGCCGCTTTTCCAGCTCAACACTAAGTGTATATACAGTGGAGACCTAGTTTCCAAGGCGGGGGACATAAATTCGTCGAATTTACTTGTTTTCATTGCAATGCCATATTTAAGTTTGAATAGCAACCAAGTTAATAAGCCCTCTGGCACCATTTTGTTCAGGCATAAGAAAGTTTTGGCTTGGCTACTGAGAAGTTAATTTCTGAATATTTTGTCATTTTCAGCATTACGGTTGACATGGCAAAAAGGCGAATAGAGCCGTTGGCGAAAAAATGACAAAACATATATCTTATAAAGGACTTGGTAAGAACAAATCTGTAACAGGTTCGTCCATATATCTGCAATGCAAAGGCAATAACAGCTAATCTTCTTTTTCTCCCATAGACAGTCAATGGCAACTTTAAGTGTAGGCCACTAAAGAGTTAACTTCTGATAGTTTGCCATATTTGACATTGCGGGTGCTATTGGCAACCAAGCCCACTATCACAAAAAGCATATGTTTGATAGAGGACTCTCTTAAAACCATTTAAGCGAAAAACTTTTAATATATATGCAAAATATTTTAGAGCAGTGGTGATAGCCAATTTTCAAATGTCTTTAGACACTCAATGGTTACTTTAAATTGTCAAAGTAAAACAATACAGAACCGACTGGCAAGAAAAAAACCTTTGTTTTTAGATGCCCATGCAAAATCAAATCAACCAAGCTTAAGCACAAGGAGCATATATCTGATAGAGAACTATCTAAGGAACAGTTCTGTAAAGGATTTGTCAACATATTTGCAATGTTTACGCAGCACTATCCAATATTTAATATTCCATCTGAAAGTCAAGGACAACTTTATGTTGGAATAATAACAGAAGTAATCCACCGACTGGAAAGACAATCAGCATGTTTGGTAGATTCTTATGGAAAGAGTATTTATAAAGCTTTTCCAGAATTATGGCTATTGAGAAGTTGAATTTTAAATATTTAGATATTTTCAGCATTACTTTTGCTAGGACAACCCAAGCCAATCATACAGATGGCGCAAAAAGCAAACGTATTTGAAGTACCTTTATGTAAACCATTTGTTATTTTATCTGCTATTCTTAAGCGACAAGAGTAAATTATTAAATTTCCCCATTGACAGTCAACTCATAGCAACCTAGTCCAAGAGCAATTGGCATGAAACCCTGTTCTTTTTGTTTCTTAAACACGAAATGCTGGGAAAGAAATTTCGATACAAACACCATTTTAAGTTCAGAGGAGCTGCCATTTTAAATGCTTACAACAGACGGACGCAGGGACCGACGCCAGACAACACCCTGTACTATAAGCTTTCCCAGCAGCCTTCTAGATCCTTATTATAAGGGTGGGACCATACGATTACTACATTTAAAAAATATTCAGTTTTTGGTCAAAAACAAAGTTTCTTATAAATTTTCAATCATATCTGTACTGCAGAACTGAAATTTTAATTTTGAAAATTATTTTTTACTGAGTAAATAACATTGTTATTGGTAAAAATGATGCGGTTTTTTATACCAAGCTAATGGTGTCAAAACTTAAAAAGGTCACGTTTTAAGACGTCACATCTGATTGCGTATTCAATAATTCCAAAACTAAATTTCAGTTTTGTATAGAGATATGTTTGAAAATAAATTTATAGTGTGCATTGTTTGTAACCAAATCTGAATATTTAGAAAAAAAACGAGTGATTGTATGGTTCAACCTTAAACGGATCGATTTATAGGGGTTTAGGGAAACCCTTGACTTATAACCGAATAAATATAGTATGCATATATACATATAAAAAGGATATTTGACAGGATTCTTTCCGCATATCATATGCCTTCATTTTTTTCAAATTCAGAACGATTAAGGTGGTGATAATCACTGATTTGGGACAAAGACAAAAATCTGCATAAAATACTCAAAATAACACTGTTCTTTCCAAAACTTAGCAGATACCTTCTTTATGTTGTTTCTCATAACTTAGAATCCCAAAATGCAGCATTTGTTAACGTTAAACGTGTTTTTATAAGGAAAGATCAAAGGGTAATTTTCTGCGAATGAATCTGAAAAAAATAATATCGTTATTGAAAATATACTTAGTGCTTAGAGTACCTTGTTGCATAATGGAGAGCGTCCTAGCAATTATTTTTTCAAACTCTTTCACACATTATCAGGCTGAGCAGATGAAAAAAGATGCAGTCTGTGTCCAAATATTTTTGTCAAAACACACACGTGGGACAGGTGAGACTATTTTAACAAGGTTGAACAATTTCATCTACACACCAGTGATCACGTCGGTAAATTATTATTTACACTGTAGGTGTTACATAGGTATGCTTGCCTACCCTATATTTAATAAATGTGCCAATGTACATTGACTTTGTATATGGTTGAACATTTGAGAAAAAGCTACCATTTTCATCTGGTCGACATTACAATTTGAGAAAGAGTTGGAATAAATAATTGCTTGGACGCTCTTCATTATGCAATAACCCACCTTCAGCACTACATAAATTTTCAATAACGATATAAATTTTTTAGATTTATTCGCAGAAAATTACCCTTTGATCTTTCCTTATAAAAACACTTTTTTAAGCAGCATGTATGTCTATTTTGTATTCTAAACTGTAAATAACAACAAAAATAAGAAGTCTACTAACTTTCAAGGAGATACCTTACTTTTTTATGGTTTTATGCAGATTTTTACATTTACCACAAATCACCACCTTAAGAAGCAAGTTTGGGATATAAAGCAAAAATGGAAAATGTTTGAAACAAATGCAGAGGTCGCAATGCTGTTGTGTAGAGAAATAGGCAGAGTATTATTAGAAAGAAAACGGCAAATAATTCTACATTAACCGTCTCACAAAACGTTTGGAATTCTGATAGTAGTGTAGTTCTAAATAAATGTAAGAAATTTAAGCTAAAAAACTAGAACCAAATGAAGGTGAGGCAAAATTGACTGTTCTGAAACTTGGTTTTCTCTTCCAGACACTGATTTACTCGGAAATTACTTTATATAAGATTGGTGATTCAGTCGCACTCTGGCGTAAATTCAGATTCAAAGCTACCACCAAACGCCTATTTTTTTACTTTGTATTCTAAATGGACTGCATTATGTTGTTTAAACAGATAGAGTTGTTCAACTGCAGTTTTATCACAGATATTTTAAGTTATCATATTCTGCGTACTATCACCAGATAACAAAACAGAGTGCAAATTCTTCTCAAGTGTCACATGCAACCGATATCCGAGTTACTTCCAGTTTTGTATTACAGACACCTCGCCAGCTTGAACTGTTCACAAATTTGAAACAATCATGGAATCATGATACCTGTATATGTATGTAATAAATATAGCTCTAAAACCCTACAGTCTGTAAACTGGAAAATTAAGAATTGTCAAAATTTAATCAGAAATGATGCGTCATAAGAATTTTGTCAAACTCGTCCGTAAAAATATGAGTATCCTTTATATGCAATAAATATGTTTTACGGAAAACTTTCCTCGATTAAGCCGTTTTCTCCCTTTTTGTCTCATGGAAAGATTGACATAGACTCATAAACGCGCACTCATCGGAATTTCAATTCAGCGTTAAAAGTTATATAGAGGATCTTACATGAGTGCTCATGTACTATTGAATTTATTAAACGAGTTGGGGAAAGAGATAAGATGCGAGGCTATTATTCGATAATACAGAAGCACGAATGCAAGATTCTATTTATCATATGACACTAAAATCGCATTTTATCAGCAAAATTTTCACAAAAACGTCACGATTTCGCCATTAGAAAACGCGACGTTTTAATGGACGTCAACGTATAACGTTACGGCGTAATTTGCATGATTAATCCACTAGTGGATTATCGTTTTTAATGCATGGCTTTATTACACTCTCAGATGCGACGTCATGTGATAAAGTTCTTTACGTGCCGACAATGCTTGGTTTAATCTAGTTATGTAACCAGACAATAGGTCCGATGATACTAAGCCATTCAAGAACTGGCGAGAGAGTTTCATCGTTTCCTAATTATTGAACTTTATGTTTTAATACATGTTTCTCTTACATAGTATAATAACAACTGAAGCAATCTGAAACCATACAGGCAAGCAATGTTGAATCCTCATTTTTTTTATATAAATATCAGTGTCACACGCTAACAGGCATGGTGTAACGAACAGAAAACCATGTATTACCAAGGCAACTCACGTGCTGATAAAGACCTGCTTTTTCCTTTTCGTATGCAAGTTTCAGGACAATACTAAAACAATGCATAAACAAACGGGTAGTTTGCAGTTGCAGTTATCGCTATCGGGCCCGTATGCGAGATTCATACAACTTTGAATAGTATAAGAATTGAAGAGCAGGCGGTATAGAAAAGAAAAAATTAGAAGCGTGACTTTTACATGTGAACTGTTGTTAAAGGTTTGAAAATAAAATCACGACGGCTGACCATATCATGAGACAAGGATTTTATAGAAATGCATATGCGTGTATATGTTATGGCGATGAGACCAAAAAAGCCTTAACATTTTCCATATTTTTTCTGGATTTGTAGTTGAATATATGCAATAATACTCATTAAACACAATTTGTCAGTATATCAACATGTGTCAGGCCCCGGCTCTCGGGGGCTGTTGAAACCCTTGGCCTTCGGCTTTGCTTTCCAACACTTTCCTAGGGACCTGACAATTGTTAATGCATGATAAACCATGTTTGACCTCATATTGAATCAACCCCAGCAGGCACATGATGTCAAAATGACGTCGATGCGACGTCGTTACGTCGCATCGACGTCAGTACAACGTTATTTCAACGCCATGTGCCTGCTCGGAACGTTTATTCAATGCTGATTTAGGGTTGTTCTCTCGATGGGAAGTTACAGAATGAGCTGAAAAGCGATGTTCTTTAGGATTAGCCAGTTCTGACTTAATGCACAATGTCAAAGGTACCCATGCTCGTTCATGGCAGAAAGTTGCTTAGCAACATCGGAAAAGAAAGCTTTCTCCCTCAATTATGTTTTCATGCTAAGACCATAAAGTCATATAAATATGCGCACGGCGTCTTTTCTCATGACGCGGATAAAATGGATAATCATAGTGAAATTACTGACATTCGGTATTTTTTGCAAAATCGCTACTTTTCAGAATCACAAGTGAAATGAGAAACAAGAAACAAAAAATCAAGGTATGTCAACGTCCATGAGATAGGATAAAGTGCTCTGTATTTTAACCGTAGTTCTGTAGCTCGGATATCGGTATTTTATTGTATGCAAACAAAAGCAAAGCAACGAAAAAGATATACAAGCAGGCGTAGGAATATTATTTCAAGCATAAGTTTTTACCTTAGGGTATGATGGGACATCCCTTTTTAAGCAGATCTTTCTCTCGTCACTTAGAGAACTATAAAAATTATCGAGAGTGTTACTGTTGTGACCATACAATAGGGGTCTGATGACGTCATTTGCATGCGCCCACAGGAAGGTTAACATAAAAAGAAAGAAAAAGGAGGAAAAATGTTAATAATTTAAGGAAAGAAAAGATCTAAAGACGAAAACAGAATAGTTCAATAACAATAAGGTATAAAATATTTTAATGATCTTCATACAGGTTTACCGTGCAAAAACGGTTAACATTTTTCCTGTGAATTTCATCAAAATCTATAAAAAGAGTAACTTTGTGTGTCATACTTCGCAACAAGCATGAGTTTTGTTGAAATTGTGTATTCAAACGAAAAATTATAGACTAAAGTATTAGTAATGCATTATTGACCTTCTGACCAAAATTACTTTATGTTGTGCTTTCAACAGCATACTGTTCATATACTAATGTTCACCTAACTAATATTATAGAGTGAGTGAATGAACTCAGGTTTAACGTCCCACCAACAACTACGTCATACGGAGACGGACCGCGGTGAAAAGACTCATCTGAAGACCGGAGAAGCGGGGGATTAATATTTGGGATGAACAATAGTATATAAAGAGTACGTTATGCTGAACTTATAAAAATTCTTTTACCGACCTCGTGTGAATAACGTATTTAATTTGAAAGCATGTGCAAGAGGTATATCATCAACGTGTAATTTATTTTCAGAATGACTAATCCGCATAGTTACATAATGAAAGTATTACGGGACACGGAAAGAACTACTTAACATTAAAAACTGTTCAATTTACTGAATCTAAATTTTATCAGTACACTAAGATTCTCAAGAAACTAGGGCTAACAATTTCATTTATTTAATTTACAACAATTTGGTCTTTTAACTTATTTTAACAAAAGATAATGCATTCGTTGTAGGAACTAACTGAATATTCCTGGGCTGCAACAGTACATTTTTACATTAAACAACTGTCTGCAAAGAAAAATAAATAACAACACAAAATTAACTCGAAGTAAGCTTTCAAACAAAAAGCACACTAGACTAGCTTTGTTTTATACAACAGGGTCTGTACAACTGAACGCATATATAAGCCAGCTTCGTTGAGCAAATACTGACATGTTTGATACTTACAAACGTTTTAGCTCTTAAATGTTTTATTAGCAAACATATCACGATATATTTAATGAATCTTTAACAGAAAGTCTTGATATATGACTAGCAATTACAACAATTATTTTGTAACCCACAGGTGAAAAATTATATGGTTTAGTTATATGAAACTGAAATGCATCTTTAAAAAAACTGTGCCTCAACACACATAAAAGATCTTTGGAGCATATTATTACAGCGAATTTAGAAAAGCATTTCGGGTAAGTTCTGCAAGCTCAGTAACCCTAATGCCTTTGATTTTGGCACTCTGACCCTTGATTTAACGTCATGACGTTGGATCAAGCTTGATTCAATATTGATTAAACCTTGTGTGCCCAGTGGGTAGATTTATCCTTATCATCTTATCAGGAACTCCGAAAGTTTTGGATGAACAAGGACAACTGTATTCTGTAAGTGAATTCCGAAGGAATACCCTCTGGAAATAATGAACACATCAGAGAGATGAAAATAACGACTCTGAACCTGTTCATTGCTGTAGTACTTCAGCGGAAGCTATTGTCAAACTGACTCAGCATGAGACCAATGACACAAACGGACAAGAAATCGCATAATCTGCACTATGTGAGTATATACAATGATAATTAATATCAGTTTCAGTGAAGATAAGAAAAAATCTGGTGGCATGTCCTTGATATGTGTTGAGGCTTAATAAAGATTCAGCCAGTTACAGAAGTCTGTTGATAGATAATTTTCTTTCTAGTTCTCTTATAATTAGCTCACGAGACAAGTATCGTGACAGAAACGGTTCTAAAATCAAATATAATTCAAATGTAACTGAAAAAGTTTTGGTCTTCGCCTTATCATGTGCTTTATCTTTGGGTAAAATTAAGGCTTACCTCGACTTGTCTTCAATACTGCATATAAAGTAGGCAAAGACATTTATACTGGTATAGAGACGAACAATATCAACCACACCTAGACAAACGTCTGTCATGTTCTAAAATCATTTCTTATTTGATGGTTCAAAAATATTATTGTACAAAAAGGCAGGGACTTTACTGCGTTAAATCATAACTACTTTAACCGCCTGCAGTTGCTGAATTACTTGTCAAAATACCTTCGAAATGAGTCCTCATCCATTAGTCTTAACACAAATATGCTGTTACTCTCAGCTCTCGTTATCACTGAATTTTATTGTAGTTGCTAAGGACTTGATCATACATCTATATATATTTGATAATATAGGGTCTAATAATAACTCAGCAAAGCAAATACCAAATGGTTTTATAACTTTCTTTCAGATGTTTCTTGATAATTGCTTTCAAAATATCTTCAATATCGTCATAAATGAGAGACGAAGGTTTTGTTGAAATATGACGCTTGAAACAACCTTTATGATTTATATTTCCTGGAGAGATTCATGTTGCCTACACCACAGTATTTACAAGGCATTTATCGCTAAAACAAGAAACGGTGAAAAACAACAGAGGGATACATCCCTTTGAATTTCCGACCACCTAAAAGGTGTTTAAATTATCAGAAGCAAAGCTAATAAATGTATCTACGCATAGCAATTCTATGTAGCCTGTCTAGGTATGGCATTTGACTAAATAACAACATAATGCCGAAAACAAACATACATACTGTTCATAACCGATGCAAGAGTGTCTCGGCCTGAAGCATTAAGATCAATGAAATAAGAGACATGAGGGTAAATTCGGACAGCTGGTAAATTCGGACACTGCCACTGATTCGTTTATATATATCAGTTGTTTGGAATTAAAACAAAATTCACCGTGCAAATGGTGAAAATCTTGATGAGATGGCTCATTAAGAGCCGTCTCATCTTGATTTTTATTGTTTGCAATGTTATGTCCGAATTTACTCGCTGTCCGAAGTTACCAGACTGGATCCTATTGGCTTATTTTTCTTTAAGTGTCTGGCTGCAACGACTTGTTTTCATTTTTTACAGGGACGCAACACGTTCGCTTCCTCCTCTCTAGCAAGGGTCTACTCGTAAAGGAAAAATACTCATGAGGGAGCAAGTTTCTTTCCTTTAAGTAGTGAACCCTTTGGGGTAAGGTGGCAAAAATGAGACTGTTAGAGTTGTGTTCTCTTGATGTGTATCTGTATACCTTAACATATTTAAATGACGGGGGCTGAGGAGGGGACCCAATGTGCATGAAGCGGGTAAAAATAATTTGCAAAATGATGCAACTTGATTTTGAGGAAGTTGCTGATCTATAAAGGGAGGCAATTCAATTTTCTACCTTTGCCTCAGGAGGGGTTTTTGGCATGTATGGCTATTAAATTTCGTCTTTTCAGTCGTAAATTCATTTCTAACCTATCTCCCTTGATCCTTGATTGAGGAATAATCTAGTCATGGCACCCATCTCATCAACTACAAAAATCGAACGATATATCATGTCCTTAAAGCTTGTAAAATGAATAAAATGAAAAAAAATTATGGTATTCGTTGTTTATGAAAACTGTCCCTCAAAGGCATACTGAAAGTGTTGAACTTGCTAAGTCATCCAAAATAAATCATTCCTCACGAAAACATTTTCTGACGTATCTCCCTAGCAATCTTTGAAACTTAACAGGGCAAATAGACAAACCAAATGGAATTCGATTATGTCCAACAACAATGAAACAATGGTCACTCCAACACTTTTTGAGCTAGCATTAGTAAAAATCAGTACAATTATTAAAAACATAAGCCACCATAAACATCCAACTGCCATGATAATTTCGGTCCTCACAGTTGATCAACGCCAAAAGAATCAGTATATTACGTTTACTGGCTATAAAATGATAGCATTTAAACCGATTTTTTATTAAACTAATAAAAAAATTTACTTTGAATCAAGAGAATATAAGTTCTCATTTTAAAAAGTACAAAGCGAGTCCTGCATCCAGTTCAGGGTCGAAAGGTTTGGAAAAAGCTTAAAAATACAACATAAACAAATTACATTCGTGTACTTTCTGTTGCGTTTTATCATTTGTACCATTATGAGGTAATCAAAAAGATCACACGTTCAGCATTATCATAGGCGCATTGGGTGCCAATAATTATGTTTCTTTCTTAATCGAGCTTTCTGATAATCAGTTTGTTTGTTTGATTCTTCTTTCGATTTCCTGAGAGACAATTTTTATTGGAAAACGGGAGAACTGCAGTCAAGGGGACATTCGACGAACTCGTAAATGGTATTGGTCCGGACACAACATATTGCCGTAAATAGGTAAGACTCTTCGACAATTTGACATTGACACTGAGTTACGAAAAAAGTCACCATGCGCAATATCATTTTGTCCATAAGTTTTAGTACCTTTTCCAAGCGTGTTGGCTATTTAGGTAATATTGGAAGTGATGAGAATTACTGATTTATGGGATTCCTGACCGAATGCATTTACATTTTATAAATTTCACACATCCGTTGACGACTTTGCAGTGCTTTCTTTTCTTTTATTTTATCAAAAGTGATTTCCGAATGGTCTCATAATAAGTAGGTCTAATGAATTTAGTTGTCAGTAGTATTTAGAAAAACAAGTTTTGCCTAACATGCAAGATGTATCAGCCGTAAGTAGCTCGTCTTATCATTTTAAATCCGCTAAATTAAATGTTTATTTATCAACTAATGTAACTATTATGCTTTGTACCAAAGCAATCCTACTACCCCGATGGAATTATCATCTTCCACTATATACTGTTGGAAGTAATTGGCACGTCCGGCCTATTCATGTATTCTCGTGTACAGAAATCTTGTCTAAGTATATGTTATCAAGCACGGGTCTCAGTGCCAATGGCAGGAAGTTATAAGCACAGAATGTACGGTATACTGCCGGGAAAAACATTGAAAACAAAGCCTGCCGTGTAAGCATACACTGAAAGCTTACATCTCATTAGTTGTTTGAGTTAAAAACTCTACACCTGAAACAACAACCATTCAAGCAAGTACACAGTCAGAACTTATAGCCAAGCACAAACTAGTATTTGGAGAAACGGCCTCTATTCGAAATTTCTTCCTACAACAGTTTCATTTTCGATATATCTTGGAATTCTGACATATGGCAATACAGTCTGGTACCAGTTTTCTCAAATTTCCGATTTATTAACCTCAAAGAAAGAAATAGTGCTTACATGCTGCGATGCATCCATAGTTTGGAAAAAGATGCAACCAATACATTTTTATGCACGGAGAAACTCATTATTGAAGAAAACAGATGGATAAGTCATTACTTTCTTGCTACCGACTGTAAATTCTTTTTCTTTTTTGTGTGTACAAATATTTCTCCTTAAAACCTTTGATAAAAAAAAGGTTTGCAAAAACAGAGTTTTATTAGGCAGCTTTTCGTTCTTGGCGATGTGTTTGTGCATGCAAACACGAATTACTTTGGATTTTCTTAGAAACTTGATTAGCTTATAATTGGTCTTTCATGTTTGTTAAAATTCAATTGTGCACTTACGACAAAACCTATGGAAGCTAATATTTTTCCGGAATCTCCACCTGCTAATTATTAGAAAACAGCTTAACTTGGAACAAAAGTTCGTGTCATGTTATTATTCCCATGCCAAGAGTAAAGATCAACTGAAAACTGATACTTCCTGGTACAGAGCTTCAATAACCATTTGAGCTGTGACACGACCAAAACCAACGAAGTGGCAGTTGTGCCCAGCGAAGTCATAGATTAGCCTGGGCAGCCGCCAAGTCTGATTAAGAGTCTTCGCTGTGCGCTTAAAGAGTAGGTAAGGGCCTAGGCTACTTCCATGCCTACAGCAAAGGCTGTGATCAATTTGGGCGATCGCCCAGGCTAATCTGGGTCTTCGCTAGGCGCACATGACACTTTGTTGGTTTTGTCGTGCTGCGGCTCATTTTCTCTTTAAAAGACTACTACTAGTGTCAACTTAAAATGTGTTACCTGGAGGTTTCATTGCATTATTACTTTGCTTTCTTCTAAATTTTCGAAAAGCACTAACTAAAAGAAAATTGATCAGTTTCACTTAAAAGTATAGAGTGAAAACAATAAGATAAGACTTTCTGAGAAGAATTCTACGTCTCTGCTTCGCTCGGTAGTCAAGATAACAACCTTCCAGAAGAAATGTCATGTCTGATAAGGCTTCTTGCTGGCAAGAACTGTTCTTCTTACGTATTACTACCCGCAGCAAGACATTCTTGTGATCACCGTGGGTTTTCATATATTTACTTTCGCCGGATTTCGTCGGATTCAGAGGAAGGCGTTGAACGAGAGTCCGTTGCCTTTGGAGACGAAAATCCGCAAAAAGCGATTCACCGGCTAATGCCACCGCAGAAAATAATCATATTCAATAACAAAGACTCTAAGTCCCATGGCGTCACGTAAACAACGGCGATGTTTTTATAACACAAGGAATTACCAGTATTTAATTACTGTACGCGAAGTATAAATATCATTTTCAACCAGCACCAGAATTTAATGAGAAAAACCTGAATTTTGCTTCATTCGACCATAGCAGAAAAGAGCAATGCGAACAGGTTTTTGTTGAGGAAGCACGTCGAACCATTATTGGCACCATGACGCTGCACCGATGCGACGTTATTTAACGTAGTTTGCCTACCGGAATGTTGGTAAATAGGAGTCCATTATTTTTTTCATAACTGTATTTTTAGTTAAGTTATTGATCCTAGCTACAAGTAAACACAGTTGTTATGATGAGCTATATAATAAGTTGCCCTGTAGTGTCACTTACTTTCAAGATTTACCTTTTTTTTTTTTTTTTTTTTTTTTGTTGTTGTTAAACGTCCAAACTAAGATATGTCGACAGATACTAGAAAATGTCCGGTTAGAAGTTTTGACAAGTGTACTTTCGAAAAGAGAGACATAAATGTCACGCATACCTAACAATGATACACATACGGTCACTTCTCGATATCTTGAACACTGATATCTCAATGTACCCTCTCATGCCAATTAATATAGTTTGGACACATTTCAAAACTGTATATTATACCTGAAACTACTGATATCCCAAAGTGAATTTTCCGGATCTCTGAGTTAACAGTAGTTTGGAATGAACTTCGACTTAAAGATATCGAGAATTGACTGTAAATAGATTATTTGACGATACAGATGTGAAATAAATAAAAAAATCCAATGATTCTCACCTCATTCTGTTATAATCGACAAATTTCTTCTGGGCTGTCCATATCTGATCTTTAATGTCAGATATATCTTTCTTGCATTTTTCAATTTCTACCGCTTTGAGACCCTCTACTGAAAGGTAATGAGCATTTAAAGAACTTTGAAATGTGAACAAAACAAACTTAAAAAGGATGGCGAATGTGGTGTATTACAAATCGTAGAAAGACACACATACAGTGTTGGATAAAGTGAATATTTAAATGAACGAAGCTGTTTTATTCTGCGATTCGTATAAAGCTTTTCTGTTAGAAGCGCCTATTCTATCGGACCACTTAAATCACGGAAGATGCGCAACATGCGCATAGGCAGTTTCAAAGTGATCGCGAGCGATTCTTCATGCATAACAAAATATGAGTACATTCATTTTATTACAACAAGAACAAATTGATTTTGACCTTTTATATATTTATTCAATTGTTTGTGGCACATACATACATACATACATACATACATACATACATACATACATACATACATACATACATACATACATTGGCCAAATGATGGTCCATGTATGTTTGTGTCACAGGGTATAGGTTAGGTATAAAATACACTTGTACTGCCTTGCGGTACAAGCCGGCTTCTATAGCGACGTGGTAGAGTGCTCGACTTTAGATCAAAAGGTCCCGGGTTCGATCCTCGGCCCGGGCGTGAGATTTTTTAAGAGTCCGTGACAAGTTGGAACCTCCGGCGGGATGTATGTATACTGAACACCAAAAGAAACGCATACAAATTATATATATTAAATTTTCAAAAGTAGGCAACTGCTACTAGTTTTTGTCTTGTTAGTTTGACGTGTCCATGAGTTTTTGAGAGATCCCCAATATGCCTTACCCTGTAACTGTGAAAACCAATACTTTCAGGATGTGGTAAAATTAAAAGTTACAAAAAACAAGCAATCTTTAAGAGGTTATATTCTCAACTGCAGAATCTTTGTGAATCACAATTTACCTGCGATTGTTAAGCTCTGTATCAAGAAAATTTTCTATAACTCATTTTGTTCTTGGTCTGTCTTTAATTCTTGAAAAAAACAAGCCAAGTAAAGATTGGTATCAAGAAAGCGTAAACAGACATTTCACTTTAACAAAGAGTTTTCTTCTGAACATTTTAACTCTGATATGTTCGAACAGAAAGGGAAAATCCTTATAAAATTAGTAATACTGTAGTGAACTGCAACACATAAAATCATTTGTAAAAGAAACGAAACTGAAGAGTAAAGCCATAAAGAGTGCCGTTATCGGTCTTCAAAAATTACTCTTTGTTTAATACAAAGGGAGGTAATTTGAAAATGGACCGACTTCATAGCGTTGTCGTTTAATAAATAACCATGTTATTCATATGAATTTGGCGGTTTTCTAACAGTTGCATATCAGAGACTATTTCTGAACACAATATGATTTATTGGAAAAGGAAAGAATTCTCTTGCAATGGAATTTAATGTTTTTCGAGAAAGTGAGGTAACTCTTTTACGAAAGATTTAAATCATGATAGTTTCATCGTGTACTGTGGTCGGATGAAAATCATAGTCTTTGCAATGATCGATTTGGACTTGCCTAGTGACAATGCCGAGAAAAAAGAACATAAACTTGTATGCATTTGTTTTGGCGTTCAGTATATATATTGTGTATGTATGTATGTTTTATGTATACATATACATGTATGCATATGGCATAAAAGTTTGGATTTGGAACTTTCATTCAAATACTCTTATTGATGTAATAAACTGAACAGTCGAGAGGAAGAAATTCCAACTACCAGTGCAAGATAGCTAAAGCCACATTGCAAAATTTTCTTCAAAAAAAATGATTACGTGTTTATTTGTCATTTCCATTTTGCGTGCTCTGTCAATATAAATTAGAGCTTCTCTAGATGCTGAAGACAGTTTCTAAGTGTTAGCAAATGAGCTGCGACACGACAAAACTAACAAATTGACATGTGCGCCACGCAAAGACTCAGACCACCCTGGGAATCCGAGTCTTTGGTAGCTTGACCTTTAGCTACCCTTAAAACGCAAAGCGAAGACTCTGATCAGACTGGGCGGATGCCCAGTCTGATCTGAGTCTTCGCTGGGCGCTATGCCACTTTGTTGGTTTTGTCGTGTCGCGGCTCAAATACCTTTCAATGCATATGAACTACATTTCACTAATAATTTCCGATTTCTTCGTAAAGATTGAATTTGCTTGAAAAGAGCAGTCTTGCAAGTAATGTTGATTAAAGACCAGTCACATTTCACATTACTTCCATCTAATGCGTGCTTTTGAATACAGATTGATCATTTAGGGTTGATAAAAAAACTTGGTTGCTTTTCTGTACCGCTAACAATGTAAGTGAAGATGTACGTCTGTATAGTGTCATGCCAGGGATCTAGTATTTTATAATAGATCTAGGTTGTAACTAACTGATGAAGAATACGCAGAAATGGTTAGACGAAAATTTGCTCATTTGTGTCTATTTTATTATACAGACACAGAAAACAGAAAAAGCGATAATTATAATGATCAAAATTTAGACCTTTGCGCACTGAGACAGACAAAGTGGCTGTCACAAAAAAGCAAAGTCGAACTTTTGCAATATTATGTTACATTACTCAAATACGATTATATCCATTCCTCGGTATAGCAACGCCTCTATATGCTGTCTGTTGGCATGCACTAGTCTTAATGTTTCAGATAGAACCAATACAGCTGTTGTCTTGTTTTGTATATGGCATAAAAAGTTTTACGTTACCTTATATTATATAAATTCGGCTCATAGTCAAAGTCATATGAGTTACATGCATACTTCAAATTCTTCTAAATCCATACTATTGCTATCTACAGTTTTCAAATTCTTCTAACCAAGAGTATTGTACAGAAAAAGCAATTGTCCTTTTGAGTTTAAAGTTCGACTGACCAACACCTTTTCTTTTAACACAACTTTAAAATGCGTATATCTATCAAGAGGGAAAAGTTTTAAGATGTATGTGTACACCGCTATGGGGTTTCCCTCCCCCCCCCCCCCCCCACCTCCTCCTTTTTACCAAGGGAGACAATGTTTGTGACTTCTTGTTTGCTTCTCTGGATCACGAAGCATTTTCCTTGAGGCTCCTTTAAAAAGAACAAATGCTCTCAGGGGAGCATTTCCTTCCTCTTCGGGTTGACTGTAATTGAAAAGGAAAGCAAAACGTAAAATGGCAGAGTTGCTTCCCCTGAAAATATACCTATATACCTAAAAGTAGTAATTATTTCGCAAAATGAATTTTGTACTGCTGTGATATACTGGCCGCACTGTATCATATAAACATAGGTGGTGTAAAATTAATTTCGAGTAGTGTAAAAACTAACATGCAATTATTTTGCAAATAAATTCCTTGGAAACAAATCTCATTAAAGAAACATGATATGAACCACGTCATATGCCTTCCAACAACGCGGCAATTTTGTCATATGAGATTCAATTCATCCGTCTCATTTTTATAGGTAATCAGATACCTCACTGTTGACTCTATGGCTCAAGTCACTTCCATAGATTGCTAATGTGACAAGCGAAGGCTCTTATTAGACTGCAGTCTCATCAGACCCTTGCTTGTCACCAATGCCAAACTGTTGAAAATCACATGGTGTGGCTCATACGTATGTGTTTTATTTCAGTATGTTTATCTGAGATACTGCCGTATTTTATTTATTATTTATTATATTATTATTATTATTATTATTATTATTATTATTATTATTTATTTTGGTATCACAGATTAGAAGCATAAAACAATACAATAAGATATAAAATACACATTTAAAATACATATAAAATATCTTAAAATTTGCAAAGTTCCATGGCTTGCCAATCACTACCCAGGATGACACAAAAAAGAGAAAGTGATTTCCCTTATTTCCATTGTGGTCCTGTGATGATGATTTGCAAGTCATAGTGAGGCACATTAGAAATACTGAAACTTATAATTGATTAAGGACATCTGACAGTGCTTAAAACTCAAATTCATACAAGAATACGAGATCAATGAAAACCCACAAAATTAAAAAACAAACATATCGAGGTATTAGAGCCACAAGGTCGTATAAATGATTAAAATGCACTAGGCGATACGACCTTGTGGCTCTAATACCTCGATATATATATATATATTTCATTTAAAGCAAATTTAAGATATGAGCTTTAACAGCATTTTTAAAACTCTGATATCGAGATATACGCTTGATATTGGTAGGTAGCTCGTTCCACAGTTTACAACCCCGAAATGCGAATGACTTTTTACCAAATCCTTTGACTTTAGGAAGTGAGAAACAACCATTTTCTCTAAACCTGGTTCCATATGAATGAACAGTATGCCTAGGAACAAAATGTTCTGTCATATAGTCCGGTGAAGTCCTTGAATTAATCTTAAAAACATGGTTCAAGACAATCTGGTCAACTCTTTTTGACATAGGTAACCACCCAAGAGATCTAAAAACATCAGGACCTATATGAGACCTTGGGTCTAGATTCAAAACAAACCTGATGACCTTATTTTGAGTAATCTGAAGTTTGTTACATAAGAACTGAGTCAGACCAGGGTACCAAAAGGAACATGCATAGTCAAAATGACATTGGATTAAGGACATCACTAAAAGCTTCTTAGTTTTAAAATTTAAAAATCTTTGCTTCCGATATAAAAACTTCAACCTTGCATTTGCCTTTTGAATAATGGAATTGACCATGGATTCACCAGAAAGGCTTTGCTCCAAAACTGCACCCAAATACTTTACAGAATCTTTGCCTTCAATGGCAGTGCCTTTACATGAAATGTTTAATGCAGATTTAGACTTTAGCCTAGGTCGGGACCCAAAAAAAATTGACTCTGTTTTCCCAAGATGTAGGGAAAGTTTGTTGTCGATCAACCATTCACTCACAACTACAAGCTCTTTCTGCAACAATGACTCAATGTTAGTAACATCTTTATCAGATACCAAAATGGCAGAATCGTCAGCGTACAAAAGAAGTTTTTCATCATGAGCACCAGCCATGTCATTAACATAGATCAAAAACAGAAGGGGTCCAAGTATTGACCCCTGAGGAACCCCGCAAGTTATTTTTGAACATGAAGACAAAGTACCAGATACATCA
Source organism: Ctena decussata (assembly GCA_963989385.1). NCBI lineage: Eukaryota > Metazoa > Mollusca > Bivalvia > Lucinida > Lucinidae > Ctena > Ctena decussata. Next base: position 65,270,779 of record OZ022504.1, read on the forward strand.
ACAAGCTGTTGCCGATCTGATAGATATGACTGAAACCATCTAGTAATGTCCTGACTGAGACCTAAAGCTTCAAGTTTCATCAATAAAATACTATGGTCCACTGTGTCAAATGCTTTCTGCAGGTCTAGTAGAACCATTCCGACAAAGTGACCTTTATCCATCTGAAATTTAATAAAATCAGTTAAATGAATCAAACACGTATCAGTCGAATACCTGCTCCTGAAGCCAGACTGGAATTTGTAAAGAAGTTTTTTCTGATCAAGGTATGATTCGACTTGATCATAAAGAACCCTCTCAAAAATCTTGGAAATTATAGTTAAAATAGAGTTAAAAATAGAGAACAGTTACTCACCAGATGATCATGAAATGACACATTTTCCGAGAAGAAACTCTGTCATTTACATATTTGAGCCGCGACACGAGAGAACCAACAATGTGGTTGTGTGCCCAGCGCAGATTCAGATTAGCTTTGGCATCCGCCCAGTCTGATCAGAGTCTTTGCTGTCCACGTAAGGTAGCTTGGACCCTTAGCTACTCTTTAAGCGCTTAGCGAAGAGTCTGATCAGCCTGGGTGGATGCCCAGGCTGATCTGAGTCTGCGCTGGGCGCACAACCATATTGTTGGTATTGTCGTGTCGCGGCTCATATGTCTTCCTTTCTTGATAGCTTTTTATAGCTGAATTACATAAGAATGATTAACAGTTCTTGCGGTAATTTTGAAAGGGTGAATTCCCGTCTTATAACCGAATACACGTGTACTTACTTTCCATTTTCCTCTCCAGCGCTGATAGCCTGGCTGCAATTTCAGACTTCATTTCTTCCACTTTGAACGCCCTGAAACACATGAAAATAATATTGAGCAGCAACACGAAAAAAATGGTATTTGCGCCCAGCATAGACTCAGGTCAGCCTGGGCATCCGCCCAGTCTGATCAGAGTTTTTGCTGTCCGCATGCAGTAGCGTAGGCCCTTAGCTACCCTTTAAGCACACAGCGAAGACTTTAATCAGACTGGGCTGTCTTTGTGTCCGTTGCATGTAGAACACCCCATCCCAACCCCTTCTTCAAAAAGGAGTTTGCCTACCAAAGAAGACTATTGTCTAAAGAATACCCATGTGCACACACACCTTACATGGGGGTCCAGTGGGAACAGTCACTGAAGCAGGTCGAAAAAGATCATGTTAGCTACAAGGTGTTCAGGCTCGGACATTTTGTAGAGATCATGCCATATAGGGCGCATCCAAGCAGGCACACAAGGTTGAATCAATATTGATTCAACCTTGATTCAACGTCATGACGTTGAGTCAAGGTGATTCAATATTGATTCAACCTTGTGTGCCCAGTGGGATGCTGGCAGATCATCTTGACAACAGATTCAAATACCATATTTTAAACAGAAAACTGCACATACCCACTTGACTTGCACACGGAAACCTACATATTAAGGAAAAACTGGATTTTATCGTTCCTCTTTGAGTTCGGACCCGTTTATCAATTGAAACGATATAAAGTATCAAGATTAAAGTTAAGGTATGACGTCCGCCCCATAAAAATATGGAATTAAACATCCTTCGCAATAACTATTCTATCGTAAGATAGGCGTTGCCAGACAGCGGCTTTCTATTCTTAGATCTGCAGAGTGCTGAAACTTGTATAAGTCATGCCAGACGGTGCCTTACGGACTGCGTATACGCTCTAAGTCTTCGCTTTCGCAGTATCCATGGACGGTTTATGTAAATAAGAAAATTTTAGTCGGATTATGCGGATACGTAGTTGCTGTTGGCGCCATCTTTGTGGTGCATTTTCTCGAATCGCGGCACATTAAGATTTTTCTAAACACGCAGCGATCCAAATTAGGAAAATATGTCGCATTTTAATAATAAACATTTGCACGTATTATGATTCCTACAGAAGTGCAAGGGTTCGCTCGAACTAAGGTGTTTATTACCGTAGTCTGGGAAATATATTTTGCAACTTTGATGAGATAAAATGAGCCGCGACACGACAAAACCAACAAAATGGCATGTTCGGCCAGCGAAGAGCTAGCTTAGACTCTTGGCTATCCTTAAGCGCTGAGGGAAAAGTCTGATCAGACTAGGCGGATGTCTAGGCTGATCTGAGTCTGTGCTTTGCGTACAACCACTTTGTTGGTTTTCTCGTGTCGCGGCTCAAATTAGCTATTTCGAGCTGATCAGTTTGATGATAGCAAACACTGCATTATGTATTTTCAATATTATCATCACTATAATTATTATTACTATTACTATTTTCTTCATTGTTTCAATGAGCTGGAGAGAGTGCATTTGAAATTGAAAGAAGAAGAAGAAAAACAAATTATAAAACAAAATAAAATGAAATCGAAATTAAAAAAAAAACAGAGCCGGCAAAGATACTGACATGCTCGTAACAGGATGGAATATCTGGACTTGCACATTTCTGACTGGAATACGCACGTACGTCACAACCACGTGGTTCTACAGAGCAGGTCCCGGTTGTTCAGAGCATCGTTAGCTTTACGAAGTCGTTAGTATGTTATTCGTTAAGTTCTCTTGTTCACAGAAAATCAGATGTGCTATTTTTGCCAAAAATGTGAGGAGCTTTTGCAGTGCATGACTAGTGCATGGTTTCACGTTTCGACCCTGTCAGTGTTGCCCAACGTCTGTTTCAACCTCGAGCTCTTCAGGCAGATCAGTTCTGTCATATCTTGACTGTTTTGCTTGTTTGTTCTGTTAACTCGTCATTGACAAGGACTTTTGTAAGAAAATACATATCACTGAAAAATTGCTTCAATATCTTATCTTCTCGTATACCAGCTCGTCCACAATGGCTGCAAATGCAAGTGGCTTGTAACAAACTTTTACAGACATTCGGCTATAGTACACCATTGATTTCACATTTTTTTTCTTTTTCAGATTTTTACAAACAACGTCACAGAAATGACTAAAATAGATATAATAGTTTTGTTTCCTAGACGGTTAGGAAAAACTCTAGCTGTTTTACAACTTATTTTTTGTTTATCAGGAGACAGTGTCACATGAGAGACATCATGTCGTTCGTGCGTGCTCCCTCTTCGGAGAAATACACCTTTGAGAAGATCAAATAATAACCAGCGCACGTGCACTGTCTTCTAACCAACAAATGACAGGTACAAAACAGAAGGCTGGAAGAAAATTATGACGTTTTTTGTTCTTTCAACTTAAGTCGTAATTTAGGCATTAGTTTAATTTGAGTTGCTTGTCAGAAAATTTGTCTATGAGCGCAGCCAACCTGCGTAGTTCAAACCCATCTAAGCATATGCCAGTTTGCCCACACCGAAACTGGAAGTTAACCTTTTAGTTTTCTGGCATTCATTCATAGAAACCTATCGATTTAACCTTGATAAGTTCATGTTTCCACACGGTTCTGATAAGTATTGTTCAGCAGATATGTTGAAATGGTGATAATTTGTTGTAGTGATAATACGCCGATAACAGTTTTAAGGTTTGCAAGCACTTCTTTGCGCTGTAGAGAAAATATCATATAATCTATTTTAGGTGAAAATACATCGTGGGTGGATGACTTGCGATTGTAAGTCCTTTTTGACAATATTACAGTCATATCAGGCAATGGAAGCGTGATAATGAAATGCTGTCTGCAATGGAAACCCATTTACGGCTGATAAGGTTTGCGCTTCCAGCGGGAATCGAACCCGGGACTACTAGATCAGCAGGCCAGCGCTTTATCCACTGAGCTACCGGGGCTCCTACTGGGGATTATGAAGCCTCGTCCGGGTTAACACACGAAAAGTTACCCCCTGGAGAAAGATGTTTTATCAGTAATGAAACATCCACGATATATTCATTTTCTCCGAAAACAAGCTTCAGCTGGTGTTGTGCCGTGTGGCGGCCGTAAAACGTCTCCCCGTACATCATCCATAGTGCAGATTATATTTTATTTACATCCTTTGAGATCAGAGGATAGATTCTTAGAAATCTAAAATTTGAGATCGATTTAGACTATTATTCTCGATCATCGTCTTTTATATTATTTGGATCCTTTTGAAACTAATCAGTCTTTGAATCGACTGTCCAATTAAAATTAAGAAATTACAGTATGCTTTTTTCTGGTTTCGTTACCAGATATTGTCAGGGTCACTGACGAGGCTTTATTAACCGAAACTACGTAGTCTGGCCCATGTTCCTACTTCTGTATGTATTCTCTGCTCTTGAAGAAACTTTTTAAGATTTTAATTTATTTCATTTTTAGTTTTTACATAAGTCTAATCCCACAACGCTAATACTGTATCATGCCAATCTAAAGCAAAATATGGAAGAGTAAAATATTTTTTGATACCTTATCGGGTGTTCAAAACGAGCAGAAAAAATATAGCTTAATCATTATGGCAAAGTCGATGCATTTATTTCCAAGGAAATAAATGCATTGCCTCCGCCATAACGATTCCAAAATGAGCCCTGTCATTATCGCTATTAAGACATAATAGCTGTGAAATATGCTAAGTTTAATCGGAACCCAGTCTGTAAATATCTGCTAAATATTCAGTTTGTGCTAAATATGTCTCAGATTCCTATATTTGGATTAGCCCTAGCTTTCAGTATGGAATTATTTAATATGTTCTAACAATTTAGTCTCATCGTAATCAAAATTGTTAAGGCTCAATTATGCACAGATTTAGTACCATGGTTCTTTCTGAGCGCGATAATTAGGTCAAAAATGAGAGTCGAGTCGTGAATAATTTGAAGCTCATTTACCACACGTTTTTGTCAGAAAAAAATTCCTAAACTATCTTGAAATGTCCGAGTCGATTTGAATTGGGATCCCCTAGTTCAGTACGCCAAGCGCTGGGGCCGTATTCATAAAACGACTTAAGTGGTTGCTATGCTGGTGCTAAGGCTAAATTTCTTTGAAGTAGATTCCCTACAACTATGAAATTTGCTCTGGAGGAACAGTCTTTGTAAGACTGTTCCTCCAGAGCAAATTTCATCGTTGTAGGGAATCTCCTTCAAAGAAATTTAGCCTTAGCAACAGCCGTTTTATGAATACGGCCCCTGGTCTTCTTACCTAGGGTTTCCAGGTTCGAGACCCGCTGACGGCGGAAACCTTTCTGTCAACGGCGTTCCATTGCACACAGCATTTCATTATCACCCGCCCATCGTCCTGATATGACTGAAATACGTCCTCTATTAAAAGGGACGTAAATCGCAAGTCATCCATCAATCCTATTTTTATTGTTTCATTTTGTTATTTCTGCATCAAATGAAGCAACGCTTGTGCATGTAATAAGATAATGTAAAGGTAGTTCACACGGCGACACATAATTCGTGATACATGTGAGAATGAATGAAAGGTTTGAGAAAATCACACTTTTCCATTGTAAGGATTTCAGAAAGCATGGCATACAATGCTCCATGCTCCTCTCGAATTACAAGTAATATGACGCGATAGATCTGTTACCATAGCAACTATGGAATTACCAATTGTTGTGCTTAGTACAATGGCAGAATGATGTTTCGACGACGTAACTTAGACATCAATATTACCTCGTGGTTGTTATGGCAACAGATACATGACACCATTGGTTCCGAACATGGCAAACAATGTATGTCATGTTCCTCCAATTTTTCAATGAAATTACAAACTGAAATTCTTTCAATAGAAACTTCAGATTTTCTCAAAAAAAACCTATCCTCAAGTAATTAACTTTCGTGTTATGTGTCATGCACCATATGTCGTCACCCTGCAAACACCCTGGAAACACAGGCCCGGATCCAGACCATAACATACTGGTGGGGCTCTGGATAACTGATGACTGGCGGGGCTGAGAGGTGCCGAGAGCCGAAATATATTTGGGAAGTGGGAGTGGAAGGTGTGGTTGGGTGGAGGGGAGGGGGTGAGGCTTGAAAATATATGACATAATAAGGGATCCATTTGATGAGAATTTTTGGTGTCTTTTGCCTTGAAATATATCTTGTGAGATCTCATTAGAATCGCCTCACTCATTCTAATGAGATCTCACAACATATATTTTAATCTTACCGGGTCCAGGTGGCGGGGCTGAAGACCCAGAGCCCACCCCCTGGATCCGGGGCTGAAACATATGATTCATGACACGATCCTGTTACATGCAACATGTCTAATCGTCTGAATTTAACTTAAATGGCTGCAGGACATATGTGTAGTGCAACCTGTTTCACTGTGTTAAAACAAGGCTTCTTTAAATGACTTCAGACAAGCTGTATCTTTTTGCAAAAACTTAACTTGCATCCTTAGTTTTATTGAGTGTATTCATGTCCTTACCAGTTATATGAAACGCTGCTCATGTCTTCGCCAGAAAATCGTCCACAATGGCCCTAATGGGCTCATTGATGCCAAAGGACCAAAAATACACAAACTACACTAAAGCGACACACTAGGACACAATACAATATACAGTCAACTCTCGATATCTCGAAGTCGAACTTCAGTCAAAACTACTGATATTTTAAAGTAAATTTTCTGGTACCAGAAAATTTACTTTGAGATTTCAGTAGTTTGAGATAACAAGAGTTGAAATGTAAATAAAAATAGGAAATATACTCTTTAATTTAAGAAGATACTTTGAGATATCAGTGTTCGAGATATCGGGAGTTGACTGTACTATTACATCAGTTGTATCGAAGATATCGCAAAAACTCTAAAAACTGGGATATCTAAAATAAGAAATCCTTTAGTAGCCTTGCGCTAAGCGTGAACTTGTGTGGTTTCATCAAAGTGTCGTTAGAATTGGAAAGATACGGAATGGAAAGTGATGTATCACGCAATTAGCGTAAACCATTAAAACAGAAATATTAAGCTATTCACATTGACGTAAAAAAATCAGTCAGATTTTTCGTGCAGCGCATCGAAACAAAAAAAAAAACACGTGATTCCCTAACCTGGCCACTGATGTTCCGAATTACGGTATCTATAGTATGTGCATTATTTATATGAACATTTTAAGCAGTACATTTTGCAACGAAATCGTTTGTGATGTCTAGCACGCTGACAAAGTATCCGACACTTATGAAGCGATAATTATATTACTTTTCCGAGCGAAAAGGAAAAATATATGGTCACTTAGACACACGACCCGCGCAATAAAGCACTTATAACGCATGTGTGAATATATCAGCCTGTCTATGCGAGTACTCAGATCAAAATTTTCGCTTTGCAAATTAAAGAATCGAGTGAGGCCCCTTTATATAGATACAAACAGGGAAGCTTCTGGACAGACTGTACACATCCACAGTTTGATCAGACACTTCCCTGTTCGCTCATGCCAGTAGACGAATTTCCCCTTGTCGTCGATCGAACATATTCCTCTGAGGGATATCAGACTCGAAAAACCGTTAATATTTTTCGTGGTAATTGCATTTTCGTCTGGGACATGTCGCTGATAGTTTGTTCAATATATAAATTTACAGGGTTTGGTTGTACGATCCCATCTATTCAAGGTTATTATTGAATTGTCTTCGAAATAACTTACAAGGCAAAAACAACAATACACTAGAAATGTACAGAGCTGTCATTACTAATTTTTGTTACCGAAGAAACTTACCGCACTTGTGTTTCCTTTTCTCCTGGATTTGGTTGCCTTCTATGAGCTAACTCAGAAACGTACAGCCTTATTTAGGGATCATGATGTACCAATAACAATTATCCTAACTTATGTGTTTTTAGTTACAAATAATAATTTTAATATTTCAAAACCAAATCGAAATATTTCGTCCTGCAAGTACGTTGTAATAATACATTCATCACATTATGTCATCCCAACAATTAAAACGCCTTACACCAGGAAAGAGCTCTGTTCCTAATTTCGGAAATATATATGGCCTCCTAAATATATGAATTCGGCTTACTTGCGTGCCTTTTGTGCACAGCTATTTGTTAATGTTTATACTTTTTTCCCTTTTGGTTTTGAGGACGGGGAATGGGCTCTGATGTATTATTTCCTGATTACTGCCCTTTTTTACTATATTGGGCGGACGCGAAATATTGCTTCAGGAGAATTACATTAATTTTGCTAATCACGATAATATACTGTTATGAAATAAATATTTTGATATTAACATGCCAATGCTTTCAGAAACGGGCCATGGCTTTCAGAAAGGCATCTATTTATTCAGTTATAAGACGAATTGTTTTCTTTCCAAAACGATCTCAAAGATCTAGATCCATCTTGTAAGATGGACCTAGATCATTTGGATTGTTTTTGAAGCAAATTCCCATTTTATTGCTGAAGTTTACGACTGATTTACGTATTTGCATTAATTCTGGCAGGGTAAACGCCCCTCTTATAACGGAATTAACACTGTATGACACGTTCTTTTCCTGCAAGTGCTGCGCGTGAATTTACCAATATTAGCGCACAGCATATTGTATTGTTTGTTTTCATATGATCAGTTTCCCTAGGCCTCAGTTTTTTTTTTGTTTTTTTTTTTTTTTTGTCAAAGTTGAGTATACATAAAATCTTTGTCGTAGCAGACATCGGAAATGCGATAGATTTGGGCAAAGGCGCACAGAAAGCAGTAATAGCCGACCAATAAAAAACTAAATATGATATGAAAGTGATAGCAAGCTACGCCTGCGAGGTTTCAAAAGACAGAATTAAAACTTTTCGATCAAACACGTCCAATATTCAGTCAAATGAAACTCATACGAACACCCTATTACAGATTTTGGTATTTATATCGTTTAACTTATAATAGCTACTTTGAAGCAGGAAAAACTCTTCAACTTTAAACCAAAAATGTCCTCTGGGAAAATATAGGAGTTGTAAAACGATTAAGTTCTACTCCGTAATGACTGTCTTGTCTGAGAGAGGTCTCAACTGAGTATTGTTAGAACAGCATTACAGCACTTCGTTATACGACCCAACATTTCATTTGCAGAAGTAACCGATATTCTCGAACAGCAAAATATATATACGCAAAAGCCTCAGCCACAGAATATCTTTCCACAGTTTAACTGAACAACCCGCAGGTTTGCACTATAATCACTGTGTGAGACGGTCCGTCCGTTATCAATTAGCGAAATGCTTATAACTCTTGAACCGCATTCTATATTTTGATAAAATTTTGCATACTTATACATGTCAACATTATCTAACGACTCGCATGCATAACCGTCTTTTTTGATGGACGAGGCTTTGCTGAGCACAAGTTGAAAATTTACGGTCAGGTAGTGAAAATGCTCATAACTCTTGAACCCCGTGGTATATATGGTTCAAATTTTGTATACTTATGTATTTTAATTTTTTCCAGCCACCGGCATGCAAAACGGTGACGAGGCTTCACCGAGCATCATTTTGGCCGGTTGACCTATTTTGTCCGTCCGTCCGTTATCAGTTAGCGAAAATGCTTATAATTCTTGAACCGCATGGGATAATTTGACAAAATTTTGCATACTTATACATGTCAACATTGTTTAACGACTCGCATGCATAACAACCTTATTTGATGGACGAGACTTTGCTGAGCACAAGTTGAAAATTTACGGCCAACTACTGAAAATGCTCATAACTCTTGAACACCGTGGTAAATATGGTTCAAATTTTGCATGCTTATGTATTTTAACATAGTCCAGCCACCGGCATGCAAAACAGTGACGAGGCTTCCACGAGCATCAATTTGACCGGTCGAGCTCTTTGATTGAAAATACTCATAACTCTTGGACCGCTTGGTATATTTGCTTCAAATCTTACACTTACGAGGGGCGTTCGAAAAGTTTTGCAAATGGCCTCATGACTTTGTTTAGGAGCATGCTAGGTACAACTGCTATGCATATACTAAAAGCACTGCATTTTGTCTTTACAATGATAACAAACACTATACAAAGACACTTTTCCTTATTGAGTTACAACGCATTTTAATAGGTCCCAGTCATACCACTGGGCTAATTTTATATGTAAAATCTTTTCAGTGTTAGGCATTCAAGTCAAATATCCTTGTAAATACCAAATTAATCTTTGTCATTTGCTTGTCCATCGTTGCCTATAATATCCATACAAAGTTAGAAGGGCGGCAACTGTTATCGATTTATTCCTTGCAAAGCAATGCGCAGTTCTTATGACGTTATTGAATTTTACGTTAACGTCATTTTTGAAAGCTTGCAGAGGCTTCATTTTTGGCATTAATTTGAATTTGTTGATAGTGTTTCGTTGACCCATGTAAATCCTCTTGCCGACAATATTTTGAATGCTAAAACGCTTGTTTTCATTACAAAATCATCAAATTTTAGTAGAAATGGAGAAATTGCTACAGCATAAACTACGGATAATCCATATTCCCGGTCCTGTACGGAAGCCAGATTAAAACTAATTTCCGCGATATTTACAGAACAACAATGTCTGGGCATTGTCTTTAACTAACAAAGATAAAAAGATATCAAAGACTGCTGATATATAAATTACGGCCTACTAAAGTAAAATTCTGCAGTGCCTTTAGGGTATACCTCTTTCAAAGAAGTTAAAAATGCGTCCTTTTTTAAAAAATGCACCTTGTTTGCAGGCGTATCTTCGCATAATATAGCTTTATGTGTTTTTGCAATCAGAAGTTCTGTCTGTATGGTGGTTACCGAGAAATTACGTCATTTGAAAAACTTTCCGAACGCCCCTCGTATGTAATTTAACATTGCACTGCCACTGGTATGCAAAACTTCTTATTGCACAACCCGCAGGCACCAGAAAATGATTATTCTACATTCACCACGGGTTGTGCACATTACCATCAGTTGGTTTTTCAATTTAATTCAACGTTTAGGCTTCTTATGCCTTCAATAGACCTAATAAGCCAAATGGTTAATAAAAACAATGAAAACAACATTGTTTCTTTTCCCATATCTAAGTACAAGCTGCACGCAGAGACTATTACTGTCATGTACATGCATTCTGGCCTGACGCCGTCTGTTTTGCCTTAGTGCCATTGAGCATCTAGCAAGGCGTACCTAACAGAGTAAGCAACAACACGCGTTTTTATTTGGGCAAACAGCGACAGCGGTGTACTGTTTCCAAATGATTGCCTAACTTTGATGGCCATATTATATAGCGACATTCCCTCTCTTTAGATGTATTAGACAGCATATATGTGCTTTATATTAACGCAGACTACGTTTTAGTATTTGAGAGGTTTAAAAGTGTTTTATTAAGAATTATTTTGTGTACACAAATTTGCTTCACGAGAGTTTGTTTTTATTTTGTGTACATTAATTTTATTTGCTTTGTGTTTTTCAATTGTGTGCAAACACATTTGTTTCAAATTAGATACAGTTTTGTGTAAACACGTTTGCTTCTTTAATCAACTCGAATTTGCTACACAAAATAGTTCATAAAACGTGACATCATAAGCGGATGGTAAAGCTCTTTGACGATGGTATCCAGCGCCCAACTGTTTAAAGCATCTTTAGCTATAGCGAAGTCGTTTGTTCAGCGATTCTTGATGACTGCTAGTACAAACAGAAACAAATGTGTTAATATTCTGACTGAAAAAAGTGAGGAGCTTTTGTAGTGCAAAAGCTTTCACCCTTTTCAACGAAATATATTAGCACACTTCATTTTGTGTGTACTCAGGTTTTTTTTTTTTTGTTTTTTTTTGTTTTTTGTTTTTGTTTTTTTTTTTCGATGAATAATGGCAGCATTTTTGTGTACAATACGTTTGAAGTTTTAACGTCTCGTTAACTAACGGCGTCTTAGTTTTGAAGAGCCGGATCCAGCTTTGTATACTGTTTGAAGCAGGCAAAATGATTGACACTTTACAACAAGTTATTGTCTAATATGTTGGTGAACTTTTATTTCTGGAGGAAGTGTTTCGAATGCATGAAGAAAAGCAATCTCTGATTTCCAATGAAATTTGCATAGTGCAAGATTGAACACTGTTACACAATATAATAAGATACAGTTATACAAAATTGAGTTTTAAATGAATAAAAGAGAAGCGATTGCCAATTTTCCATGACAATAACGGAATGAAGATTTTGATTAAAGAATAAAATTGCCAATGCAAGCTTCTTTTCGAGAACCCTCAAACTGACTGCGTCGTTTCAAATGCGTATAATTAAATTTTGAAGCTCAACATTGGTTTAACCAAAAGGCTTACACGCGCGAAATACTAGACCCGACTATGCTGTACATCCGCGCACTATGCAAGAAGCTTCGCCCGTTTAAATACATGTATTGTGTTCTTTTTTACAGACTGAACGAGTCCCGGTTATTCTGCACGGGTGCGCAAGCTGTTTGTTCTCGCTGCAGATCGTATAAACCATCATGAGGCTTTTTGCTGCCTGAAACTCATTTGAATATTGTCTGAATAGTAATCTCGCAAGCTTCTGATATGTATGTATCTGCAGGGAATACAGGCAATTTCTGCTTTGTGTTGAAGATATATCTGAAAGGCCTTGGCCAAACCTTTACAATTGCTAAATCAAACTTAGCCGCTAGAGACTAGCAGCAATCAAAATTTTGCTCCTAAATTGATCAACATAAAGCCATGATTAGATTTTTCATAGGCCCTAAATCCGGTTTATTTTATCTTCGTATAAATGAAATCTGAAATCTGGAAGTAGGTCCTTTAGGCTATATATGTGATATTTTGTATGTAATTTGAGACAAGCTTCAGGGACTAGCTGCTGATAAGTGACACTGAGATTTCATTTTGGCTCATTCCAGAAGTTTTGTGAAATCTTCACCAGTTCTTGTACGTCAAAGTCAATACTAGGCGCAGTTATGTAGTCCTTTTCTGCCTCCCAAAGATTAGTTTGTTCCCGCGTCTATCACAAAGCATGCCCATTTAAAGATAATAATATCAATTCTAACATGACGTTAACCCATTCCATTCGGGATACCCCTTTAGGGGTATCTGGGCGAACAGTTTGGATCCAAATCAGGCCCGTGGGGCCTGATCTGAGATCCAAACTGTTTGCTGCCTAGACATCATTTCTACAAGAGTTAGACCAATATTCAATTTGTCAAAATATTCTGGATTTCTGACGCAGACGACATTTTCAGCAGACGACAAAAAACACCCAGAATGGAATAGGTTAATGTTTTCCCCAAATGAACGATGCTAACGTCATGACGTTCAACTTTCGCGCCTTCGTGACGTCGAATGTGAATATTTGCTTCCGTCAACGCCCGACTAAAATAAGTCCCTTAGAAAATGTCGCATAATACTTGCGTTTTCATTTTGTATAGTCATCATTATGTTAGAATCGAAATAAATTTTCTTTACCCATGAAGTATCGCTGATTAGCATGTATGTTGTCAGGCAGACGCGAATATTAATTCACTCCGGCTTCGCAGTTGCGGACGAATATTTCACGATCTCCCTCCAACATCATGGGTTTATCAGCAATAATTCACAGGTAATGGCAAAAAATATTTCTTGATGAGCCACCAGGAATATCTTTGTTGTGTTACTATAATATATGTCTCAGTGACGCATTAGTCAAGGAAGTTCTGTTTTGATAAAGATGCTGACATAATAATTTTGTGAGTACAAGTCCATAGCTTCATTCTATTTATTTATTTATTTATTTATTTTTATTATGTTCATCATGTTTCATAGATAACTGCAAAATATGGCGAATAATTTACATTTCATTCTCAAAGGGTGAGGATATGTTGCTCTCCAAGTTTATTTTTATGCCAATTACTGGAGCATATTTTAATAATAAAAAAAACAAATGCAAACGGACTGACATCAGTAATACTATACCTATTAGTCCCAATTAGGCGGACTGCATAAACCGCTGAGGAAGAAACCCAATACTTTAGCAAAAGTCGTAACATGTATCACAATAGATAAAAGTGGCATAGGTCAAAAGCGACGAAGACTCAAATTTGACAAATAACGACAGTAAGTTTTGCTAGATAAGAAAAAAAGGAAAAAAATCTGCAAATAATATTGTCAGCAACAGGATGCTGCGCCACCCATAGGTATCTTGTAACAGAAGACCAATAGGCAATCGTCTAGTTGTATGGGCTATTCTTATTTGAGACAATGTTATGGATATGGCGAAACAAAATAAGTACAATTAAATACAGTTGTTACCTGATTTCTCTTTTTTACGTTAAAACAACACATTATTGCTGGGGAATTATATTTTGGGTACCGATTTTCAAAAGCTTGAATTTTAAATTTTGAAGTGAAAATGGAATTGCCCGTTTACCTGGGCCCAGTCGTTCAATACAAACGACGTCGTTAGCTAACAAGACGTTTTAATTTCAAACGTTAATATCTCAAATACGCCAAGATTTTTGTTGAAAAAAATGCGAAAAGCTTTTGCAATGCAAAAGCGTGTCGCATATTGTCAACAAAAATATCAGTGTGTTTGGCTATAAAGTCGTAAACACTTGACGAGTTGACCTCTTAAAGAGCTCGTAAGGCTAACGATGCTTTGAACAACTGCGCCGAGAAGTGCATATATTTTCCTACGATGTCCTATTAATTCAAAAGACAAGGGTTGTCTATACTATTCACCAGTAATTAATCTGATATCATTTTTCAGAACTCTTGGGGTGTTGCATATAATATCAATCGTGAAAGAAAATAATCGATTATGACAAATCATGCAACTCCTTTGAAGTAAAATTCCTCACAGAAATTATCAGTTTTCGGTCATTGTGAAAAGTGTGTCTGCACTGGTGCTATGTTATTAATCTGTTACCATTTTTCATAACTCTTGGGGAAACAACAATATTCATCGTGACAGAATAACAATCGATTACTATCAATCGTAGAATACTATTCGTAACTCAAAATATCAGCTTCGTGCCTTTAGAACTGATAATATGAATTATGATGATTTACGCATGTCAATACGAAAGCTTTCTTGTCTCAGTGTGGAATGACTGATCTAATCGGCATCATCGATGGCTGATATAACGTAAATGTCCGGGTACAGCTTTAACATCAGCTGTCAGCAATTAATAGTTCTAGTGTGTATCGTTTTTAAACGCCCGTTTCAAAAACTGGACGTATTATGTTATGTCGCTCGCGTCCATCCGTTCGTCCATCTGTCTGTCCGTCCGTCCGGCGTAAACTTTTCGTTTACGGATGACTCCTCCTACAGTTCACATTGGACTGAGCTGAAACTTGGTGTATATAGTAAGACTATGAGGTGGACCAGCGTATATCATTTACAGGTTACGCTCCACTGATTTTAGTGGAGTTACAGCCCTTTACTTAGATTTTTAGCAAGTTCGTTTCCCGATAACTCCTCCTACGGTTTTTATCCAATAAGACTTTGACTTGGTAAATAGTAAGACTACGATGTGGAATGGCGCATGTTATTAGGAGGTTACGCTCCCATGATTTTAGCAGAGTTCCAGTCCTTTGAAAAATATCGACTATGGCAGTTATTATGGCAATTCTTGTGCCTCCCATAAAAAGTTACTCTTGAGAATATCATGATGAAACTGGTTAGCAATGTACAGCATGTTTCATATAAGAATGGTTGGTCCCTTTACTAAGTTTTGGAGTTACGTCCCTTTGATTATTTTTAGACTATATTTGTACTCCCTATAACCAGTCAGGTACATAACCTTTAAAAGTTAAAAAATATATAACTTGAAGCAGTTATAATTTTTTGTGACTATAGCAAAAGTAACCTGTTTAAGTTAAAGTGTCTTTTTTCACCTTCATATTCTGGAGTTACAGCAATTTTTATGGACAGCTGGGTAATTTTCCCTGAAAGATCTCTTACATAACTTTATGATTAAGCAATAAAATTCTGTACGCATCGTCTAGAAATTGGTACGCAAGGCCCTTGAAGATCAGGAAATTAGCTACTTTTTAACTTACAACAGTTATTTATTTGGCGATTGCAAATCTGACCTTGGCCTAAATAATTTCAGACATAACCTAAATAAGTTATTTTCTACAGCCTCACTTTGAAACTAGTGGTAAATAGGATAATTTTTAACTGCTTCAAGTTATATTTTTATTAACTTTTAAAGGTTATGTACCTGACTGATAACTAGGTAAACATTTGGAATATCAATATGAAACTTACAAGCAATGTGTAGTACGTGTAGGTTGAGACAGTATGTATTATAATAGAATAATTGCTTCCCCTTCCTTATTTTGGTAGTTACATCCCTGTGATTAGTTTTAAGGCTATTCTTGTGAGAACCCAAATTTGGAATATCATGACGAAACTCTGAGGTTTAAACGGTGTGTATCATAGGAGAATCTAAGCACTATAGATCTGCCCAAGGTACTGACAGAAACGGACGTACGAGTATATTGCCCCGCTTGAGGTGCTCTTGTTAACATACTTGTTTCAAATCCGGCGGCGGGCATGTTAGCTTGTCTATGTATACGATCCAGGACAATTTCATAGTTCTTTGACAGAAATTTTACACTAGTTTAGTTTCTTGAGAAACCGGTGCCCGTCTTTGGAGAGCCTTAGCAGTCAATCTACTACCGAATTCGAAATAACCAATGTTAGAAAGCAAACGCTCGAAATATATAATTCTATGATGGACCGGTATGAGGTGTGCAAGTTAGGCTTCAAAATTCCCAATCAAGGCTGACATAACATTTTAATTGAGCCGCGACACGACAAAACCAACAATGTGGTTGTGCGCCCAGCGCAGACTCAGATCAGCCTCGGCATTCGCCAAGTCTGATCAGAGTCTTCGCTTTGCGCTTAAACGATAGCCAAAGGTCTAAGCTAGCTCCATGCGGACAGCAAAGACTCTGATCAGACTGGGCTGATGCCCAGGCTGATCTGAGTCTGCGCTGGGCGCACAACCACATTGTTGGTTTTGTCGTGTCGCGGCTCAATTATCTATATTATGTTCAAGATGAATGGGTCCACTGGTAAGGCAAGCATCTCCGCAATATTTTTTCATATCCTCTCGATAGGGGTCAACTCTGAAAGGAATGAATTTGCTCCTCTAGGAGCAAATTCTTTCCTTTCAGAACTGACCTAATTATTTCCTTTATAGCCCATACTGGAAGGTCTACATTCTCCAGGGAGCAAACAGGAAATCACAAAAGAAGTTGTTTCCCTTTACAAAGATGGAGGCGTATCCATACACCCTTACTTAAATTTCCCTGTAGAATACTGTCATTTATTTATCAGATTTAATGGTCATGACAAACTGAAAACGTTCAATCAGAAAACACTAGTCAATGACCGAGCGGAAAACAACATTAGTTTTGCTTTTAGTTTATGGAACGTAAATTTATGGCTTAAAATCATGCAATCATTTGGGAAAATATGTTTGTGAAGCTCATTTATCTACAGGCTGACTAAGCGTTATCGTGAAATAAACTTGTCTCATGGAATAGTCGCACATGTGCAGATAAAATACCAACCATTTGATATTCTGGGGGTGGGGGTCTGGTATTCTTGATGGACACAGAGTTGTTTTTCACTGGCATTTGAAACAATTATTATTTCACCTTGAGGAAGATAATTACGTTTTTTGCAAGTTTACTCGATTTTTTTTAATTTTATGTGCTGATTTATCAGATCCTAATTTATTTGACCTTTACATATGTGCTACACACGTAAGAGAATATTCATGTTACTGTGTTTATTTTCTTACAGATAGAAAGGAGACTTGCTTATTTACCGGAGCATGGTATTCTCTTAATCCATGGTACAGATACCAACATCCGTGCATGAATAAAGTAGCTGCTGCTAAAGTGACCACCATTGTCGTTATGGCCACCATTGTCTTAATGGTCTTGTCCCCTATAAGCTAGAGGCTTTTTTGCAACTCAAGTTAAATGGAATCATTAACTCAATAATGGGGCTGATCAATTGATAATACTTGTATGTGAATGTTGTACAGGATGTTTTGTAAATGTATGTACATTTTTTTCTTGTATTCTAGAATTTTTTTAAAAAATACCGGCCCCTCCATCCCCCCCCCACCCCGACCCCTTACCAGACGTTTTGTTAGATAGATTTAGTATTACACACACCCTGAGTAGGAATATATGAGCCTGGGTTCGTCTATGCAAACCTGATTAAAAAGCATTCTCAAATAGTGGATTTGAAGAAGCTCCATTTAAGGTCATATTCGACTGACTTGTTGGTTTAACCAATACTCGTAAACTTAGATTTTTCCATTCTGCACTATGATGGCTCCTAGCAACATTGGTACTGGCTAAAAGTTTATATTATGACTATGAAAAGCAATGCACAAAAACTGTATGTGAAAATGACTAAATGCAGTGAAATTCTGAACGCTGTTAGGTATAGGCCTATGCTGCAAATGGGAGTAACTGTTTTATTATTATCAGGCTTAATGCACGTTTTTTTTCTTCTAATTTTGGAAGCGAACATCAGCTTCATCTATGAAATAAACTTTATTATATGAAATAAACGTTATAATCCGCCTCATATCAAACTAGGATTTATACGCATTGCTTTTAAAACAAATTGAATAACGATATTTTCCTCGTGTATCGCTCATCCGAGGTTATTTTATGGTCCGCTTTGAGGCTTTTTTGGGGGAGGCCCAAATTCAAAGTAAAGATACGCAATGGTCAAGACCTAATACAATCAGATCACATATCACACCCTCAAAACCAAAACGGAAAAATAGCTATACATAAAATTAAATAAGTAGCAACACAAGAAAACCAACAAAGTGGCATGTGCGCCCAGTGAAGGTTCAGATCAAGCTGGGCATCCACCCAGTCTGATCAGCATGAAGGTAGCTTAGACCCTTAGCTACCCTTTAAGCGCTTAGCGAAGAGTCTGATCAGACTGGACGGATGTCCATGTTGATCTGAGTCATGTTGCGAGAACTTGTAGCCCAACCCCATTGTAGATAAAGGCAATAAAATATGATTAATCTAATCTGAGTCTTTGCTGGGCGCACAACCACTTTGTTGGTTTTGTCGTGTTGCGGCTCAAAAACAGTTCACACAACGCCTGATAAACAGCTCTTTCCCCAAGTAGGTGGTCATTCAGCTACCCAAACAGAAAACACCAATCGCACAACTAATGAACGAAAGCATCGACATGAACAACCAGAACAAGAAGGGTAGAGTCGGGCAAATTCGGACAGCTGGTAAATTCGGACATACCTTTGCAAACAGTGAACATCCAGATGAGACGGCTCATCAGGATTTTCACTGGTTGCTCAGTTATTTTTGTTTTAATTCCAAACAACTGACATATAAAGGAAACAATGTCACTGTCCGAATTTACCTGCTGTCCGAAGTTACCCGACTCTACCCTAACAGTAACAGCCGTTTTTACATACTTTCTACGTACATTACAAAACAAAGCAGAAAGCAAAGTGGGCAGCTATACAATTGACAAAAATGCTAGAGGGCCACAGACAAGCGGACTTCAGAACAGGTAACTTTGAGATACCACAACAAAAGTGCCACCTCCGAGTGATCAGTAATAGATAACTGCGGCTTTACTGGATCCAAACTCTTGCCCTCAGCTTTTGCCAATAGTGCATTATAAAAAAATATGTCACGGCTAAAATTATGTTTAAAACTTTCAGGTCTATAAACTTTCGTTACTTCATTCTCCTTGTCTGTTAAATCTGTCGTCTAAATCACTGGAATTAATTCTTTGCGCGCATGATGGCATTTGGTTGAAATCGCATTTGCGTTCTTTAAGATAAAATTGTCACATGACGAGCCTAATCTTCACTAATAATCAAACTTGACAGTTTGTTTTGGAGGGATTCACGAGGCAGTGAAAGCGAACGTCTTATTTAGGAAAATGTCAATTGAAAATGTAAATATTGACAATTGACGGCAGAAACTCATTAAGACCTTAAGGCTTAGATCTTGCCGAGATTTTACAGATTGCTTTCAACGTAAACGCAGTCTCAAACAGACATGCAGAGCTACTATTTTGCTACATGCGCTTGTCAGTTCAGCTGATAGTATACTAAACCAGTATCTGCTGGCGGTGGAGAAAGCCAAACAAACTCTAGACCAATCAGGCACACAAAGTTGAATCAATATTGAATCAACCTTGATTCAACGTCATGACGTTGAATCAATGTTGATTCAATACTGATTCAACTTTGTGTGCCCAGTGAGCTATTTGCCCTCGTTGTCTTCGAATTCAGTTCAATGAAACTAAATTTCGTTGAAGGAGTCATTTATTATCTTTTAAAACTGTATACTTGTGTCAATTTCTGTGTGTATGTGCCTCTTTCCCTATTAGTTTTAAGAGCGGAATGTGGGATTTGTTTGTATTAAGTCCTGATCATTGCCCATCTTTTTAGTTTGCTTTTGAGTTAAAAAACATGTTTCAGAGCCTGAAGTTTAAACAGTTAGTGATGCGTCAGTATACATCAGAACTACAACCTGTGTATATTAAACAAGTACTTCAGACCTTCTAATACTATTTTCCAGCCGCAATCAATATCATAATTGTTGACTTTCAAAAGAGGTATACAGCATCTCTTTTGATTTATGTATTAATATACGCTCTTTCGTGCGGAAAATATATTATTGTGCTCTTAAACAGGCAGTGATGTTAAATTCAGTGAACAAAATGGCTAGCCACGCATAAATCTTTTTTCCTGGTAAATACCAATTAATTACAGCTAAAATTAAGACAGACTTTCTAAAATCAGCACTAAACCGAATTAATTTTTCGCGAAACAGACCGCGGAAATAAACAACTCAAGGTGATCTGGATTTCCTGGTACAAAAATTAATTTGCACTTTAAGGTGACTGAGCACACTTTAAAGGGGAAGCAACTATGTCATTTTTATTTCGTTTCCTTCCTCAGTGGGTGAAAGGTAACATAGCTAATTCCTCCTGCGACCGTTAAAACAAAGTCAATGTAAACAAGATCAGCTCTGTAACTTCCCCGAGTGTTATATCCATAAACACCCCTAACAACCTACGTCATCAGCAGGTGACGTATTTTCGAAATTACACCATTTCGATTGGTCCAGTGTTCGGAATTTTCCCATAAATCATATAAATTTCAAAATCTTCGAAAACGCACTGGGTGCCCCAAATACGGCAATGAAAGGACAATCTTACTACATGGAAGTCAGCTTCTGACATTCAGTTGATCTTGCAAACAGTTTGACCAAATGAGCCGCGACACGACAAAACCAACAATGTGGTTATGCGCCCAGTGCAGACTCAGATCAGTCTGGGTATCCACCCAGTCTTGTCAGACTCTTCGCTAAGCGATTGAAGGGTAGCTGAGGGCTTAAGCTACCTCCATGCGGACAGCGAAGACTCTGATCAGACTGGGCGGATGCCCAGGCTGATCTGAGTCTGTGCTGGGCGCACAACCACATTGTTGGTTTTGTCGTGTCGCGGCTCAAATATGCTTCAACCTGTATTGTGATGTATTTAGTCAATATATTTGCGAATTCTACAACAGTTTATGGAGTCACTGTCATGTTGAAATATTGCCCTTTTTAGGATGCATTTGGTTCATGTAGTCTTTTCTCGACAAGTTATCCACATAAAGAGATTTGTCGGTCTATTCCGAATAGATGATTGTGCGAATAGGTGTTATTTGATCAATTGGTGACGCGTCGGATGACGTAGGTTGTTGCCCGTGCATAAAGGTTTGTGGAAAACAAACCAAGCGTTTTCAAAGATAGCGTACATACAAGAAATTGCTACGCCAATGCCTACATAAACGGGATCCTCACCGAAAAAATATGCCCCGAACCTTTAGTGGATTGCCATAGTTAAAGGCAAGTGCAAAACAAACAGCTACTACTATTATCGGAATTTCAGGTTAATGGAAGTTCTGCTTACAGTGTATGGCTACAGATCTATTGGTTGGGCATCAGTTTTAAAACTAGAGCACATTTAGTTTATCCCTCCTGAAAGTTGAGGGGGCTATCTTAAAGTAACGAAAGGTCTCTTTTTATAAAGTAAATATTTTTCTTACAGATAAGCCAAGGGGAGCTCTGAGGTCTGTCTTAAAGCAAACAAAATGCTCTCTACACAAAGCAAAATTTTCCTTCAAAGACAAATATGTTTTGGTTTACTGGGTAAAGTGGTCGAGTAGTTAGATCGCAGAAGGTCGCAGTTTCGAATCCGGGTTGGGCAAGCTGGCGACTGGAAATCTCTGTCTGTCAGCCTAGCAGTAAATGTGTATCTTTTTCGAATCAAGGAAGGATAAGGCAAGGAGAGAAGAGTGATGGAGTCCGCTTTTCATATGCTGTTCCCAAGATACATGACCACTAGGCTATGGGAAACTACTTTTTAGGGTGCCGTAAGCAGGCCCGGATCCAGATTACCATGAACTGGTGGGGCTCTGGATAACTGGTGGGGCTGTGAGGTGCTGAGATGTATGCAAGTGTGTAGGAAGCGGGGATGGGGAGGGGCTTGAAAGTATATGACATAATAAGGGACCAACTTGATGAGAATCTTTAAAATATTTTATTTTGCCTTGAAATATATGTTGTGATATCTCATTGGAATCGCCTCGCCAAGGCGATTCTTATGATATATCACTACATATATTTTAATCTATCCAAACGGATAAACTATCTCAAGCTGTCATAAGATACCCTTATTACCTGGGGGTTCACATATTATACATAACACAGAGGCCCAGATGGCGGGGCTGAAGCCTCAAAGCCCACCCCCTGGATCCGGGGCTGGAAAGCTTGTTCATATGCACAATTCCAATGAAACTGCTATATTATTTAGAATCTCTACGGCAGAATGGCATTCTTTGAAGGTGTAGTTCTTTTCCTTAAAGGTCACTTACGAAGAATTGTATAAATGCTTAATTTTGAAGCTTATTGATAGAGGACAGAAAGAGGAAAATAATGCTTCAAACGGCATAGAAAAGTTCCTATCCGTTCAAAAGTTATGCCAGTTTAAAAATCCCACGGCTGTGTTTTCCTACATGACTTATCTCCCTTACTTTTTAAAGAATTTCTAACCACAATGCACTATTCTGTGATGTCACTGATGATTTTAATTTTTTAAATGAATTTTTAAACTAATAAACAACTTTTATTCTATAGAGTAAATGATTGTTATCTTACAGTTTTGATTATTTTAATCTGTGTTTATTAGCGGGGTAATTTATTGGGAATGTTCATCCACAAATTTAAATTTTATTCAAAGTTTAAATTAAATTTAAAAAAAATAAAAACATATTTTAAAAATTTTCTTTTACTTCAGTACACAAAAGTCATTGTCAGAGACCTAATTAAACAGATATAAAACTACTATGTTCAGTTAAATCTACTGATAAGAATGTAAATCGAAATTTAACAAATTTTAATTCAATATTTAAATTTGAAAATTTAACTGCTTTAATTGCAAATATAAGCAATATTTTGAATTTGGACAGTTGTTATTAGTGTCACAAATAATACAATACAAGTTTTTACCATTTTAGAATGTTCAACAAGAAAATATTTGACAATTTAAAAATTTTAAATAAATTTAAAATTTCAGTGTTCATCGATGACGTCATCGAAGGCCTCATGAATATTAATGAGGCAGCTCAAAATGATTATCAGATGTCATAAAATTTACAAATTCAACTCTTTATATCTCGAAAACTATTAATGATAATTTGATGCGGTTTTCGATACTCAGTTGCTTAGAGAAAACTGCTTTCATTTCTGTAATAAAAAAGCACCTTAATAATTGATCTTTAATTCTGTTTGGATCTGTATATTTCATCTACATCTTTCTGGCTCATCGAGGCTTCTAACTTTAATGACAGTTCAAAAACTGTTACCATAACCTAAAGCTCACTCTAAACCAAAATAGTCACCGACATTTTCCTGGCAGGAAAAGCAGAATTATGCCTATATTTGAATTAAGTAGAAATTAATTTCGCTGAAATGATCAAAAGGAAATATTACTCTGACGATAGTATCAACTACCTCAGCAGAATATCCCATAATAATCAAAAACATTTGGACAAAATAGAGCAAACAGTGTGGACCCAAACCAGATTGCTCCTGAGGAGCAATCTGGTTTGGGTCTACACTGGTTGCCATTTCACGAGCCATGGTTCGCCAAATTCCCGAACAGTGCAATAGTCATGGGTAGTAATATGGGCGACGGTTTGGGATACATAAATAGATACGAGAATTGGTTAACTGTACCAATATTTGAATCAATTTCGGTATGAAGTGGCTTTTGATTGCAAATGTGTCTTTAGGGAATTATAGGCAATCAACCTACTGTTTCCTCATTCATATTACTAAAGACATAATGGATTTTGCGTCAGAGAAAATATGACAGTCAATTATTCCAGTTAGCATGTGCGCTTTAGAGATTGATTTGACCAGAAGCCCGAACCTGCCTGTATAACTTGTTTAGAGCATGTTTCATGTAGGCCGACTTCCATTAATGAGCACAGATTCAAGGAAAGCGACTCAACCATTTTTATTTTTGCATCCCTTCTCAATGGTGTCAACTCTAAAAGAACTTGCTCCCCTAGGAGCAAATTCTTTCATTTAGAATTAAACCCTTTTTTGACAGGGCTTCGTTGCCAAGGAAAGCAAACAGAACGTCATAAAAGTTGTTCCCTTTGCTAAAAAATGACAGAAAACAAGGAGATGACGTCAAATACCACAGTCATGTCATAGTTTCTCTGAAAGAGGTTTTGGGCCTAAAAGCACGGTTTCTGTAAATGGGATAAATATGAAAAATGTGTACTTTCGTGCTTATTGAAATTCTTATTCATATCTTACAAGGCTCATGTTTCTTTACTGAACACAGTCTTATGTCGATTTATAATTTCATTTGCACATCGATGGGTACAAACGCGATTTGTAATTGACTGTATGATCATGAAAAATTAAGAGGTCAAAATGGGTCTGAAGCTCTAATCAGGCGCAAAGCTATGTTTTACGGGAATCTAAAATCCCACTATTTAAAGGACGTGTGATAGGTTACACAAGGAACATTTTTTATTACAATATACTGAAGCCCAATCAGCGGTTTCTGAGAAAGCTATTGAAGATTTGCCTGTTGGTCTCGATAGCAACAGAAGTTTCTGCTGAGCCGCTTCATTTGACCAGGTAAGGTAGAGGACCGCTATGTTATCATTTCTGTGAGTTCTAAATGACTTTAGTCGAGGTTTAAAGGATATATGTTACATTTTAATGAGGTCGCTTACGGCGTATAGACGTCCATTTCTGGTTTCAGGGGTTTATGGTGAAGGTTTTACTTTTATTGTATTTTGCATAAAAATACCTGTAGGTAAACAGTGTAGACTCTGTTCAGACACCGCATTTTGCGGCGTCTGAACTGCGTCTGCCCTGTCTATATATGTCACCCAAACGCGTTTTCCAGTGTCAGAAGGGTTCAGGAGAGCTAAGAAGACCAACTAGTTTGACAATTCATACAATTTGTTCGTACTTCCTTGTAGTGTATAATTTTACACGTACGAAGTTTAATCTCGCCGGAAATATAAGCTGTTTTTGAGATTTACAGAACAAATGTACGTAACATGTGATAAATTAGATATGTAACTTTTCCTTCATAGGGAATAAAATATCTTTGTTATAAATGTTCGCAAGTAACCGGTGTTTTGGTGTGAAGGTGTGGGTTTCATGGAGTTTACTGACGAAACTGGTATTAGAAATGGCATACTTTGTTGCTTTTTAACATTATACCGTTTTTATTATGAAATCTCGTCGCCATCATATTTTATCTCATTCTACTATTCCATGAAAAAGCTATGGTTTTTCGACAGTCAAAAATATGAAATCTGATTCCTGATGCCCGTTTAACTAAACATCTTAAGCCTAAGATTTTCGTAAGTTCCATACCGTTTATATGGAACGTACGAACATCTTAGGCTTAATTTTTAGATTGTATACGCTATTTTGTTGAATGAATGATCACGCTTTGGCTTCTTGAAAACATATTGTATACTGGAAAAAGATTGTTGAAAGTAGGAGATCATTGCCAGTAAGGTTTTCCTTTGCGTTCAAGGGACAGCTACAAGATCTCAAGTTTCCAACACATATAATACATATAGTCTTACCTGTTAAACTGGTCGGCGACCTGTGCCATCAAATGTGTAAAAACTTCACTGTCCCCTGCAAAGAAAACGGTAAAACTTTAAAAACATTCAATATCATGATTATTCCTACAGATCATTCAACAAATTACCATTTACGAAAGCACAATCTCAATAGCTCATCGGCAGGGACATGTTCGATACAGTTAAGCTTCATTCACACGAGCAGTAAAACTATGGCATAGAAAGTTTGCCAAACATATTGCCTTCAAGCGAAGCAATTTATCTGTCACAAAAATGTTACTAAGAATATTTGGCGATGAAAATTTGCAGCAGTGTTATGTGTTTACCCAAAAAATGATTTCTTGTTAAAGTTACATGGACGCATCAACAGCCAATTAGGCCCTATTTTCGGTGTTAAATATACTTTGTTCAGACAGACAAATTTTGTTTGTCAAAAAATTGTACCATTTAAATTTATCAGTGAACTGCGGCATATATTTTCTTTCAAACGAGCATACTTTTCTTTAACAAACCCACTTTGTCAAAGAAACTATACCCGTGTGAGTGAATCTTTAATGTTTTGATCTCAAAAGCAGAACAATAGTTTCTGAACAGCCTGATTCTTTGTAATAAAGGAAGCTATGATTTATGATCCAGTGTGATCTGGGGCCGTATTCATAAAACGACTTAAGTGGTTGATATGCTGTTGCTAAGGCTAAATTTCTTCGAAGGAGATTCCCTACAACTATGAAATTTGCTCTGGAGGAACAGTCTTACAAAGACTGTTCCTCCAGAGCAAATTTCATAGTTGTAGGGAATCTCTTTTATAGATATTTAGCCTTAGTAACCGCATAGCAACGACTTAAGTGGCTTTATGAATACGGCCCCTGATTTAAGGTGCATAAGTATACGTCCATGTTTAACACCATATTTCCAAAGAGACGGAGGGAGGGGGGGCATTTTTTTTTATCTTCCTGTCTGATTCCCTCACCCGACAAAGCCCTCTACTCTGAAAGGTGAGGAGTTAATTCTTTCCGTCATATTAACAGAACGATTCCAGAACTGCGCGCAGTAACACGACAAGGTCAGTCACTGACATATTGATCATTATTAACTCATCATTGAACGTTATGGAATAAAATATATGGAAATAATATCAATCTACAGACACTAGATCATCTTATTTTGAAGTCCTTATTATCTTCGGGATTAACTGATATCATTTTTAGTATAGCGTATAAAGTACTAACATCATCGTGAAGCCTCGCCCTTCCTACGCTGTTTCTGGTCGAGCCTAGTAAATATGATGGCTAAAGACACTAACTTGGTTTTTCTTATTTAAGAACATGGCTAAGGCATTTTCCCCGTTGCACAGCTGAATTAATCCAATCTAACAGAATCTAGATCATCGAAGCTTAAAGTGCCAATTAGTTCAATAGCTTAATTGGCATTATTTTTTCAGTTCTCTGATTAATCATACTTATACCATTATCAACCTATATAGTACACGCTGTATTATTTATAGAATCAGTGATATTTCAGGTTAGTGGTTGAGAATACAGTTTAAAAGTAAAGTACATAGCACAGTTCCGTTCATGCCTCTTCATCATAATTTCAATCAAAGTCTAGTTCTTTTGAATACATATTGAAATCATGTCAGCAATTTTGGGCTGATTGTGCAACCAAGTCAGAAACAACCACGAACGGGAAGAGCTGATATGTCTAGTTAAGAATTATTACAGAATAATCATAATAGAGCCGCGACACGAGAAAACCAACAAAGTGATTGTGCGCCCAGCACAGACTCAGATCAGCCTGAGCATCCGCCCAGTCTGACCAGACTCTTCGCTAAGCGCTTAAAGGGTATCTAAAGATCTAAGCTACCTTCGTGCGGACAGCGAAGACTCTGATCAGACTGGGCGGATGCCCAAGCTGATCTGAATCTGGACTGGGCGCACAACCACTTTGTTGGTTTTCTCGTGTCGCGGCTCATTATATACAAACATCTCTAAGTATACAGAAGTATACAAACATTTGAATAGAACATGCATGAATAAATCCTAAGATGGAAAGGACACAAAAGGAAGACTGTCAATAATATTATTATGATGTTATGCACTGAAAGAAAGCAAAACACAAAGAAACACCGAAACACCAAATCAAGAGAAGTAATTTAGACAGGGTCAGTCTTTGATTGTTCACGTTGAACGCAAATTGTAGAAAAAAAACTCTCTTTCTCTCTCTCTCTCTCGTTTTGTTTCAAGGCTATTTCGCATACATCGAGAGGCCGACCATTAATCAATGGTGGGCAATAAAAAAGGCGGAAAAATACCTGAGACCTCCAGTAAGCAGAATTATGTCTTATGTCATGCTCGAACAACAGGAATGAGAGTCAAAAGTTCATAATAATTATTATTTATATTCATGTAAAACCCTGTGACAGGTAATCTAGAAGTGAAGACGTCATTGTATCTTTTGAAAGGACAGAATGACATGCCAGTTTACGCAAATGTTGATTAGAATCGGAAGGGTTATTGTGTTAATTTATCACGTAGCTCAAATCCTATTTGTTTTTAATCATACATTAAGCGGTCAGAATTAGAAACATATAGAAATTGAAGAACATGCTGTTCGTCAAGACTTTCGATTCGTTTCTAGATCCAGTTCTGATTTAAAGTCCCCACACTGTAAAAACATACTGTAGATTTTACGGTAGAATAACTGGAAACCAGCTGCCAGTCCTTTTCCCGTTATTTTTACGGGCTTTTGCCTGTAAGACATTGTTGGAAATCACGAAATGGGAGTTTTATGTTAACTTGGCGCACTCGAAAATAACTTTGTACTGTTGAGGGGCTATCTAACCAAAACGACATCTGCTCTTTTCTGTCCCACTCTGCTTGGTGATTCCTGCAATTTTTACGCGCGCCCGTAAAAATAACGGTAAAAGAACTGGCAGCAACCGTAAAAATAACGGTAAAAGAACTGGTCTAGTTCTAATACCGGTAGTGGTACAAACGTATTAAAACAAACAATTATGACAACAATTATTATGTAAACGAGTTTCAACTTTACGTTTGGTAATTAAATGAGGGTGGATGTGCATAAAATGAGACATATAACTGGCAACTTGGGGGAATATGCTTTTAAAAATGACAAATCAATTTTAGTTCTGGTTACCCGTCGAGCGATACAATATCAATGAATTTGATGTCACACGCCTGTACATTGTATGTTTAACGTTTTCATCATGTCAATGAAGTCAGTTGGTAGATTATTATAGTTGCCAATTTAAACGACCCAAATGAATTGTCAAACCTTTTTTATGTGAAGTTTGCTAATCACGGTCATTTTCAATGACGAAACTGTAGTGAGAAGTTAATGATTTTCATCATGATAGAGCAATGGAACTATAAAAAGTAAGACCTTCCTTTGTCTTTATCCTTTACATTTAAATTCTAAAAGATCAGATCATAAACAGTCGTGATGCGATTAGTGCCAGTTCGTCTAAAACAATTATAAGGACCCATACCTGTCCGATACTGAATCGGGCCGGCAATCGGACCAGCATGGGCCGAGCCAATGGCTATTTTAAAGACTGATTGACAGGAATATTGAAAATGACAAGTGTGGATTAGATCTAGTTCAATAAAGGCTATCGGTGATATTGAACACTGGCTATCCATGTGAGTCTTCGTTTTGCTGGTCGCGCATCATAGCTTGTTTTCCCTATGCCCGGCCTCATTTATTCAAAAGTCCTTGATAAGTGCTCGTTTTCTTGATCAATGATTTAATGTTGCTTAGTTCATGAAAATGCAAAGCATTAAACCCTAATAATTCAAGCTTAAATTACAATTTATTGCAAATTTGCAAATTAAAGCAGAAAAAATATGGATGGTGTTTTACTGAAAGTGATTAGTACGCCGATGAATGAATAATGTCACGGCAACGATGGCAAACTCATTGCCTATGTCGTCATGCGGTTCAGATGATTGTCTTGAAATGTTAATATAAGGAAGAGCCTAGTGACATATGAATATGCATTAAAAACGCTTAAACAGTGGTCTACCAATCGCGGTTCGGATTTCAGCCTGTTAGTCACCTGTTTATGTCTTTGAGGAAGATTACCAACAGCTAAACGGAAGTTACCCCCGGGCGCACAACGTAAAATCGACACGGAATCAAACAAAATACAAGGGGTGTACGAAAAGTTTTGCAAGTGGCCTCATAACTTTGTTTAGTGGCATACTAGGGACAAGTATTATGCATGTATTTAAAGCACTATATTTTGCCTTTACAATAAGACCAAACACTATACAAAGACACATTTTTTCTGTTTTGAGTAACCGTTGCATTTTGTAGGCCCCAGTTATACCTCTGGGCTAATTTTCATCTGATTTTTTTCAGTGCGAGTTATTCAAGTCAAATTCACTGTGAACAAATCTTTGTCAACTGTTTTTCTATCGTTACCTTTAATATCCTTTCAACTTTAATAGGACGGCAACTGTTATCGAGTCATTTCTGGCAAAGCAATGCGCAGTTCTTATGACGTTATTAAAATTGATATCAACGTCATTTTCGAAATATTGTAGCGGCTTTATTCATTGCATTATATTTAACTTTTTGACAGGTTTCAGACCGCCCATGGAAAGGCTCTTGCTGACAAGATTTCGAATGCTAAGGCACTTGTTTTCGTTACAAAATCATTAGATCTTTAGCAGATAGGGAGCATTGGCTACTACATAAAATGTGGATAATCTAGATTCACAGGAAGGAATGGAACTTATATAATTTCAACGATATTTACAGGACACCATTGCCTGGGGATTGTCTTTAACTAGCAATGATAAGAAAATCAAAGATTACTCTCATATAAGTATGGCCTTCTTAAGTTAAATCTGCAGTGCCTTTAGGATTTACCTCTTACAAAGAAGCTAAAAAATGTGTCCTTTAAGAAAAATACACTGCGTTTCAGTGCAATTTTGTGTAGGCATATAATAGCTTTATGATTTTTTGCTATCAGAAGTTCTGTCTTTATGGTGGTTACCAAGATTTTACGTCACTTGCAAAACTCTTCGACAGCCCCTCGTATCACATATATTGCCGTTTTCCTATGTTTTGAAAACGAAGCCAAACCAAGCCCTCAATGCGTTACAGTGAGATTGGGGCTTTAATAGCGGTGATAGCGGTATTATTCATGACGGTCTGAGCATGCACAGCCTGACATATTGGCAGTATCCGAACTTTAATCTCGTAGAACATGCATGTAACAAACAGAATAGGAAAGACAATAGAGCCAACTCTCAACATTTTAATGCCGAAGTTCGTCTAAAAAAACTGATATCGCAAAGTAAATTTTCCGGACCCAGAAATTTTACTTTGAGTTATCAGAGGTTTTTTTTAAATAACTGAGCCGCGACACGACAAAACCAACAATATGGTTGTGCGCCCAGCGCAGACTCAGATCAGCCTGGGCATCCGCCCAGTCTGATCAGAGTCTTCCCTGTCCGCATGGAGGTAGCTTAAGCCCTCAGCTACACTTTAAGGGCTTAGCGAAGAGTCTGACAAGACTGGGTGGATACCCAGGCTGATCTGAGTCTGCACTGGGCGCACAACCACATTGTCGGTTTTGTCGTGTCGCGGCTCAACTACAGTTGAAATGTAAAGAGAACTAGGAACTGTGTCCAAGCTATATTCTTTGTTATACGAAGGTACTTCGAGAGATCAGTGTTTGAGATAATGAGAGTCAAGTTATTATAGCTCAAATACATGTATGTCTTACCTTGCTGACCAGACGGCTGCGAAACTGATACCTTGTAAGGTGTGCTGTAAAGAAAAAATATCGTAAAATGTAAGGCATATTAGCACAAAAAATAATATGAGCCGCAACACGAGAAAACCAACAAAGTGGTTGTGCGCCCAGCGTAGACTCAGATCAGCCTGAGCATCCACTAAGTTGAATGAGAATCTTCGATAAGCGCTTAAAGGGTAGCTAAGGGTCTAAGCTACCCCCATGCGGACAGCGAAGACTCTGGTCAGACTGGGCGAATGCCCAGGCTGATCTGAGTCTGCGCTGGGCGCACAACCACATTGTTGGTTTTCTCGTGTCGCGGCTCATTTGTTCTACACTGCTTACCATTTTATCAGCATCTTGTGTATGCATTGCTGCATTGAGAAATCAAACTATTACATTTTAGGGGAATTACGGGAATTATTTCAGGAGCCTCAATTCATAGAACTTTACGGTATCACGTAAGTGTAAGTAACTATGCAACCCGCTGACCCCTATTGTGAAGCTCTTTACAAACACCTTCAAATCTGTTTCTACTATTATTCTTTTTTTTTTATGTTTTTTTCTGTTTTATTTATTTATTTATTTATTTTTTTTTTTTTTTCATGTGCACATGGAAACTAGGATTTAAAATATCGGGATCTGGACATAAAAGTGTGTTTATTCGGCGATTTCTACTAGCACAATGGATAAAAGTGGTTCCTACCTGGGTGTATTTGATGGCATTGTTGGTGCCATGGAAACATGGGCGCCATTACTGTCTCTCAAATGAAGTTGACAATACCTGTAAAAAGAACACATATCCAGAATGAACACTTAACACTAACTATTAAAGCAACAAGAAAAGCAGACGACAAAGTTTATGTCTGTTAAATTTTCAACAAAAAAATGTCAAACTATTCATATTGAGAATAAAAAAAAGAACACAAAACTAGGGAGTAAAGAGTGTAGATCCGGACGAGGTCAGTATAAGCCGCCTCATCTGGATCTACGTGAATGATTGTCCTTGGACGTTTCACCAGTAAACAATTCTGATTCTGATTCTCACGTTGTTTGCGTTTTCAGCTATTTTCAATTTTGGCGCTTTAAATACGAATATGCCGCGACACGAGAAAACCAACAAAGTGGTCGTGCGCCCAGCGCAGACTCAGATCAGCATGGGCATCTGCAAAATGTGAGCAGACTCTTTGCTAAGCCCTTAAAGGGTAGACAAGGGTCTAAGCTACCTCCATGCGGACAGCGAAGACTCTGATCAGACTGGGCGGATGCCCAGGCTGATCTGAGTATGCGCTGGGCGCACAACCACTTTGTTGGTTTTCTCGCGTCGCGGTTCATATATGTAATATACGAAGAATAAAAGAATGCTCAGTTAATTCAAAATTTTAAGGCCGTTTACTGTCCCTTTTGCTAAAACAATTACATTCAGTAACGGTCCCTCAATGAGAGGTTCATCTCCATTCACTTTAATACAAGCATACGGTAAATGTATGAACCTTTCGTAAACTCATCCCTCATTATTCTGTTGCTTGTTTTCTTCTCTTTTTTTCAGATTTTTTTTCAGTTGGTGGAAATGCAATAAGTGTAGATCCTGATCAGTGGCAGTCTGAGTTTGGTCTAAAACTGTTTGCCTCAATTGGTTTTCGGTTTTGTTTCACCATTTGCAGTAGGTTGATTTTGAAGCAGTGCTCTGGCGAAACCAAACATCTCGTAGGGTCGGAAAAAAGTCTAAAGTGCCTGCAAAGGTTATGAGTTTAGACTCATGAGTTAGTTACTTTGACCGCTCTAAGTTAGAGCGGTAAAAGTAAGAAAATCATAAGTCTAAACTCATACACCATTGAAACACGGACCAATCCGAAATATTTAAATACATTGACATAGGCCCAAAAACCGAAGTGTGACCAAGAGCTGGAGAGTAGTGAGCATCACCTGCGATAACCCTGTGACAATAATTTACTGGTGAGTAGCGAAGTCCTGAAACATATAACTGAAACAGATTCTAGCATTGCGGCTGCAGTGTCCTTAATTTCAAGATGGGGTCTATAAACTTCGAAAGCTTTGAATCATTCATAGATAAAAGAAAACTGAGCCGGGTTTAATGGTGTTATGATTTTTTCTTTTATTTTTGTTTTTTTTTGTTTGTTTTTTTTGTTTTGTTTTTTTTTTTGCCTCTGTTGGTCGAAAAAAACTATGCTGGTCTGAGTATGGGTATAATGTAAAAGTTTTTCACAGTTTTTACAGATGTTGCCAGAAAACGAAAATGAGCTGCTACACGACAAAACCAACAAAGTGGTATGTGCGCCCAGCAAAGACTCAGATCAGTCTGGGTATCCGACCAGTCTAATCAGACTCCTCGCTAAGCACTTAGTTTAAACAATATTTTATTCAATATACTGTAAACATAAATATATATACAACAATCTTTACATGACATAGCAATATACAGCACGATGAAAGGGATGCAGAAGTAAGTCATTGACTTATGTAAAATCTGTCTCCCAAACCATACATACAGTCATTTTTACTTTCAGTAGGCTTTAGTAATGCAGTATAATGAACTTTATGAAAAACGAAAAAAGAGAGAAAAAAAAACAGTGAAGGAAAGAATGACGAATTAGTATGAAAAACGACTTGATAACCTAGGTTCCTACAAGTCAACACAAGAAACATATTTATGAGAAAAGAAGAGAATAAACAGGAAAAAAAAAAAAAACAGAAAAAATAAGATATAAAAAATATAAAGTAGAAAGTCACAGTATCAGAACATTTGCGGAGCATCTCAACCACATGCAGATTGTTGTTTTTAGTCTCCGCGGTGACAGACACAACTCATTCTTAAAGGTAGTTATTTTTTTTTTTTTTTTTCTAAATTTTCAGCTCACTCATGCAATTTCAAATCGCTTTGATTTTACCAAAAAATCTTGAACAGCTATGAAGATGTGTCGGTTTTCGATTTCAGAAAGTTGTTCGCTGCCAAAATGAAGTAGATTGAGGGTAGGCTGGCAAATTTGAATAATTTTATTAAAGAGTTCTTGCCTTAAATTATGAAAACGCCCACAATTAAAAAGAAAATGGTTAGTATCCTCCACTGCACGACATACACATAACGGACTTTCGACTATATTTTTGGAGAAGAGATGTTGATTAAGGGAACTGCAATTTGTTCTTAAACGTGAATGGTAAATCTGCCCAAGCCTCTTTCCAGCAAAGTAATATGAAGGTTTTTTCCTAATGTTCGAGTCTAACTCATTCTTAAAGGTAGTTATGCTCGGTAAATTGCGTATATAATCCGGAATTTCATTCCAGTCCCTTATAGCAGAAGGTAAGAAAGAATTATAGTAAAGCTGGGTGTTTGTGTGAACTGTAAGTAGATTTGTAGAATTCCGCAGCTGATAATTAACTGTATTCCCAACACTTGGCGGCACTAAAGAAGACAAATAATCAGGAGATATACCATGTTGCATTTTATAAAACAGAAAGAGTTTATGTTTTTTTCCTTCGATTTAAGAGTGTTTCCCAACCAGTCTCACTCGTAAGAGAATTTATTGACACTAATTTAGTGGCTCCGGTAACAATACGTGCTGCCTCAATTTGATTTTTTTCAAGTTCATTTACTTCGTACTGAGTACAATTATTCCATACAACATCGGCGTATTCTAAAATTGGACGGATAAAGGTAAGATAAATAATTTGAAGAGATTTCCTATCCAGTTTAAATTTTAGTTTCCTCATTACATTTATGCGAGTCCATGCCTTAGATTTTATATATTCTAAATGTTGGTGCCACTTGCAATCACTTGATAAAAATATGCCTAAATGTTTATGTGAACTGACTTCCTCAATAGGCTGTTGGTCCATAAATACATTAGGATGTATAGGTTTATTACGTTTTCTTGAGAAAATGACAGACTCTGACTTTGACGGATTAAATGTGACGAGCCACTTAGTGGCCCAATGATGAATTTTTAACAGATCGGAATTTAGCTGATTGGCAGCTTGTACTGGATTGTCAACTATAATATAAAGAGCAGTATCATCCGCAAAAAGTCTAATTGACGAATTTTTATTTTCAACAATATCGTTAATATACAGAAGAAAAAGCAAAGGGTCTAATATCGAACCTTGAGGGACACCAGCTTCGACTGATGACCAGTTAGAACTTACACCGGGAATAACTACTCTTTGCTTTCTGTTATCTAGATAATCCGTAAACCATTAAAGAAGAGGTTCTGAAATACCAACAGAGTATAATTTAAAGAGAAGACCTTTGTGCCAGACCCTGTCGAAGGCCTTACTAATATCACAGAAAATTGCACGGACCTCTTTGCCTTCGTCCAGGGCCTGGCAAAAAGTGTTATAAATGTCGACTAGCTGATTTACGGTAGAATCGCCTGGAACAAAACCCGACTGTAAAGTAGTGATTACATGATGATCGTTTATGAAATTGAATACGTATTTGTGCACAATCTTTTCAAGAACTTTACCCATAGTATTAAGAAGGGATATGGGCCTATAATTTGCTGCGTCTGAAGGGTCATTCTTCTTAAAGATAGGAGTAATATGTGCTTGTTTCCAGAGACTTGGAACTTTACCTTTAGCAAGAGAAAAGTTGAAGAGGTCAGTAAGAGGAGTTGATAAAGGTCTAGAAAGCTCTTTCAATAATCTGTTATCAAGAGAATCTGGGCCTGCAGCTTTACCCGTCTTTAGAGTTTTCAAAATATCTTCCACTTCATGGGGAGAGATAGAGATAAATTCAAGTTTATGTGGTGGTATATGATTTATTTTTGGTAGAGTGGCATTACTGTCGTCTAAGACCAATTGATCAGTAAAAAACTGGTTTAAGATGTTGGCTTTTCCCTTATCATCGGTATGAATTATTCCATCTTTACACAGCGGTGGAATAGTTGCCGGTTGTTCAGGGGTAATGAAAGAGTTTAGTGTTCTCTACCAATCCTTTTGACTAAGATCGTTAGACTTTAATTTTTCTGTAAGTTTCTCAAGTTGGACTTTTTTAGCTTTCCGTATTTCATACGTTACTTTATTTTGAATATTTTTGTAATTTTCAAAATCGTTAGTGCTTTTTGTCCTTTTGTATTTGTCATATAATCGTTTACGTTTGCGCATTAGTCGCTAAGCACTTAAAGGGTAGCTAAGGGTCTAAGCTACCGCCGTGCCGACAGCGAAGACTCTGACCAGACTGGGCGGAAGCCCGGGCTGATCTGAGTCTGCACTGGGAGCACAGCCACTTTGTTGGTTAACTCGTGTCGCAGCTCATATCATGTTGGAAACCGTTGAACAAAAGTATATAAAAGTGTTGTGAAAGTTGCTTAGCAACACAAACAAATAGTGATATTTGATAGACACGACGAACTTAATGTTTCCAGGAAACAAAAGCTATATATGTTAATCATTGGCGATGTTTCTTGAAAGATAAGCTAATGATACGAGTATGGGTGATGCGACTTTTGTGGTATAGGTCTTTGACTGATTTACGATGAAGCCTAGCGGCACACAACCTTGAATCATGACGTTGAATCAAGGTTGATGCAAGGTTGTGTGCCTAGTGGGTAATATTCACCTTCACCTTCTGTGTGAACAGCGAAAGCAAAACCAGCCTGCGGAATGAACAGGCTTCTTGTTTTTCCTTTGCTATAGCGGGTTGTTTTCTCGGTATCCAAAGGTTGCTAATTAACCCTGCTATCATGTGATCTTTGCCTTCTGTGTGAAAGCGAAAGCCAAAGCAGTCTGTGGACTGAACAGTCTTCGCATTATTTTCATTATTATTATCTTTTTTTTTTCTTCTTTTTTTTTGATGTGTGTCTGTTTGCTTTTTCTTATTATAGTGGGTTGGGTTCTAAAAAGCCAAAGAGTGTTAATAGAGCCAGGAGAGACTCCAACAAAAACTGTTCGGAATGAAGGTTGGTTCAGCTTTCCCTGATCGCACAAACTTGTACCATAACAGCTTGACTCACCAAGGTAGGAAACGCTTGCAGAGCCAAGCTGATACAATGACAATTTTTTTCCTCTTAGGGTGTGTCCTATTTGTCTTTGAATAACACTCACCCAACGTGAATACCATATGAATACACATACGAGCCGAGACACGACAAAACCAACAGAGTGGCATGTGCGCCCATTGAAGATTCAGTGACAGCCTGAGCATCCGTCCAGTCTGACCAGATTCTTCGCTGAGCGCTTAAAAGGTAGCTTAGGATCTAAACTACCTCCATGCTAACAGGAAAGACTCTGATCAGACTGGGCAGATGCCCAGTCTGATCTGAGTCTTCTCTGGGCGCACATGCTACTTTGTTGGTTTTGTCGTGTCGCGGCTCAACAGTAGAGTCTGTGTACTTATTGAAGATTTAATTATCATAGGTCTTCGACCTACGAATCTTATTATCTGTATCGTAATACAGATGTTTGATAGCATTAGAGAGAAGAATAACAGTTTCAAGGATACCTATAATACCCAGAAATAAAGACAACAAACGCATCGTAAACGACTGCGTAAAACCCCACCACATAGCCCTAGGTAATGTGCATATTACCCGTGGGGACAAAATTTTGATGATTTCAGGTATCTAGTATTACCTTGATAGTTGTTGCACGTTCAACAAAAATTACTTTCAAGTCCCAGTTTACATGGATTTTTCATGATTTTATGTATGTATTAAGTCCAATGGCAGGGGCAGATAACACTGGTGGCTGAAATACCGCTTGTAACAGGAAGGTTATGTTATTTCAATTATTTCTGTGAAATTTCATCGAGATATACCAAATGTTTGATTTTATATAGTTTTTTCTTTACATAATTTCATACATGTAAATAGCACTATGTCTGGGGCAGAT
This sequence comes from Ctena decussata, assembly GCA_963989385.1. Classification (NCBI taxonomy): domain Eukaryota; kingdom Metazoa; phylum Mollusca; class Bivalvia; order Lucinida; family Lucinidae; genus Ctena; species Ctena decussata. Next base: position 65,309,355 of record OZ022504.1, read on the forward strand.
AACTCTTGAGGACAAAATTTTTGACAATTACAGGAACTTTATGTAACTTTAAAAATTTGAAGTTTCAGAAAAATCCCTTTAAACCCTGATTTTCTATAGACTTTTTTCTGATTTGATACATGTATGCAGCCCCTGGGCAGGAGCAGACAACCAAAGTGGACAAAAATTTTGCTTGTAACAGAAATTTTGTATTATTTCAATCATTTACGTGAAATTTCATCAAGATATTTCAAAGCGTAAAGAAACTAAAGACTAAAAACCAATTTTAAGATACTGATAAGGGCAATAACTCTATTATAAAATATTGCAATTTGCCCATTAACAATCCCAACTGGGATATTCTCAAGACAAATGCACACACCAAGTTTGAAGAAAATCTGTTCATAAATGCTCGTTATCGAGCGGAAACGAAGTGCTCACGAACGGACGGACAGACGTACATACGACGGACGGATGGACAGACTTGCGGAGAGCCAGCGGGAAAGCATCTCCGCCACTAACGATTCTGTTCTAAGATTCTGTTCATCATAATTTGAGCCGCGACACGAGAAAACCAACAAAGTCGTCAAGCGCCCAGCCTAGACTCAGAACAGCCTGGACATTTGCCCAATTTGATCAGACTCTTCGTTAAATGCTCAAAAGGAAGCTAAGGGTCTAAGCTACCTCCACGCGGACAGCGAAGACTCTGATCAGACTGAGCGGATGCACAGGCTGATCTGAGTCTGCGATGGACGCACAACCACATTGTTGGTTTGTCGTGTCGCGGCTCATATGACACTTAAAAATGAGATTTCATTGATTTCAAAAGTATTTTAATTTGAAAATGCATTGCTGACACAGTCGTTGTCATTGATGTTATTACACGTGTGGTCATACGATTTTTATGACACGACGTTATCCACTGAATAATAGCGACGTCATGTAAAACACGAGGTTATAAAACTTATTTTCATACTCAACTCAGCTAAGCATGAAAGTTCAGTCTCATGCTGAAATCAAGTCAGTGCATTTTGCAGATTTTTTATATGGTTTTAGATATTCGCTACAAAATTCCTATCATTGAACATTTTGGGTGGGCGTGGCCGGGCTATAGTGTTGGGTAACTTCCAGCTAATCGGGATAATAGTAGGACAAGGGCCTACTGTACTTGCAGTAGGTGCGGGTTGTTTAGACATTTTTCCTCTCCTATCATATCTCTTTTCTTTCTCCCTCTCTCTGGGAGAAGGCTCGATATAGACTGAAATACTGTCTAAAAGAACCGTTAAATCCGAAACAACCAACAACCAACTCAAAACAAGCCTTGTTTGGTATTTTGAATTCTGTTCAGTATTAAAATTTGGCTACATTCTCAGCTGAGCATAATTATTTTTATAACCTCGGGACCTGGGCTCGAGGTTATAAAACTTGAGAATAATCTCAAACTCAAAATAAAGCACACTGATTGGCTGCTTCCGAGCACATGCTCGGAAGCAGCCAGTGTGTGCTTTATTTTGAATTTGAGAATGTACTTAAGTTTTATAATCTCTGGGCCAGGTCATTTATAAATACCCATCCTGACTTTACATAACTGAGTATATCGGGCATACGTATCACAAAGTAATCTTGGATTCATCTCAGTCAAACGATCAGATTTATTTTGCTTGTATTTGTGTCATAAATTGTCTGCAATGCCATATCAAAATTCATCAGATCTCAGCCCCACTAATGAGAAAACTTATCTCGACTAATAAAAGTCACATTTCTGTAAATTAAGAGTTCTACAGCCGTAAATTGGGAGTTGTTGATCGAGATATTGCATAAACTGTCAAAAGAAAAGCTTACTTGGAAAAGTTTGTGCAAGATTCTCGGCAACAGAGCTCTAGATAAGAGGGAGTATTTGGTGATAATTAGGGATAATTTTGGTTAATTCTGCATAAAAACATAAATTGTGACCCCTCATCTGAACCGTCTCGTCGAGATGAGGGGTCACAACATATGGTTTCAATCAGAAATAAAAAAATTATCCTTAATTATCATCAAATACTCCCTCTTATCTAGAGCTCTGGGCAATGGAAAATTTAGATGATCTATTCTGCAACATTTCGCGCGATGCTAACTGCTGACATCAGTATTTGAAATAATGACACCAGGCACTGTTTCCGTAACGGTTGACGCTTCTGTGTCCATTTGCACTGATGTGTGTTATACTCAACAATTTTTCGTGTAATCATTTGATAACATCACCAAAGAAAATATTTTTAAGCGTAAAGTCCCGCAAAAAAACGGAACTATTTGTTATTTAGTATCTTGAAAAAGGAAAAAAATCAAAAGACTGACCCACTGGGATTCCCCTCTATATATTCCTCCCCATATTTCCCCTAGCTCCCCATAAAAATACAATACATGTGTATGTGTTAGCTTTTTACCTAATTTTTAGATCTTGACAAAACTGATATTCAGCTATTCAGGCTAAACTTGCTCTGAGCTTTTTGCACAGGGTACAAATACTTTTAGAAAGGACGTCCATCCATATAAAATACTTTTTAAGTTCTTACTTGCTAACACTGGCTGCTTGTGCCACAAGATCATGGATGTCTCTGGAACTGCAGTGCTTGCTGAAGACGATCTGAAATAGAGAAAAATATAAACACATTTAATTAATCCATATATGCCCAGTGGGTCATTCGTCAATAAAGGGGTGCCTATTTTTAGCTTATTTTTAGCATTTTTGTTTTATTGTAAGGAGAAATACCCAACTGTCTTGTGCTATCAGTTCAGACTCTAATCAGACGCCGCATTTTCAGTGTCTGATCTGGGACTGCACTGTTTGCCAATGTCCCCTTTATGGGGCGCTATAGCAGTAATGTGTTGAGCTGCGTCGTATGGGCAGTGGGGTTAGAGGCCCACTGTATCCTGGGCACAGCATATGAAAGGCAGTACCCATCTCTCTCCTTTCGCTTCCTTATCCTTCCCTGATTCGAAACAGGTACCCATTTGCTGCTGGGTTAACAGAGAGAGAGTGTTTCGGGCGCCAGCTGACCCAAGCCGGGGTTCGAACCCGCGACCTTCTGCACCATTACCGAGTCGTTCTAACCACTTGACTACGGCGCCTCTCTAAATGGAGAATGGATTCTACTATTGAAGAAAAAACTTTGCTCCTAGAGCAGGAAATTCTTACCCCACTTACATGGAAAGCTAAAATATTATTGCTAGAGTTGATTGCCCTGAAAGTGTTATTAATCACCCTAAAATAGTAAATCAAAACAAATGCATTTCTTCAACAGAAAGCCATAGACAAGCATGCTCGTGGACAGTGTAGGTGGTTGTGACTATAATCATATTTTCACTCTTCGGGTGATTTGGATCGCGGTCTGTGACTTCTCACTGTTCTGTTCTGATTTTGGTATTCACAGAGGACAGGCTTATAGTTTGTCGCCATCGATATGGCCATATCCGATTCAGCGTATTAATAGTTATGAAAGCGGCGTTTTCAATAAAGCACTTCTCTTTAATAAGAATTAGAAGTCATTTGTTTATTGTCAAGAAAATCGGTTATCTGTCCTCAGCGACATTTGCCACAGTTAACTGATGTTGATTGAACACTTTAGGTTATTGCAAAACTTGTCTGTCTATTAACTACAAATCACCACATTCATCAAAAATATCCGGTCACAAGAATTTGTCATCTTTGAATTTGGTAAAGTGCATCTGTCCTGTTCAAGAATATTGCGTACAACAGCACAAAACCTGATCGGACCGCTCATCGGAGAAGTCCGATTGGAGCTGTCTAAATTAAGTATACATTGTTTGATCAGTTATCTACGTTACTGCCATTTGCACTGTCCGAACGCAAACGAAAAAATGTGGCAATCTTAACAGAAACGACATCAGTTCATTGCCATATTTCTTTTGTTTTAATCAATAGAGCCGCGAGAAAGTGGCATGCGTGCTCAGCGAAAACTCATATCAGCCTGGAAATCCGCCCAGTCTGATCAGTTTTCGCTTTCCGCGTGGAGGTAGCTCAGATCCTTAGCTACCCTGAAATAACGGAAGCCCAGGCTGATCTAAGTCTTTACTGGGCGCACATGCCATTTTGTTGGTTTAATCGTGTCGCGGCCCCAATAGTTTTTATCAATAGTATCCGTTCGGTTTAGTTGGTAACAGAAAAAAGCTCTTATATATAAGAGCCTCGTAGTGTTAATCTGATAACATTTCAATACGCATATAATGTGTACGCATTTGCGTACTGGACGTTTTGTTAATTAGACAAAATATCGACATATGATTGTATATAGACCTGAAAATAAAATGTAACAGTTTCCAAAAATGATGCTTGAGTCTAGAACCGTCAGGATGCATATTTTGATACTTCTCAAGGAATAAACCTAGTACCATCTGCAACGCACTGTGTAATAGCCCTGTTTATTGGGCAGAGAATTCCCTCTGCCTGAGGAAGCATCACAACTTAGGCTATGCCTCGCCATTCCTACGCTGTTTCTGGTCGACCCTGATAAACTTGATATCAAAAGACGCTAAAATGATATTCTCTATATGTCTCTCCATCGTAAAATCATTTTAAAAGAAATTAATAGAATAACATGTTTATATGAATATCGAGAATTAGCTGTTACTTATCATCAAAAGTCTGTCTTACCTGGAACTCTGAAATTACGTTTTGATATCAGAGTACACTGTTTATCGTAAAACGAATGATAAAATAATATTCTGTTCTTAAAAAGTACATCTGGTTGGCACTTTATTGTAAATATAAAGAATGAATGTCTGCAATATAGGAAACAGATAATTTTCTGCGATCCTGTTCTTAGAAAAAAATATTGTTTATAGGTAAAAAAGATTATTGAGCTGAGGGTAATTTAAAGTATTCGGCAAATATTAAAACACATTACTTCAAACCTTTTTCTAAACCGCCTCCTTCCCCCCCCCCCCCTCCCCACATCCCCACCTCTATATGATTGATCCCTGCTGAGAAGGGGGATATGTGAAAATGTTGTCCCTTAAAGTTTAGCCATTCTCCTTAGTCCCAGCAAAAAAATCCTCGCCCATATTGCAAAAGTTTTCTTTTAATACAAAGTTCGTATACATACAAATATTTTTGTAAAATAGACAAAATAGCAACAAGCAACTGCATAAACTGTAAAGATGACATTTAGAACAGAGCACCAGATAAGGTGGTTTGATTGATTAATTTGGGTTTAACGGCCCTTTGAGACAGTATTTCAGTCTATATCGGGCCGTCTCCCAGGGAGGGGGAGAAAGAAGAGAGAAATGATAGACGAGAGAGAAAAATATCCAAACAGCCCCCACCCGCACCTACTGCAAACATAGTACGCCCTTGCCCTACTATTATCCACATCAGTGCCCCGGCACTGGAAGTTTCACCATTGAATCAACGTATGGATGGATCAAATGATCTTGCGATTTTACGTCCTTTTTAGCAATATTTCAGACGTATCAGGCCCCGAGGTTATAAAACTGTTTTCGTGCTCAACTCAGCTGAGCATGAAATTTTATCGCTAATAAATAGCAAATTACTGATAAGTACAGTTGTTTTCTTGCTCAGTTTAGCTGAGTAGGAAAAGTCTGCTTATGAATATGAAAATGCCAACATCAGTTGGCGTTTTCATATTTATCATCAGAGAAAATTTCATGCTCAGCTGAGTTGAGCATAAAAACAAATTAATAACCTCGGGGCCAGGACGGTGGTCAGATGATAATGAAAGACTGTGTGCAATGGAACCCCGTTTACGATGGAAAAATCTCCGCCTCCGGCGGAGATCGACCCGCAACCGCTAGATCAGTAGGTCAGCGCTTAACCCACTGAGCTAACAGGGCTCCCTTGAATCAACGTAAATTCAACCAGGTACACAATGTTTAATCAAAATCGAATCAACGTTGATTCAACGTAATGTCATCTTTGATTCAACCAGGAACAGCCTTCGGTCTCGGGTTCTTCCCTCTGGACATGGCAAACGTTAATGCATGAAAAACCATGTTTGATCCCCTTATTGATACTACGTCATGACGTTGAACCAACGAGTCGGTGTTAACTGAAGGTTGTGTTCCCAGGGGCCGTATTCATAAAACGACTTAAGTGGTTGCTATGCTGTTGCTAAGGCTAAATTTCTTTGAAGGAGATTCCCTACAACTATGAAATTTGCTCTGGAGGAACAGTCTTACAAAGACTGTTCCTCCAGACCAAATTTCATAGTTGTAGGGAATCTCATTTATAGATATTCAGCCTTAGCAACAGCATAGCAACCACTTAAGTCGTTTTATGAATACGGCCCCAGTTGGTCATGAACATCGTAATGATTATATGTAAGTTCAAGAACAGATCAGAACATGTGTATTGTAAATAAAATTACAATGTCAAAGAACTTTACTATTGAGTCCGAAATCTCGTCCAGTCAGTGCTCTTTTTGTGAATGAACGTCAATTACTTGCGCCTGGAGAGCTTATTTTAGATTCATTAAGTATCCTGCTATTCAAAGGAAATAGTAGACTTTTATTCACAAGATCGGAGGTCATGACGTAATAGCCTCTTAAGACATTGATTTTAGGAAGAAGTCATGACAGCACTTTTCTGAGATAACTAAATTAGAAATAAAGGCGAAGAAGAAGGGACTAAAGGCTAAATTTGGTCCTCGCTTGCCGATCCGCGTCCTCCGATCAGGGATTTCGTGTTTGATTTGCAGGTTTCGCAGGATCAGAGACTGTATATAACAGAAGCGACACCTGTAGATCAGACTGCACAGTTGCAAGGCTGATTTACGTCTTTGCTCCTTATGCATAATATGCTGTTTTCCTATTTATTTGGTTATTAGACTCCCCCCCCCCCCACCCCTTTCAAAACAATCCCAAAAATCTAGTTCCGTCTTTTAAGACGGATCTAGATTTTGAGAGTGTTTTGGAAGGGGAAACCCTTTTTACAGCGGAATTTCATCATAGATTGTTGATACCTGATTGTTGATACGTTTTTCTATTTTTAAAGAGTTTGTTGTTGGTCTTTGGTGTTTTTTCTACATTTTTCTCCAATCACCCACTGTTGACAACAACATTTCATTATCACTTTTGTAGGAGTGTGCACATTGAAGAGGAAATATACTGTAACTAATTAGAAATTATTTAAACTACTCGAGCAAACAATAAGCAAAAATTTTTAAATAAAAAATTCATTTTTTCCACATTTCTCCACAAAAATATGTCATGTCGCCTCTTTGAGGCATTTCTGATCAGAATATATAACATACGTATTGAAATGATATTAAAATTATTCCGCCACAGCATATGTTAAGATGATTTAGGCTAATTCATAGGAAGTATTAACCATCACTGTCATACCTTAGACAATTCTTATGACGCCAGCATTAGATGTTTCTGCATTGGTTTTGATTAGCTATCACAGAACATGTTTTGTTGACAAACAGAGAAAAGAAACAAGCTTTTCGCTCCAAAATTTTGATTATACAGCGCTCTTAATAATTCTAAAATCAGCGATAAAAATCATCATTAGCAGAGTCTCACGGACAACATAATTATGGTGTTCGATAAAAAAAAATCTAATTAACCATATTGCAAGAATCCTAGATAAAGTCTTTTAACCTGCACCTAATCAGGTTTGGTTAAATTAGTATTTGATTAAAGACAAGTAACTTCAAGTCTCTTAAAGGCAGGAGCGGCCTTAACTCACATTATACCGTACTTGACAGAAAATATCGGCGAAACAACTCCAGGAGCAGTGTCAGCATGGTCTGTCATGTTTGCAGTATGGCCAACAGGCTGACTATAGAACATACCCTAATAGGACATACTGGTTGGGTTGTTGAACCAAGGGTGAGGGTCGGTCGACCACAAACCGGTTAAGCCCCTCAGTAATTTCATTACTGGCCGTTCCAAGGCGGCACTTCTGTTTTGGTTGGTCTTGGTTGTTTTTGTTTGTTTTTTCTTTTGTGTGTGTGTGTGTGTGTCCTTGTGTGAGTGTGTATCTATGTCTGTGATTGATATATTGATTTGTGATGTTAAGGCTAGCCCAGTGACCACTTATATGGGAAAGGCTGCCACTGATGATGTCTTTAGTGGTGACCAATTTTGTATTGTCTTTTTCCCACATGGTGTCTTGGGTGGGATCTGGGATTGAACTGTGTCAGTTCCTGAGAATTTCTCTACCTACTTTAGCAGAATGGTGCTTAAGATGTCAAACACTGAGGGTAGATACTGTATCTAACAAAACAATCAGACAGGCTTCCGAACAACATGTTTACGCTACGTTCACAGAAAGTTCGATCAGGTACAGTGTATTCTTAAAAAAATGAATAAAAAATAAATTAAATTGATTCACACACACAATTAAAGCCATTTTTCTTTTATTATTTTATTTCAAAATTATATTTTGGTGCGAGTACGAATAGAAACTATTTTCTGAAACTTGATATATAAATTTGATACAGCGATTAAACGGAGGATTTCACAAGAGCAAAAAAGAAATATGAGCCACATCATGTGAGCCGCGACACGAGAAAACCAACAAAGTGGTTGTGCGCCCGGCGCAGACTCAGATAAGCCTGGGCATCCGCCCAGTCTGATCAGAGTCTTCCCTAAGCGCTTAAAGAGTAGGTAAGGATCTAAGCTACCTCCATGTGGACAGCGAAGACACTGATCAGACTGGGCGGATGCCCAGGCTGATCTGAGCCTGCGCTGGGCGCACAACCACATTGTTGGTTTTCTCGTGTCGCGGCTCATGTGATTTCTAACAATGTAGCATTGATGACAACCAAAGGCTCTGATCAGACTGCACTGATCAAAGCCTTCGCTTGTTACATTAGCCATCTATGGAAGTGGCCCAAGCCATAGACCAAACAGTGAGGTTCTTGATTCTTGATTACCCTGTATAAATGAGTTTGATGATCTTAATATCGCATTACAAGATTGCCATATTGTCGGAAATCACATAACGTGGCTCAAATAAAGAACTTCGCGGAATGCTCCAAGGGCGTAGCTACCTATACGGCAAATACGCAAGTGCGTATTGAAATTTTGTCAAAATTGACAAAATTTCAAAACGCACCTGCATATTTGCATGCTGAAAATTTATAAATTAGTCAAGATTTCAATACCAATTACCAAAGAGGCTGAAATACTAGCTTTCCCTTCAAGAAGTAGAGAATAAAACATGGTTGTGCGTATTATGAAATTGCCCCTAGTTACGCGCCTGTGCTCTGTCGCATCTGCATTACGCTTCCACAGGAGCAGAGGTCATGGTAAGAAGAAAGTGTAGGCAAGATTTGATAAATGTGTTCATAAACTCGCTGTAAGAATCATTCTGACACAAATTTTGGTAACTGATACGTTCAGTTGCTTTTGAAAAATTGATATTTTCATATGTTTTTGCCGATGCCGGTTACGTAACGGTGATAGAGACCCATCTTGGGTGGTCAATTTGCAAAATAATAATAATAATAATGATAAGTAAATAAAAATAAAATAAAAAATGAAATAAATAGCTTCATTCGACAAAGCTGGTCCAAATCCCTTCAGAGGTCATCGATTGACCTATCTACAGCCTTGCTCTTTGTTTGTGGTCTGATATAACATGTTTAGGGTTTCATGTCCTCTTCTCTTCTGGCTCTTCTGGTCACTCGGGAAGAGGAAGGCCTTTTCAGAGAGCTCATCCAGATGGAAGAGGCATGTCGCGTCAAATTCTGCTTCCAGAAATAGGAAACTACATAAACTGGCTTAATAAACTTACCATTTCCACTTTCGGAGACTCATATCATTTGCTGACTGATATTACATACGGCATACGCTAATGCCACCCATAGCTCTTTGCGAAATGCTTTCGATATTTCCATTAATATCGCGCGAAAATAATATGCCTGATGACCATATTCAGCGTGATAAGATAGAATTAGACAAACCGGATAGACCACAAGTCTGGCGGAAATATACTCGGGGAAATATCAGGAAATATGAACTACATGTACGTAGAGAGACACCATAGCTTTGAACATATGAGTGTCCTACAGATCGTACGAACACTGCAAGAAGATATATTTTCACACAGGAGATGGAATAGGCTTACAATTAACGGGGATACTAAAGTTCATATTTAGTTCAGCTCGTAAAGGATTTCCACGCATATATATACTGCACATTTTATTATATTTCAACGCAACGTCATGACGTTACACCAATGTTGATTAGGCACTGTTTGAAATTGCTTATATATTGAAGCGAAGATATATCCCCGCTAGGAATATTCTACAAAAAAATAAAATACCTAAAATGCGGCGCTTTCTTTGACTAATTTTATGACAACTCAAATAATTTCAGAAATTCATGCTTCCGTCAGTGGAAGAAAGGTCATTATAGTTGGCAGCTTAAATGACCTATTTTCGATATCATGAATTTGGAATAAAATGTTAAAAATACAATGTACATGCGTGATGCCCCATTCAGTCTCGCGCTTGTGTTTATAATCTATAGCTTGACGGGAAACCAGAAAAGGATTTTTTTCGAAAACATGTTCCTCCTACTTTTTGCCAGTTAAGAATCACATGTACAACTATGAAAATGCGTTTACAGTTTGAAACGCATATACCAATTTATGAGGACTTTGAAATGAAACAATGACGTTTAAGTTGCTGCCTAAAGCATGGAATAAATCAGGTATAGCATAGGCTTACGGCATATTATAAAAGCAGTATAATTTTAGTGCAAGATATTTCTCAATTTAACATACGGTAGCCTACGCATCAAATCACAACACTAACTTTGCAATACCGCTTTAACTGAAAAGTAACTAAAATCTGCTACTGCACTTACTGCCGACTGCGATATTTCGATATTTTGCAGATAACATTGAAAACCAACTGGTGTGACTGAATCCACGCTATGTAATCACGTGACCTAACAGTACTACGACAGATGCTGCTTTGGTAACCGTACTGCTTAATTGGGGCGACTTCCGCAGAACGCCGTTTGCACCATGTGAGTATTTCAAAGAATTCCTTCTCTAATATAGCCAGAAAGGTGAAAGTTCTTGCACAAATAATAACACCATACATGTTGGTTCTTGCAGCAGAGGTGTCATTTTGAATGGATGGAAAAGAAATGAGACTATCGCAATTTAACGGGTTTGAGTTAGTCGTTTACCACGATTGTTGTACGAAAAAAGTAATTTTTTACCTAGAAATACAACAAAAATTACAGAGAAAGTCTGTCTATGGTGCGACAGAAAGTGCATTTTCGAAATTAAATAGAGTTTAGCTTGACTAGATTAATATTATATGAGAAAAATAGGATTTTGCGTACGAAAAATTGAACTGCTTTCCTAGCACGAAACAAATCCAACTGAACTGCATTTTTGGTTTCCAGGAGTCTGTTTCTGCGACTACAGAATGACGAAAAGTTATTCAAATAAAACAGAATAAACTGCAAAATACCTAAAATTTACAGATTACAGTACTAAGTATTGCTGTAAGTGTACTAGTATAGGGTGACATGCGATGATGCATGTGTTAGTGCATGTGTTCCTGTAAGTGTCAAAACTTGCTGGGAAATTGGTGTTTTCCTTTTTTTGTCTTGCTGATTAACATTTTAGCTTGAAATTAGGGCAAATCTGGATAGTGAAGCAACACTGTATAATGGGCGGGACAGTCAAAGGGAGTAGGGGTCACTATAGAAGTCTATGGTAGAAACAATTATAGTTCACGCTGCCCTTTCTTGGCACCCCTCGTGTAAGGAGTAAAACTTTTCTTCATCACGCGAAAATATACGCTTGCTATGGTTACGCCTACATGAAGTGACCTGGCAGGGTGGGGGCTATCGATTTGTTTCAGTGCATAAAAAACAGGTAAAGCAACATGTTCGTAACCAATCAAGGAAAAGATATTGCATGTATGTACATGTATCTGCTCAACGGATACATAGCCTATAGCACTGAGGCCCGCCCAGGGGTTTTGAGGAGCTGGGGAAAAAGCCATTTATTTTTAGGGAGCTGGGGAGCACTTGCAATTATTTTCAGGGAGCTGGGGAGCAAGCTTTGAATTTTGGGGAGCTGCGGAGCACTGTCTGTCAGAATGTGATTTCCTAAATTATTTTGGCTTCTGGGGGCTGTGCTCCCCAGACCCCCCTTTATATGAATTATTTACATCTGTTATAGTACATTCCTATGTTCTAGCGACACAAAATGTCTAACTGGCATGCACCAGGCACCTGCAAAAAACTTAACTGAAAAACAGGACCTCAATATCCATTCTAAACACATTCTCTGTTATGCATGCAACACTAAGAAAGATAGGGACTCTTGCAGAATAATTTGCTTTTAACAATTAATAGATCATTGCATTTAGATCCTATACATCAGCAACAGAAAGCTGCCCTTTTCTAGAACAGTTTGTACTTCCCTCCTATAAGAATCAGATACGTACTACTCGGTTAGACTGATTTAGAATAAGGATTTCTGTTTGTAAATCAACAATTGCAATCAGGTCTGCTCTGTCATGAGCGCAAAAGCCCACTGAAAGTCAGTAGGGGCTTCAGGTTCCAAAAATAAGCGAAGTTCTGAACCAAGTAGCATAAGCAAGGCAAGCAAAGTTCTGAACCAAGTTGCATAAACAAAGCAAGCAAAGCTCTGGACCAAGCTGCACAAGCAAAGTTCTGGACCAAGTTGCATAAGCAAAGCAAGCAAAGTTCTGGACCAAGTTGCATAAGCAAAGCAAACAAAGTTCTGGAACAAGTTGCACAAGCAAAGCAAGCAAAGTTCTGGACCAAGTTGCATAAGCAAAGCAAACAAAGTTCTTGAACAAGTTGCACAAGCAAAGTTCTGGACCAATTGCATAAGCAAAGCAAGCAAAGTTCTGGACCAAGTTCATAAGCAAAGCAAGCAAAGTTCTGGACCAAGTTGCATAAGCAAAGCAAGCAAACTTCTGGACCAAGTTGCGCAAGCAAAGTTCTGGACCAAGTTGCATAAGCAAAGCAAGCAAAGTTCTGGAAAAAGTTGCATAAGCAAAGCAAGAAAAGTTCTGAACCAAGTTGCATAAGCAAAGCAAGAAAAGTTATGAACCAAGTTGCATAAGCAAAGCAAGCAAAGTTCTGAACCAAGTAGCATAAGCAAAGCAAGCAAAGTTCTATTCCAAGTAGCATAAACAAAGCAAGCAAAGTTCTGAACCAAGTTGCATGAGCAAAGCAAGCAAAAATCTAGACCAAGCTGCACAAGCAAAGTTCTGGACCAAGTTGCATAAGCAAAGTTCAGGACTTAGTTGCATAGGCAAAGCAAGCAAATTTCTGGACCAAGTTGCACGAGCGAAGCAAGCAAAGTTCTGAACCAAGTTGCATAAGCAAAGCAAGCAATGTTCTGGACCAAGTTGCACCTATGTTTGCAGAGGATTCTGCTATACTTGACATTTCTATTAAGCGTTTGCTTTTCCAGCTGTATGGCAGCAGAAGTTCAAGCAGATGGGACAAAAAGCAAATTATTGATAGGGCACAACTGAAGAAATGTTTATCTATTATTATATCCGGAGTACAAAGGCTGTAAGAGCACACAAAAAATAGTTTTAGCGTTCCCGTTAAAGCCAATGACAACTTTTAACTGCCGAAGTAACGTAGCAGTCGGCATGAATCAGAACGTATTACTCCCCCATCCCACAGATGTTTCTTTTCGATTACTAAGGGCCAATATATCATTTGAAAATGTTTAAAATGAACGGACGGCTGACAGACACTGAACCACGGAACTATACTATGAGCTTAGCCCAGCAGAGCCAACAACTGGCTTAATATTTGTGCAAAAACAGTTGCAGACAAGGTGTGCTGCGAAGAGACCATTTTGTAAATTTCCTGTTAAATAAGGCCAAAACAGGCATTTAAAAGGTGTGTACTTACTTTCACCTCTGAATATGTGATTGAGAGCCCCTTCAGTATGTAAATAAAACACAAATGTTGTGGCTTGAGTAAGGAAAACATCCGAAATTTGAAATACAGATTAACAGCAAAATCATATTGTCTAGTTTGCTGCATGTGAAAATGTGCAAAACTGACATGTACATATAGTGCAGCTAGTCAAGCATTTCGTACAGTAATTTAGTTAACAATGTATAGTCTATCCCATAACCTTGTTTCCACTGTAGTCCTGTCTTCAGCTGCCCTAGTTGAGTTAGCAGTTAACTTTGAGAAAACTAAATCCTGCAGAATTTGCATGGACAATAAAAGATAGTAAAATATAGACATTCAAAAAGTGTATACTTTCTTTTGCCTCTGAGTATAGTTACTTCATCGAATAGCTGATAGAAATTTTATGCAATTATACACTGAACGTCGAACATTTTAGGGAGCATGCCTGAATATTTTTGGGGAGCTGGGGAGAAGCTGTATTACTTTTAGGGATTTGGGAAGCAGGGGCAAAATAATTTTAGGGAGCAAGGCAAAATATTTTCAGGGAGCTGGGGAGATTTGGGCATTATTTTCAGGGAGCTCGGGAACACTGCCCCCCCCCCCCCCCTGGTAGGGCCTCAGCACTTGAATAAACATTCTTCTTCTTCACAATGTAGACACGAATTTAACTCCTGTAGAACTTCTTGCCTCTAGCAAATATGGAGTGAGAAAGATATGAGACCTAGCATACAAAATACTAATAGGCTGCAATATTCACACAATTCTGCCATTACAAGAAGTACTTAAATAAAACAACGGTTGCTCATTAGGGAGAGCAGTGTAGAGGCAGTACAGCATAGGCATCTTTGACCATACTTTAAGGCTCAAGTTGAGGCGAATCGCTGTTACAGTCAAACTTGCTTATGTGGTCACTTCCATTAAGGGGCCACCTGTATTTAGCAGCCACCTTATCTTGGTCTCTTGAACCAAACTACAGTGCAAATGGACCTGTGTTAAGGAGTCACTTGTTTTAAGCAGCCAGTTTTCATTTGGGTGACCCCTTAAGACAAGTTTGACTGTACTTTGACTTTTTTTTTTAAACTTTCAGGCCGATACGGTAGTCTGAAGTCCTAAACTGTGTTACATCGTTTTACGAAAAGCAGTACAGTTGATGGACTGTAATACCTAAAAAGCAGTTCATCACAACAAAAAGCAGTACATTAAACAAAACATGAAAAACGGCCCCCTGTTCTTTTCACACAATAAATACCAGTATTTTTACAAAACATCAGTATAAATGATGTATAATACATATGTGATCATTCAAAAATAACATAATAAATCGAGAGAAAACACAAATATTTGAGATTACAACAAACTGAAGCACATGACCGATGCAGATTTCTTCAGATTGTCGCTTAAATACCGTATTTACAGATTAGTTGTCAAAGCACAAAGCAGATTATTCACTGATACCACTTGCTCGATGTAAATCATTTCAATTTTGATATAATTAGACAAGAAATAAACCAGCTTACCGTCACAACGAAGCGCGTGACAACCATTTTCCTTTACAATTAAGCAGTACGGTTACCAAAGCAGCATCTGCCGTAGTACAGTTAGGCCACGTGATTACATAGCGTGGAATCAGCCATGCAGCAGACAGAGACATGAGCTAATACTGCACAACAAATGCCAACTTTATCAATACCATTGATTTGTTTGTCATAAAACTGCTTTATATTAAAGTGTCATCTTTTATTTTATCTTTATGCACCAAGAAGGCAATGATTTATCAGAAAACAATTAGGCGATCTACTAAATCAGCTGCAAATATAGGAGCATGACTGCAATGTCTGTCTTTGACACACATTTGTTCCATTAGGGAATACATGTATTTTGGGCAACCAGTGCAGACCCTGATCAGACTGCTCCTCTGTTTGCTAAGACACAGCTGTGGCATTATTTAATGTCATAATGGTATCTGCATTTGGGTTTTCGGTTGCGTATTCATTATAATCATAAGCAGCGTGATTGGCAAGTTGTGCAAAAGATAACGTAAGTGGATTACATATTTATAATGAATCATTTTAAGCAAATTGCAAATTATGATGCAGTTCCCAGCTCTATTTCTTTAAGTCTGCTTAAATGCGAAATCTGAGTGCATATGAACTGACGCTCTTATACGCACTACTTCATTTAGGTCTTTTGAAAGACGACTTTATGTTTGGGATAGGGTTTGGGATCTGATTCAGTCAGTTCCTGAAGTGTAGTTACTCTTTAAATTTTCTGACTAAATATCGGGAATGTTACATCACCAGAATTTATCCAAATATCCAGTAGTATGTGAACAAGAATTTTACAATGATCAAAGTAAAAAGATGGGCAATGATCAAGAACTAATACAATCAAAATCCACATCCGCCCTCAAAACCAAAAGGGGAAAGAAGCACACACACAAATCGACAAAAATTCACGAATAAACCGAATGAACATTTTCCCCAAATATGTGGTCATTCAGCTATCCTAATTGAAAACAGCAGCAATAGCTATTTTTTACCTATTTTCCATTTTAAATTACAAAATAAGACAAAATAGAAAGCACAATGGGCACCAATTCAGGTGCCATACTGCTCGAGACACCCTGACATAACAACATGTAAACCGTCTTAAAACGACCAGTAACAGATTACTGGATGTGTCTGGGATGTGCGTGTGTGTAGGGTTAAACTAGTTATACTGGATCCTAACTCTCGCCCTCTGCTTCTGCAGTGGTTCGAAACATTAAGTTAATTGTTTGGTCTGCTTGAAAACTTACAGTAACAGAAAATATGCAACATTATTATAAAATCTGCTTCATGCCATCATTACGAAATGAATTCCCATCGAGTCTAATTCTGGGTGCATGCTACGCTTTGCAAACTGTCATGACAACTATTGTTTTCATATGGATTATACAGACTCGCCTGAGACACCCACAACGTAACGGGCCTCCGTAACCCAGTGTTTAAGAGCGCGGACTTTTAAACATTAGGTCTCTAATCGCTTAAGGTTCAAGCCTGGGCCGGCGTCAAAGTGAGACCGCCAAATTCTGCTTGCGGAAGATCAAGCGAGTGTTTTTTTATTAATTTTTTTTCTTCAGGAGCTCCAGTTTTCACCCACCTTTACTTAACAATCTGCTCGATCAACTGGAATATTTCTTTAAAGAGCCTGAAAGACTATATAAAAATGATATTGGAATGACAAATTCTCGTTTATCTCTTTTCAAGGAGAGAGCAACGGAAACTGAAAATTGAATCAGACGTACCTGAACAAACAGTATGAATCTATGTCAGTAGGTTCTATAAAAGTGAGTAGGCCTATGATCAGGGCCTGCATTTTCTATCAGCATTTTTGAAACACCATCAAACAGTTAATATTAGAAGACTTAAAGTACTTCTTAAGGTGTACGGGTACTTCTCTATGTATTTCTGCCAGTTTTAGAAAGGGAAACAACTTTTGTGACTTCCTGTTTTGCTTCCCATAACGAAGAATCCCTTACTAAATGGGGTCAACTCTTAAAGGAAAGAATTTGCTCCTGAGGAGCAAATTCTTTCCTTTTAGAGTTGAACCCCTTTGAAAAAAGGGCAAGTAAGAAACTGAAAGAGTTGCTTCCCCCTGAAAGTTCATCCATTTACCTTAAAGTTGTCCTAGTAGGTAAGGAAATTCTGTGAAAAAAATTTACCTGTCATCAATCAAATTCTTAATGAAGCTTAACAAACCTATTGGGAATTTCCGATCAATTTGAGGAAATTTCTCAATATATACTATAACAAGTTTATGGCGACGGAAACTCGTGTACGCAACAATGCAATTTATTTAAATGTCAAGCGACTGTTAAAGCATTTTTCTGGAATATTTTTCATCTGAACCTAGGTGCTAATTGACTTGTTTATATGGCAAGCTTTCACGCGAACGCTGTTTTCAAAGAAATTGGCTTAATTTTGTCGTCTGATCATTGTCATGGAGAAAATTTTCAAAAATAACAAATACTACTACAAATGATAGATTTTATTCAGAGACACGTCTCGCCCTACCGTCCCCCAAGAATTTTCCTCATCTCGATATAGCCATGGTCGATACTGAAAATGTATATTTGGATATGGGGCAGTAATAAGTTTGTTAAAATTGACCGCGACAATATTCCTCTGATTTTTCTAAAAGTTATATCAACAGATTTGTAAGATAGCGATGATTACTATGCTAATACAATATTATTACTTACGATATGTGTTCTACGAAAACTGACTACTGGGTAGTTTTTGCTCATTTACTCTATGTACTCTGTTGCCCTATGTACTATTAATGATTGATGTTCATGCAAATCAGGACAAAAATGACCGCACTAAATGTAGACTAGGGTAAAGTCGGGTAACTTCGGACAAAGGGGGGGGGGGTTAATTCGGACATACCATTGCAAACAGAGAACAAGAGGGCCATGAGGCCCTGAACTGCTCACCTGAGCAATTGGCAAACAGGCTTTTTCTTATGTCTGAAATGGTCAAAATATGAGTCTTGGGTCAAAAGTCAAAGACTGACCATGACCTCTTGTACTCATAAGTCTTCATGTACTCATCAAGACAACCATATATACCATTTTCTAGGCCTAAATCTTCAAAAACTTTCCATGAAATCTTATGTTCTAGCATTTTCCCATATTTGACCTTGCTGTAAAATGGTCACGGTCAACCCAATGTCATCATTTTGAACACTCTTGATAGAACTGGAGTACCCAAAGCTCCCAAATCAACCCCTGGAGGCTCTTAGATGTAATGTGATTACAATTGGCCCTTTGGCTTTTGAGGAAATGTTTGAAAATGTCAAAATATGAGAGATCTGGGTCAAAGGTCAAAGAATGACCTTGACCTCTTGTACTCATAATTCTTCATGACCTCATTAAGATGACTGTATATACCAATTTTGAGGCCAAATACTTCCCATGAAATCTTATGTTCCAGCATTTTCCCATATTTGACCTTGCTGTAAAAAAGGTCAAGGTCAGTCAAAGGTCATAATTTGAACAATCTTGATAGTACTGGAATACCCAATGCTACATACCAAGTTTCAAGTCCATTGGTCAATTGGTTCTGGAGAAGAAGATTTTTAAAGGTTTATGCCATATATGGTTATGGCGGCCATGTTGGTCATGTGACCCAGACCATTTGAAGAAATTTTCGTTTCCTCAACCCCTGAAGGCTCTATATGACGTTTGGTTACAATTGGCTCATTGGCTTTTAAGAAGAAGTTTGAAATTGTCAAACTATGAGAATTCAGGGTCAAAGGTAAAAGAATGACCTTGACCTCTTGTACTCATGAATCTTGATGTATTTACCGATTTTTAGGCCTACATCTTCAAACCTTTCCATGAAATCTTATGTTCTAGCATTTTCCCATAGTTGACCTTGCTGTAAAATGGTCAAGGTCAACCCAATGTCATCATTTTGAACACTCTTGATAGAACTGCAGTACACAATGCTACATACTAAGTTTCAAGGCCATCGGTCAATTGGTTCTGGAGAAAAAGATTTTTAAAGGTTTTTACAATATATGAGTGTGGCGGCCATGTTGGTCATGTGACCTAAACCGTTTGAACAAATTTTCATTCCCTCAACCCCTGGAACCTCTATACGAAATTTGGTTACAATTGGCCCAGCGGTTTTTTATACGATTGTTTGAAATTGTCAAAATATGAGAGTTCTGGGTCAAAGGTCAAAGAATGACCTTGACCTCTTGTACTCACAAATCTTCATGTCCTCATTATGATGATTGTATATACCAATTTTTAGGCCTTAATCTTCAAATCTTTCCATGAAATCTTATGTTCTAGCATTTTCCCATATTTGACCTTGCCCTAAAAAAGGTCAAGGTCAACCCAAGGTCATAATTTGAACAATCTTGATAGTACTTGTGTACCTAATGCTACATACCAAGTTTCAAGGCCATCCGTCAATTGGTTCTGGAGAAGAAGATTTTTAAAGGTTTTTACCATATATGGGCATGGCGGCCATGTTGGTCATGTGACCTGGACCGTATGAATTTTTTTTCGTTCCCTCAACCCCTGGAGGCTTTATATGAAATTTGGTTTCAATTGACCAAGTGGCTGTTGAGCAGATTGTTTGACATTGTCAAAATAAGAGAGTTCTGGGTCAAAGGTCAAATAATGACCTTGACCTCTTGTACTCATAAATCTTCATGTACTCATTAAGATGACTGTAGATACTGATTTTTAGCCCAAAATCTTCAACAGTTTCCAAGATATCTCATGTTGTAGCATTTTGCCATATAAAAGCACAAGGAAGCAAATTTGACCTTGCCGTAAAAAAGGTCAAGGTCAACCCAAGGTCATAATTTGAACAATCTTGGTGGTACTCGCGTACCCGATGCTACATACCAAGTTTCAAGGCCATTGGCCTTCTGGTTCTGAAGAAGAAGATTTTTGTAGGTTTTTACCATATATGGGCGTGGCGGCCATGTTGGTCATGTGACCAGGACCGTTTGAACAACTTTTCGTTCCCCCTTCCTCTGGAGGCCACATATGAAATTTGGTTACAATTGGCCAAGCGGTTTCAGAGGAGAAGTAGTTTGAAATTGTTGACGGACGGACGACGGACGACGGACGACGACGGACGACGGAGCCTTACCATCCTATAAGCTCCCCCGGAGCCGCTGGCTCAGGTGAGCTAAAAAAACAAGAGCCGTCTCACCAGGATTTTCACTGTTTGGCCAGTTATTTTTGTTTCAGTTCAAAACAACTGACAAACAAAGGAAACAATGTCAATGTCCGAATTTACCCGCTGTCCGAAGTTACCCGACTCTCCCCTAAAACATTGCAGCTAAAGAGGTGTTCTATAAATACTTAACACAATAGTTTCTACTTATTTATCTATTTTAATTTCAGACAATAAAAGAGAAAAAAGGTAAACAGTATACTATGTAATGTATGTTGTTTCCTCAATCCACTAAGTCAAACCAGGCCCAGAGGTTATATAATTTGAGTACATTCTCAAATGGTCTGCCACTGCGTTCAGTCTTCCTTTACATAGCTACCATCTGGGCGTTGAATGAGGCGGCAAGACATGTTTCTTATTGCCCAGTTTAAAACAGCAAAACCTCAGTTTCACTTAAGAGGTAAAATATAGCACCATATTAAGCTGCGGTTGACCGACTTCTCATTGTTTTAATCCAAAGATTTGAAAAGTATATCTCATTTATAACAGGCATACAATTAGAGGAGGGCAAGCATTTCACATTTTCGTTTGACCGTAGACAAAATAATGTCTAAATAAACTAAGAATGTCTACCTAACTTCTTTGATTTACCATGGCACTCGGTTGTGAAACTATGGTTACGTACTGCTGAGCCACTTGCGGAACGTCGTTACGAAAGTTGCAACAACAACAACGTGGCGGTAGCGCAGTGAATAGTTTGAGACTTAATGAACAGTATCATGAGCACAGCATATCGACAGACCTACGCTTAACATTTCCCGGCTTTTTACTTTTCCTGGTATAATTCAGGTACCTATTCATTGCTAAGTAAATAAAGAATCAGTCGATGGTCCGCTCGAAGCTCGGACCACCGCCGTTCAACACCGAAGCCAAATACTCTGACCATGCGACCACGGCGACTTTCATATCTTGATAAAAACACTGACATGTCACTATTACGTCATCACTGATGAAGGCATTTGAATTATAACGATCTTCTCAATCTCTAATCTTAAATAACTGAAAGGCCACTACTGGGAATTTAATAAATCACCATTGTTTCAGATTGTAACCGAGACACGGGAATATGCCTCATCGCAAAGGCGAGCAGCAAACTCAGATCAGAATGTGCATCCGCAGTCTTATCACATCCACACAGTCTTATCAGTCTTCGCATCAAATATCAACAGACCGTAAGAGATTTATTTAGTGAAATGTGCAGACTTATCAAACTCCACGGACGTGCAGGCTGACCCGGGTTTTCACTGTATCAGTCACTTTTCCCAAGGCTAAACTAATATCATCTCCATCTCTTGGTGTGGGGCCATTTAATCTCAAGCCTCCACATATTTGAAACGTTTAAATGATAATTTCCCCGTCTGTAGTATTATAATCGCCTCTTGACAACATAGTCTACCTCCCGGGACTGGCTATGACGTCAATCAATTTAAAAAAAAATGTGTTTTTCCCTTCTGGGTGTTAAAAGTGTCTCAAACGAATGATGGTGTTAACAGTAGGAGCCAAGGGCCATGCGGGCAGAATATAGGACGATTCGGATCAAGTTAATATCCAATCAGTTAACAGGGGAGCTATATGAGTAGCCTTATCCGAACGATAGCTTCTACAGTCCGCAGATTTCTCCAATTCAAGAACTTTAAAGCCTACAAATTTCGCATCCAAACACAAATTATTATGAAACGAGGTTCGATCCCCAAGTTTGTTGACCAAATAAAGGTCGACGTGTATTTATTATCATATAAATGCAAAAAGTAGGATGAACATGCTTTGAAAACAAAATATTAATTATTCAACAAATTCTAATCCCCGTCATGCAAAAGCGAGACAATGAATGGGGTCCCCAATCTACAAATTGTATTTCTACCATATATTTGAATTTATGATTCGGAATTAATTCTGGTTAGCTCATTTTGGTTGCTAACTAGCATGACTAAAATCATTTTTCAACTTTTTTATGGGAAACTCAATGATGTTCTAGTTGTTTACAGTTGGTTAGTCAATGTCATTTATCATTCATCTGCTGCAAACTTTCACCTGATAACAGGGGTATGATAACATAATGTGATATCATGTCACTGTAGAACTGCGCTTGCGCGAATGTTATCAGGCGATGCCTTTAGATCTCAGAAAACGATTGGCTACATACAGACGTTGGCCCTGATAACAACGTACGATTGGTTGAATGACGTCACCGATTTACGTCATAACGTATACGTGACGTCAGCAAGTTCGAACAAAACTGCGTTTGCTTTTTATTTGTTTGAGTCTCTTTACGCCTTAAAATCTTCTAAAGATGCATGATAAATAGAAAACCATGTAAGAGTCTTTTGATATCAAACTTATCAGGCTTGACCAGAAACACGCCGGACTGGCTCGGCAAGCCTCGCCATTCCTACGCTGTTTCCGGTCTCGCCTGATAAACTTCATATCGAAAGACACAAACATGGTATTCTCTATTTACCAGACGAAACTACTGAGAAGCTTGCGGCGATAACAAATTATTGCATGAATTTATATCACCGGGAGAGCAATGGGAACTTTAAATATGGAAGTAATGTGAACTGCAACCATATAATCCATCAGAATGATAACCAAATATATAACTAAACACTTCAAGCCCAAACTCATGCACCCGGCCAGTCAGTTCGAACACACGCGTTTAAAAACACGTCTTGCATAAAAATAAAAAAAGACCCTATGTGCTTGTGTTACTATTAAAATATAATTGAATGTATAATAAATAATTTACAATATAATTTGAAGTTAGATGCTTTGGATGCAAGGAATAGATAAACACAAACGATAACAGCACACTCAGTGATGGTGAGTCAAGAAAAGTGTAACATGGGTCATGCTTAGGCAGAACGACTTAAAATCTGATCTGGGTTTGCACTTGCTGCCTATATGGGGGATTTTTATGGGACGCTAGGTATTAATGGGTTGAGCGGCCATCGGAGGGAGATCTGCGCACATGCATTAAATTAGGGGATAAATGTATTCAAACTTGTCATTTGGGGAGGTAAATCGTCGGTTTTATGGTCGGAAATTTCGTTTTGGGGAGGTAAATCGTCGGTTTTATGGTCGGAAATTTCGTTTTACGGCGACGCGCCACGTCGCCGTAAAACGAAATTTCCGACCATAAAACCGACGATCCACGTCGCCGTAAAACGAAATTTCCGACCATAAAACCGACGATTTACCTCCCCAAATGACAATTTTCGATATAATTATCCCCATTCTAATGCACTTTTACACATTTTCACCTTTCAAAGTGTACGTCTTTGCACCCATTGCAATCGCTTTCAGAAGCGTAAAACCAAACGTCAGCCAATGAGAAGGACGTTTTATAATGAAGTCGGGTTTGCGACAGTATATCGCAGAATATACTGTAGCAAATTTTTGACGTTATCCAATCAGACGTCGCGTTATATTTGTAAGTGCATTAGAATACCAGTTATAGGCTGTTTACTGTCTATAAAACCAAAACATTTTTTCTCATTTATTACCGGGGATAAAAATGACTTTCTGTCTCTACTGGTATTTTCTAACTAATACATACCTAGGAAATGACTTTCAGAATTTTATCTTGTCATTTTCTTGCTTTTGTCTATTAAATCTAATACAAAATTTTAAGCCTAAGTGAAGGGGAATACAGTTATTTAATGAAACAGCCACAACTCATACCCATTTATGCATCACAGTAAAAAAGATCAACAGTTATGCAGGTGTCACAGAATATAACTACTATGCTTTCATTTGTATGCAAATTACCTTATAATAGACATACGTAATAAATGCTGTCCATTCTAAAGGCTGTTATATTGATAGATTTACTCCCTTGTAAAATACAGTCAAAATAATAGCTACTCGAAAACAAGCATTTTTCAAAAGAAACTTTTTTTGTTTAAAAAAATTTATAGATTAGTTATGTATTATAGAGAGACATTAAAGATGCACTTTACTTCTTAGTGATATGTGTTGTAACTTTAAATGGCCTGTTTTAAAGACAGCAAATAGCCTATACACCAATTCATCGTGTGGTTACGCACGCTGCCTTGAGTTTTAGCAGACATTTTACGGAATAAATCGCACTGTTAATGCATTGACAAGGATTGGTATTCAGTGCGTTTTTCCGTAAAAATATGCAAATTCAGTGACCAAATTTATCATATAATTAATTTAGAAACCAGGAACGTGGGTGGATAAGGAGGAGAAGGCGGCTAGTAGCCGTTCTCTTCCAGTGAAACAGGTAGTTTGAGTAGCCTTTTGATCCGATGCCTAATTCTAAAGCTTAAAGATATACGCCTTCAATATTTCTATTAACTTTCAAATTTCTTACGAAAAACTATATCCTAGGCATGATAATGATCGCTTGTAAAAGTACTTTTATCTGTCTTATTTATGATTTATGACGGTCACTGGAAGTAGGAGAATTTAAGAAAATAAATAAATTGGCGGGAATAGCGGTCCGCTATTCGCGCCATAAATGAAGACTGGATACGCCCAGCAATCATAGTTGGTCAGGGTAAAGTTATATCTTGAATAATTTCACGTCCTTTCTTTAATCGCCTTAAGACAGTTATTGGCTGAAATGAACTCACGTGCACGGATTAGACGTTAATGCTATTGTTAAGTTATTTACTCGACCAATCATGAAATTCAAAGTATGCTTGCAGAAACGCATTTTTATTTCCACGTGGGAGTCAGTCGATTTGTGACGAAAGAAATTCGTGAATATTCAACAAGAGTGTACAGTGATATATCGTCTCTGCCTCCGTAACAAAGATGTTTTCGCTTAAGATTGTTTGTACAAATCTTAACTGTGTTGCATATAACTAACCAGTTTCCTAATTTTGTGATTATTTCGCAATAAAATACGAGGGAGTATATAGGCTATTTGCTGTCTATAAAACAGGTCATTTTGCAGATTTTCTCTTTTATTATTGGTGATAAAATTGATTTTTTTCTCCACTGGTATTGTCAAACTAATACATAACTGGAAAATGACTTTCAGAATTTTATCATGTCAATTTTTTGCTTTTCAGTGTCTATGCAATCCTGTACAAAAATTTACAAAATTTTCAGCTTAAATAAGGGGGAGTACAATAATCTAATGTAATAGCTATAAGCAATGCCCATATATGCATCACAAACAAGAAATGTTTCTATAGATAATCACCAATCAGTTCTCTTCGCAACCAATAGATAAGTGAATTTCATTTTTACTCAGATGAAAAGATAAACAGGTATACAGGTGCCATTGCAATTAACTAACAATTGACATAGGTAGATATTGACCATTCTAAGGCTGTTACATAAATAAACTTACTCCCTTGTAAAATACAGTTAAAAAATCTTCTAAAAATGGGCATTTTTCAAAAGAAACTTTTTAGTTTCAAAATATAATTTTGAGGGAAAATAAAGATTAGTTATGTACAAGACAGACATTAAAGATGCGCTTTACTTCACAGTGATAGCTGTGGTAGTTTTGGAGCTATTTAGCAAAATGACCTGTTTTATAGACAGCAAATGGCCTATACCTTTAAAAGTTCAAACAGTTGACAGTTTGTAGCAAGACTGTCAATCTTTTTTTCAAAAATTGACTTACAGCAAAAAAACAATGTGACAGTTTGGAGGCAAGTGTGCTGACAACAACAATATGAACCGCGACACGATCAAAACAATAAATTGCTATGTGCGCCCAACAAAGATTCAGATCAGCCTGGACATCCGCATAGTCTGATCAGAGTCTTTGCTGTGCGCTTACAGGGTAGCTAGCGCTAAAGGTCTAAGCTAAATCCATGCGGACAGCAAAGACTCAGATCAGACTGCGCGGATGTATATTCTTGTTTACCCAGCAGTTTCGTAAAAACAAAGTGAAAAGAAACATACACTGCAAAAAATAACGGTAGATTTTACGGTAAAATAACTGGCAACCAGCTGCCAGTCCTTTTACCGTTATTTTTACGTCCGCCCGTAAAAATTGCAGGGATCATCAAGCAGAGTGGAACAGAATAGAGCAGGTGTCATTTTGGTCTGATAGCTCTTCAACAATACAAAGTTATTTTCGAGAGCGCCTGGTCTGATAGCTCTTCAACAATACAAAGTTATTTTCGAGAGCGCCAAGTTAATATAAACTTCCATTTCGTGATTTCCAACAATGGCTTACAGGCAAACGCCCGTAAAAAATAACGGGAAAACGACTGGCAGCCGGTTTCCAGTTATTCTACCGTAAAATTTACAGAATTTTTTCACAGTGTAGAAATAATTTCGCGTGACCATTGCACGCCATTATTCATCGCACTACGAAGTTTTGTTTTCTGTCCTGATCAGTTATTTTATGAATTTGTGTATATTTCCGTTTTGTTGCGTCATAAATAGGAGAATATGGGGCTATAATGTAAGTTTTGGAACTGACTGGCTGTGAGTAGCAGCGCCTCGTGCCCGGCATGCTTTTCAATTTAATTATATCGTGTGGTTTCTCCATGTATATTTCAATACAACCAGATCCCCGTTGGCCTACAGCTTCCACTACCTAAGGAGTGAAATGGTCATAAACACACCAAATCCCCCATTTATCTATCGACTATAATTTTGCACAAATACGTTTTCATTTTGAATGCTAGACATGACGTAGATCTAATAAGGCGATGTATAAAACATCTCTTACGTTTAAAGTATCCATAGTCCTATAAGTGGTAAAAACGTCAAAACGCAAATCCTTATGAAAAGCGGTTCAATCTTTACATTTGGTGATCAAATATGAGATGATGTGGCTGTATTGATCCAAATGCCTGGCAAAAAGTATGGGGAACGTGTTTTTGAAACACGACAATTCGTTCTACAAAATGCAGGTTTCCTTGTCTGGTTTCCCGTTGAGCGATGCAATATAAACAAAAGCGGTACAGTGAAATGGAATCCACTGCTGTACATTGTATTTTTACCATTTTTTCATTGTTTACGAAATCGAAAGTACTGAGGTCATTTTAGTTGGCAACTAAAATGACCTAAATCAATTTTCGAACCCTTTCTATGTGAAACTCAATGATGTTTTATTGGTTTAAAGTTGGCTAATCTCTGTGATTTACAATGACAAAAGTATGGCGAGAAGCTTGCAGCGATACCTCACGATAAAATTTTTCATCCTAATAGAGCAATGGGGCCTTTAAAGGCCCCATTGCTCTATCAGCATGAAATATTTTATCGTCAGGTATCGCTGCAAACTTCTCACAAAAGTTTCGCCATTGATTATTATCGTGATTGGCCGGCTTTGAAAAATCAAAACGTCATTGGATTTACTTATAAAATAGATTTGAAAAAATAACTAGGTCATTTTAGTTGCCAACCAAAATGACCTACTTTCGATTTCACAAGCTTTATTTCGTGATAAAAATACAACGTACAGGCGGTAAAAATATAAGGTACAGGCGTTTAACAGGTGATAAAATACAATGTACAAAAAAATTAGGCAAGGATCCCATTGATTGTGCCGCTGTTGCATTATTACATTGCTAAACGGGGAACCAGAGACGAAACCCGTATTTTTATGGAGACTTATCAGTTTTTTTCAAAATACCTTGTTCCTTTTTTTTGCCGGTTATATGCTACAAAAAATCACTCATATTTTCATCAATTCTGAAGGCTGTACAGGTTTCATAATGATTTGTATTTTGACGGTTTCTACCTTTGATAGGACTATGGAGACTTTAACTGGCATAAGGAAAATATTTATTCTTTTTTTTTCTTTCTTTTTTTTTTTGTCACCAAAAATAATGAAATAATATGGGATAAGATTAGACGGGTCATTGTCTTAGCCAAAATGCTTTGTCAGATTCTTAAACGGGTGTAGTTTATGGCATACTTGTAAGTATATAAAACTGCCACTAAGGTCGTTGAAATAAATATGCCAGAATATTAGTAATTATTATGTTTGCTTTTTAATCTATATACATGTATATGGACGTAAGTTATAAAGAAAAATATACCGTGATAATCTTAATATTTAGACAGATATTTTGAGCAAACAGTGCGGAAACAGAGCTGTCTGCTCAGGGTCTACAATGCTTACCATTTCATCAGCATCGATCGTTTAGACGCATTACCGATTAAAAACCAAAATGTTCAACTTCTGGAAGTAATGGTAACAATTTTAGGTTTTTCAATCTTAAGTTTTTAGCGGAAAAACTGATTTCATATTGTTTCTTTGAAAGCCAGTGTATGTGTTTTCGAGAGTGGGTATAGGACTTAGTTCTTCAGTAGCCTAAAATAAATGAGCCGCGACGCGACCAAACCAACAAAGTGGTCGTGCACCCAGTACAGACTCTGATCAGAATCAGAGTATTTGCTGTCCGCATGAAGATAGCTTACACCTTAAGCTACCCTTTAAGCGCTTAGGTAAGATTGATCAGACTGGGCGGATGTCAAGACGAATATAAGTCTGCGCTGGGCGCGCAACTACTTTGTTGTTTTTCTCGTGTCGCGGCTCAAATAAAGTTCAAATTTTAAGATGCGGAATGCTATATGCGTACTTTTTAGAAGCATTCGTGCACTCAGTTCAATCTATTACAATGCTGTTGAACAGATCACGAATTAAAGCAAATAAAACAATGCACCCACGGCTGTTTCACGCGGTTTATTTTAGAAATGGTTCGTGTATTCAAGATTTATAAACTGGGGTGAAGGCTGATTTTAAACAATATTAAGATACGTTTTAATAAACATGGTAAACACTATATATCTGTTATAATAGTATAAGAAGGTTTTTAAAATAGAAGCATTATTGCGACACATTCCTACATTTTTTTCCCTACTGATTATTCATACAAGATTTTCTAAACCAGATCAGTTTGCACAGTGTCTGCTATGTTTAGCAACTGGCTTACTTCCAGTCAAGAGGTGCAATATACACACAAACCGAACCAATGAATAAACGAATGAGGCCCCAGTCCTGTACATTGTATTTTTACCATTTATTCAAGAGCAGGTCATTTTTGGCTGCCAACTTTCACGACCAAAATCAGTTTAAAGGCCCCGTTGCTCTATCGGCACGAAATACTTCGTCGTGAGGTATCGCCTCTAAACTTCTCGTCATAATTTCGACAGTCTAACTCCGTATAGATATGAGTTAAGTGAAACGGTCACATAGAATATGCTTAATATGATGCACTGGGTTTGTTTTTTTCTTCTTCTTCACTCGATTTTTCTTCTGTTTTTGCATTTCAAATGATCAATTGTTTCGTTTAATTTTGATTTGATAGCAGATCTATCTCGAAATTCGGTCATTCGACCAAAACAAATATGTATCAACTGCTTAACGCGTAAATTAATATTGCAAAATCAATAAATATGAAGTATTTACCGTTATTACCACAAATGTTGGGAAACCTTATCCAACTTACAGGCAACTCTCTATATCTCAAAGTTAAAGTTCATACCAAACTACTGCTATCTCAAAGTAAATTTTCTGGTCCCAGAAAATTTCCTTTGAGATACCAGTAGTTTGAGATAACAGTTGTTGAAATGTAAAAGTTGGCAGTGTGTCTTATTCTTTGATATAAGAGAGTATTTTGAGATATTTGTGCTCGAGATATCGCAGTCTTCACGAAACTCCGTCTGACCGCCTGACATGTCTGGTAAAAATTTGTTCAGTCTGGTAAAAATATTCAGAATTTTCAAGTACATTTTAATCATTTTGCCAGATTCGGTCCTGTAAAGTCTCTCAGACTTTCGTGAACTCTGATATCGAGTGCTGACTGTATTATAATTAGCATCAAATGAAAGTTGCTGTCGGATGATGGTAAACAGAACATAACTCAGTCAGACTACCCCTTTTCAGAAGCTCAGGACACAGGCAATTCTAGTCCAATATTGTGAGCCTTAATCTGCATGATTGCTTTCAAGTGCATACAAATTCCGCGTCGCAAAAAAAAACGCCGCATGATAGTCCACCAGAATATAGTCGGTTGGTTATTTTTGGTTTAACGGCTCTTTTAGACAGTATGTCAGTCTATATCGAGCCGTTTTTCAGAGAGAGTGAGAAAGATTAGATTGATTGTTTTGGGTTTAACGGCCCTTTCAGACAGTATTTCAGTGTATATCTGGACGTCTACCAAAGAGAGGGAGAAAGAAGAGAAATGATAGACGAGAGAAAAAAATGTCCAAACAACGCCACCCGCACCTACTGCAAGCACAGTAGACCCTTGCCCTACCATTATCCAAATGAGTAGGATGCCCCGGCACTGGAAGATACACGCAGCACCATCGCATCACCCAAACACCCCCGAGGGAGAAAGAAAAGAGATCTGATAGGGGAGAGCAAAAATGTCCAGACAACCCGCACTTGCACTACCCTTGCCCTACTATCAGTCTGGGGACTTATGGATTTCCATCACGCATATTTGTGACGGCTAACCATGCACTTTAAATAAACTGACATGATGGCTTACCATAACATAATTACTGAAAATTTTACCACCAGATGTCACTACATGTCCGAAGGATGAAACGTGATGGTAACATAACGTTGGTTTCATCTGGTGTTATGGTTGACCATAACAAAACCAGAAACCCCGAGGTATTTTTGTCGAGTAACTGGTGCCAAACCTTGAGTAACTCGTATCCGTTACAAAAAAGCAAGCATTGAAGACAATTTTGATCGAAACACTTTATAAAAAATAGAAAGTAAACTTGTATTTTTCTTGGAAATAAACAAGCCTAATACACACCAAAATTTACCTAATTTTGACCATAATTATGCAGAAATAACCAAAATACAGAGTTTATACTGAGAATAGTTAAGGGCTGGACCAAATATCAATTTTAAGTGTAGACAGGTCATACTGAACACTGGCAGTGGGTAAAATTGCCATTTTAGTGAGTTGGACTGAAAACTGTAAAAGTGACGGCTGACCATCACAAATGTGCGTGATGGAAAACCGCAAGTCCCCAGACTGACTATTATCCAAATTAGTAGGACGTTCCGGTTATGAAAGTTACCGGGAACCATCAGTGCGATTTCCGTGCTTTACAAACTCATTTTCTGATGACGTCGTAGGGGAACATTAATAGCTTAGACCGTACTGTTAGTCGCGCATCGTAATGTTCGTGAGATATGTCCTTCCGATGTTCCACCGATTTATTGCCTAGCCGGGCCGCGTAGCGCAATCGGTAGGGCACCTGACTCATAAGTCAGAGGTCCATGGTTCGATACCCGGTCTGGCCACATACTTTCGTTTCTCCTTCCGCTGATTCAAGAAGGGCAGTTGTCAGTTACTGGCGAAAGTATGTGCACTTAGTACTGGTTAACCGCTTAGGAGATCTAAGCCTGCCCAGGAATAGTGTGGTTAGGTTAACTGAGGCTAACCCGACATGACCATAGTTATTTAACGTGGACGTAAAGCAAGAAATCAATCAATCAATCCACCGATTGCCGTGTTTGTTCTTCAATCATTTAATAACGTGGTCTCGGTCCAGATCCAACGGGCAAATTACGTCGAAATGAAGTCATGTGCCTGCTTGGGAAGCCCGCTGAATCACAAATGAGCTGCGACACGATAAATCCAACAAAGTGGCATGTGCGCCCAGCAAAGACTCAAATCAGCCGGGGTATTCGCCCAGTCTCATTAGCGTGTTTGCTGTGTGCTTAAAAGGCAGCTAAGGATCTAAGATAGCTCCATGCAGACAACGAAGACTCATATCAGATTGGGCGGATGCCCAGGCTGATCTGAGTCTTCGCTGGGCCCACATGCAATTTTGTTGCTTTTGTCGTGTCGCGGCTCAAATGATTTCGGTTCTCAAGCACAGTTCCTCTAGAGGATTGTTTGTATGCCATTGTCCGTGCATATGTTCGTCTGTCCATCCACAAAACCTTGAGTCTTCCTATGATAACTGAACACCTGCTGAATGTTCTGTCGTGAAGTATTGTAAATGGATAGTGAAAGTGAAAATATGCACATGCTTCTATAAAGCTCATTTGGACAGATCTTTTATTGTTTGAACATATGAAAGCTACCACTGACTTATAATGAGATAATGTGAATCATTTGGTAACTTAAACATCTTGAAACTGGGTGGCTAGTATAGTGTACGTAGTTTGTGCCCATGTTTATGTATTTAATTTCTTCATCTAGTGACAATTTTGGTCGCCAAAGCATCTTTAGTTTACCAATGACATTGTGAGAAGCGATGTGTCCCTCCTTAGCACGGGACCGGCTAATCACTCTCCTTTAGCTACGTTTGCATTCCAGTCGCAGAGCTCTAAAGAGCAAGAATTACAGATGAGAATCCCGACGAACAAATGACGACGAGAAGGCAACAGACGCGAGGTGGTGTCTGACAAGGATTCGTTCCCCAGACCTGGATGCTTCGTAACAACTCAATGAAAGGACGTGTATCCTTCGATGATTTTGAATGTGCATTTTCATGAACACTACTAAAGGATACATACAAATTTTATGGGTGAGATGTAAGTTTATCCCAAATCCAGTAAAACATATATTGCGAACAATTTGCGACTTTTGCGTTTGACATACATCAAGAATAGCAGACATGATGGTGCAAATTGAAATACACACTTCCAATAGCCGATCATCAAATTAATCATGGTGTCTACTACAGAAATACCTGAATTACACATTTTTGAGCGAATTTGGAAAGGAACTGTAGAGGAAAACAGAGAGAAATGATG
This sequence comes from Ctena decussata, assembly GCA_963989385.1. Lineage (NCBI taxonomy): Eukaryota > Metazoa > Mollusca > Bivalvia > Lucinida > Lucinidae > Ctena > Ctena decussata. The sequence continues at coordinate 65,342,676 of OZ022504.1, forward strand.
GGGGGGAAAATTAGATTAATATATACAAAAGGCGGGCGATATTCATATGTTGTCCTTGTATTTACTCAGGCCAGCCAGCAATATCACGAAAAACCTGCCATCACAGGTTGTTCGTGATTTTGCCGGCTGATACATTAATCGGACCCGGTTACGAGGTAAGGTTCGGTTCCGAGAACCTGCTAGAACATTTTATCAAAGAGGCGTGTCCACGAAACTTAAACTGGAAAGGCCTAAATGTTTATAAGGATCACAACACAATGCAAATCAAAAGAAAACATCCTTATACGTACTAGTTATCCTGTCAAAGTGTAAGCGATGGAAAACAGTTTCAGCAGCCATATGAAATTGAAGATCTTAAGCAAAAATTACTTGCGGAGAGTAGCATCCGTGTTTTCTCCGAATACTCAGGCCCCGAGGTCATAAAACTTAAGTACACTCTTAAAGCAGCCAATCAGTGTGTTTTATTTTGAGTTTGAGATTATTCTCAGGTTTAATAACCTCGAACCCTGTTTTCTCCTTTAAAAGAATACACACAAAAATAAATGAACAATAATAGTAGAGCTGTATACTCACTTTTTCCTGTTTCCCATTTATATCTAAGTATACCACAACGGACGCATCAATGGAGGATGCGTTTCCCATTTTCTGCGCCTGTTTTCTGTAAAAGTTCTACACCCGAACTGTGTTCGTTCTTTTTCTAGTTTTTTTTTTTTTTAAATCTACATTTCGAATTTTATTTCACAAAGTATTTCGGTGACGATATATGTTAATATGCTACTGATAGTCTGTATTATATAACATACAAGAGCGTGTAACCGATATAATATGCCAATAGCAATGATCTGCAGATAAAACAAAATCTAATTATATTTACAATACTGTAGTCAATGAATTGTACATTTTGTTGAAATTTACCCAGGAATAAATCCAAATTCGATTTATGAAATGTCAGAGTTTATATCTCTAAGCACGAAGATTAATCGATAGAATTCCAATAAAACTACTTCTTCTTTGACATTAGAAACAATATTCTTGTGCGTCTCCAACGTTCGCTTTCAGGAGAATGACACACTGAATCTATTTCACCATTTCGTAAAGATGGGTTCCATAATTCAAAATCGATTGATCAAACGCTATCTAGAACATCTATTTGAAGTCCCTATCATTGTATAAGCCTCTTTGGCTGTTATCATCACTCCACCATACGCTGAACTGGTGAACTGCGCAATACCAACATAGCGCATGCGCACTTCCCGTTTATGGGTAAAATCTTCCAGTTGTTGCCAAGATTACGGTAAACACAACAAATAAACGGTTGCTATGGGAACGTATCGACAACCGTCAATCATTAGCACAAGCCACTATAATTGTTTATTAGCTTTAATTCGATGTTTTTACGACAATGGCAAGTATTGTGCGTACTGGCCAAACTTTGTGATCGAAATAAGAAATGTCGAACAGACCTAAGTATTCGGACAGAACTATCTGAGATAACAGAGTAAACCCAGATCAAACTGCTCCTCATAGGAGCAGTTTGATCAGGGCTTATATGGTTTCCCATTCCACAATCAAGCCCGATAATGAGATATCCCCCACACCAGCAGGTAACTTGTAAGACATTCGAATACTTGGGGTGGCAACGGTGTTGAACGGTTTCATAAGGGAAAGGTTTTATCGATCAGAAGACACTTAAGATACTAATGGTAATCATTTTCCCTGTATTTAAGGCAACATTTCATTATTTTATCAATATTTTCATACTCATATAGTTTAATAAGCAAATTACAATACCTACGAAGGTGCGTTTTATCAAACTAAAAAAAATAAGACGACACCTGCTCCGTCATCCTCCCCCGCCACGCAGATACTCCCGTGTTAAACTGAGAAGTTTAGTCATCTTCATTTCTAGATTTTGCTGCATTTTTCTGATGTAGTCGAGTGATCCCATTCTCTACATAACTAGTAGATCTATATCGAGATAGCTGCAAACGCGGTCTTTTTACATTTCTTTCTCTTTATTTTTCTCTTTATTTATTTTTTTTTTGGGGGGAAGGGGGGGGGGGCGCCGCGTAAAATCCACATACACACCCTTGTAACCTATGCTATCTGCACCCATTTCATATGGTTGGTGTTTTGAGCTTTACTGTGAATCTTACCCTTTCGAATCTGCACAAAGTTACTATCTGAACCGAATTTGTTAATAAAAGAGCTACATGTATGAAGCACATGAAACGTTGCCTAAACATGTTACACCTCACACGGCGGTATTTTCGTGTGTGCGCTATCTATAACATTTTGTTCCCATTCTCCTAATGTCTCCCCATGAGGATCAACGCAACGAATCCAAAGCTGCTCACCACTGGCACTGAGTTTGTCTGTCACTATAGTTTAAACATATTTTATTGCCAAAAACAACTGACAAATGGGTCGGACCACTAGTTCTAACAACATCAATTACGGTCCTCCCCATGAGAATGCTATACAGAACAGATACAGGCAATGACATACATATAACATAATTTTGAAATTACTGATACTGCTTGCCAAAAGACAATTAGAATGTGAAAACAAAACGAGTTGGAAAGCAATTATAACACTCAGAACACATCTTTAACATCATAAAGAGATGTTTTAAGTGTGTCTCTTAAAAGAACTGATGGTAAATAATTAATAAATGAGAAGGAGAAATAAGTAATATAGATCAATAAACCTAAAATAATAACAGTAAATAAAAGTAATAACTAAATCAGCATGGTAAAATAATAGAAACAAACTAATATCAATAAATGATAATGATAATAATAAAAGTAATAATAGTCTATAATGATTTAGCGAGATCTGTCATATCTATACAGGCTAAGATTCTATAATGCATGATTAGTTCGAACTTATTTTGGTGAAATGTTCATGTACATGTTCTCCCTCGACCTGCAAATATCCTCTTTCCGGCTGGTATGCAACATTTATTTGTGCCTATAAATGTTGCAGGCTAGTAGAAAGATGATGCTTGCGAGGCAGTCATAGTTATCCGTTAGATTCGTACCGTCACTACTGTTGCCTACTTATAATTTCAAGAGTTATATGTTAATCCTCATATGTCATGCTTTATATGACTTGAGTGAAATAAAAGTTTTGTCTGTCTGTCTGTCTTATAATAAAAATAGATAATAAAGATTGATAAGAGCTAAAAGAAATAATAGAAATAATAAAAATAAAAAATAAATAAATAACATATTTTTATATGGTCTAGTCGTCCTTTGTCCCCTTTTCAGCCTGACAGCGTCATCATTGGGCGGTACCTGAAAAGACAAAAAAGCAACTATAATATATATCTCATTACTTGTACGACATACGGAAGTCCACATACGCCCTCTCCTGTCTGTTGCAAGCTACCCACTACAAGAACGGAAAGCAATAGCAGTAAACAGCGAACAGCACACAGCAGACCTACAAACCAACGCATGCGCTTAGGCGCAAGCGAAAAATATACAAACCGCGATTAAGCAGAAGAATAGTATGTGGAGTTTCGTAATTACAGAAATAGATATAAGAATAAAGAAGTTGACTGAAACGTTTTGTTTCTTTAATGTATGCATGAACATAACTAAAAAAATAATATTATCTTCGTCTGAGAGCTGGTCCGATCCATACAACATAAACTGAACCCCAAGCGGGTGAAATCTTCGAGATAGCTGAAATAATCTGAACCGTTGATTTATATATAAATTGAAAAAAATAATTTTCGGCATCCTCAATATCTATACCACAATCACATACAGGAGAATCTCTCAGGTGATTGTCATACAGATCTTTGTTGAGGTTGCTGCACCTATTCCTTATACGACAATGATATATGGATTCCACTCTAGTACCCTGAATGAAATATCTAGGAATTTTCTGTATGCTAAATAAATGTTCTTTAATCTAGATTTAAAGATTTCAACAGTGTTAACCGACCTAATAGATGGGGGCAAACTGTTCCAAGTTTCAATACCAGACGGTATGAAAGATCTCGAAAAAAAACCTCAGTTCTTTTACTTAAAACACTTATATTTTCTCCACTGCGAAGATTATACATAGTCCTTTCATTAACAAGGGGCAGTAACAAGTTACAGAGATACTCTGGTGCTATGCCATTATACATTTTAAAGATTGTTACCAATTTTTGAAATTTACGATGTTCGGACGATGGAAGCCATCCAATTTCGCTCATGAGATTTTCAATTGATACTGATCGTGACAAGCCCGTCACAATACGGGCCGCTTCATACTGAAAACGTTCCAACTACTGCTTTTCTCCTACCGTGCAGCCATCCCAAACAACTGGTGCATATTCGAACAAAGGTCTTAAATAAGATATATAACTGACTTAACGTTTTGCGTTTCAGCTTGAATTTTAAACCGCGTAAAACTCCTAACATTTTTGAGGCCGAACATAATATGTTCTTCTTGATATGTGAGTGCCATTTACCTTAAACCTAAATGTTTATGATTTTCAGCAAATGCTACAGGAATATTATTAAACAGCAAATTAGGCCTATCAATGTCTGTATATGAAAAAAATATTTCTTCTGTTTTATTGGGATTGAAATCTACCAGCCACTGCCTAGCCTAAATATAAATCTTAAATCATGATTTAAAATTCCTTCAATATCTTGGACATTGCATGATGTTAAAGACAAGGAAGTATCATCCGCAAATAGACGTGCTATACTAAGTAAATGGTCAACTATATCATTTACATAAATCAAAAATAACAAAGGCCCAAGTACAGGTCCTTGTGGGACGCCTTCTTGGGGTGTTTTCGACTCAGACAAGGATGAACCAATAAATACTTTCTGGGTTCTCTCAGATAAATAGTTGGAAAGCCATTTTAATAAATCACCATTTATTCCATTCTGTTTAAGTTTGAATATCAACCCTTTATGCCAGACTCGATCAAACGCTTTAGAAATATCACAAAATACCATGCATGTGTATTGTTTTGCATCAAAGCCCCGGCATATTTGATTGTAAATATCTATAAGCTGAATACCGTAGAATGGTGCGGCAAAAACCCAGATTGCAAATTATAAATAAGGCTATTACTCTGAAATTAAACAAACTTTCCATTATCTTTCCAACTGTACTAAGTAAAGAAATAGGGCGATAATTAGATGGCTGTTCTGGTGGACCTTTCAATATCTTAAACATTTAAGAGGTCAGCTAAATGAAGAAAATTGTCCTTTTATTAACGAGTTTGATACATGCATTTTCGATCAAAAAGTTATAAATACATGTAAATAAAAAGATATTTCGTTGGTATTCCGAATAGATAATTGTATAAAACGGTATACTTTGACCAATGTATTGCATACCAAATGACGTAGTAGGTCACGTGTTGAATGAGGTAGGTGGTTGCACATGATATTTCTATCAAAAATGAACTTCTACAATTAAGAATCTATGGAGCGATAGTCACCTGAAAAACGAAAATGGCAGAGGTGCTTCACTTGAAATTATTATTCATAATGGCAAAAAAGCAAATTTTAACAGCCGTCAAATGCCAGCAAAACTGTATTCAACCGTTAGGCGACCTCCAGTAGCACCGGCTCACTTCGCCTGTGGTAGAGTACAATGTTTGTTCGAGGACTGGCGATATTTTACGGAATTTTTCGACTTGCCTAAAGATAACCCAAAAATTTAGGAGACGATGTCTATAAGCTAGTTAGCTTCTTGTCGAATCCTTAATATTATCCTTAATATTATCCATGTAGGAATTGATTGTGTATGCTTATATGTTGAATAAAATACTGTTTAAACTAACCCAAAAATGTCTCATTATTGGCTGATTCTCGTAGAGGCTCAGCGGAACGGATCCATGACTACACCTCCTGGTACCGAGTCTGTCTATCTATTGGTAGTTTGCTTGCTTAATCCAGTTCTCGTTGCGATGTTGGACCAATGGGCTGACTGGCACAAAACTATTGCTGCACCCACCGGCACCGCGTCTGTCTTTGTCCCGTCGGTAAAAAACAAATGATTAAATAAAAACGTGAAAGTGGCAGGCAACGGTCACAGCAGGCTCCCTTTGGAACGAACTTGGTTAGGGCCACAACGTAGACGATCTTCACCGCCACGTGGCTGGCTTTTCCACAACCCAATCCGACCCTCAGCATAGCATGGATGTATCGTCTTCCGTTTTTGGGTATTGGTAGTTTGCGAAACGGAAAGTAACTTGTGATTATTCATAAAACAGAAAAATTTGGTTGTTAAACTCCCATATTATTACGAAATAAATCGCATTAAATTCTATATATTTAATACTGTAAAACACTTATTTTTGGCGGTTATTGAATTTTGGCGGTTAAGGCAAAGAGCGCCAAAATATAAGTCCGCAAATATTTCATAGATTTAATACATACACATAATCACACCATAACAGGGGTCTAGATAAAAAGGAGTATTTGATGAGTATTTTAGATTTTTTTATACCTTTCCATCAACTGTAACTATACATTGTGGCATCCCATTTGAATCGCCTAGATGAGGCGATTCTAATAGATGCCACAATGTATAGTTAAAAGAATAGTAAGAAAATTGTCAAAAATTTACAACAGCTTTTCTCTATTATTTGGAGCCACGGTACATCAAGGCCGCCAAAATTAGCATGCGCCAATATGCCATTTTCTTTTAACCGCGAAATGTTGATACCGCAGATATTAAGTGTTTTACAGTAGCCTTACTTGGAAAACTTACAAAATGCCATTGTCATTTATCTGATCCGTTCCGATCTGAAAAATACCAATAGCCTCATTATCTAATAGATAATCATGATAATATTCAATCTTGCAATTCTGTTACTATTTATGTGCAGCGTTTTTATTATTCAAAGCTATTTTAGTGTATGCAGCATGACTATTCTCAATACCATGTAAAGTGTGACACCCATAAATAGAACTACTGCATGTCTTTGTTTTAGGACAAGACGCATTATATTGGCGACCTTAATTACCTAGGATGCACAAAAATGTGTTCTAACTCTATTGGTAGCTCTTGGCATTCTCTTAACTGTGTTCAGTGAAAACGGCTTCAAACCTCATAATCTGTGATCATTTAGAATAAAATGTATGGTCTGTTTCAGACTGACTTTGTCTACTTGACACCTCTCGAACCGTTTGGCGGATTTTCATAACACTTTCAAGACACACATATGTATTAATATTATCTAATATCATCCTATAACGTGGATTGATTTTAATCTATTGGAATTGTGGTCGGATGACTTCTGCAAAAATAACAGCCATTGAAATGTTAAGGCACATAGATCTTACGGTCGAAACTACTCCTTCAGTTTGCATTAAACTGTCAAAATATTATTATCACCATCTATATAATATAGAGATGGTGATAATAATATTTTGACATTATGTATATGCCAGCTACTGCTCACTGCTTGCTCTAGTTTGTATCAAAACCAGTGTTTTCTTGTTCCTTGATATACGGAAGAAACAGTTTTTGTCATGCAGAAGTTTTGGTTTGTTCATCCGTTCCTCTGTTCGTTATTCGGCCGACCGCAGCTGTAATTAAAGAAACTTCATGAATGATAAAATGAACAAATATCACCATCGTGCAATGGTGCTAGGCGGCAATGTTAATTTTGTGACCAGTCATGCATTGTGCAATGCCTTTGTGTTCGCAAACAGAATCTCTCAGTGAATGCTCATGTGCGATATCATATCATCCATGATGAATAAAAAGTTCTTTTTACTTATTTATGCCACTACACTCTGTCATTGATATTCGTTGAATTCTATAGTTTCTTTTACATAGTAATCAAATATTACCCAGCAGCCAGCTGTACCCCGTCCCTCCACCCCACTTCGGTCGATGGAGTAATTAGGGTGAAGAATATTTAATTACCAATATTATATGTTTTCGTACGTTTTGTGTTTACCTGTCAGCCTTTTTTGTGAGCCAAATCCGAAAAACAGTTTTACAACTCTCAGAAGCCCGAAAATGTGACACTTACCTTTCGAGGACCATGGGTGTTTATTGGCTCATACTTAGCATACTGCACAACGCATACAGTACGCCATATTCCAAAGTGTTATGTACTAACTATGTCGCATCAATAAGGTCGATTAGCGGTTGGTTCCCTTAGCCTAGTTTAAGTATTTTTAGTAAAATATGTGGAGCTTCGGTAGCTCAGTTGAAAATGGTAAAACACCATCTAAATGTACAAAATACCGATTCTGGAACAACGACATCGCCTTTTGCGTTTCAGATGTCTCCTCCCGTAAGGGTGTCCGCTTTTGACATTCAGTTAGACAATACAAATAATCTGCATGATCTTAGAATCCGATAACTCTTTAAGATTGTCTCCCTCGTTTATTTCATGTTTTCAGAAACAAATATTTTAACAAAATTTCATTAGACAATATGTAATAATGTCATAATTAATCATACAAGTTTTGAGAAAATACATGTTTTTTCGATAAATGTGGAATGAAAAATAACCTTCAAATTAAAATGCAAATTACCTGTTTCCTCACGGCCTGTAAGAATATCGATTTTAACCACGTGTGTCATGTGATCATGTATAGGTATTTTTCTTATTCGCGCACGTGATTGTGACGTATGAATAAATTATTTTTGTCCAATAATGCGATTTCGCCTGCGGTCCGCCATCGTTTAAAAATTTAACTTTTTTTTGTTTAAAGTCACTTATATCAAATATCATTATCTAAACTCTATTTCAAATGTATAGTTAGACCAAGTCGGATGTATTGCTTGAAATATTTCATCAAATAATTTTTTGTTATTATTATCAAGGGAGTAAATCTTTAAAGTCTCCATAGTCTTATCAAAGGTAAAAATCGTCAAAATACAAATCATTATGAAACCTGTACAGCCTTCAGAATTGATGAAAATATGTCGGTTGATGTGCTTTTTTGTAGCATATAACTGGCAAAAAAGAAGGAACAAGGTATTTTTAAAAAATGATAAGTCTCTCCATAAAAATACGGGTTTCCTCTCTGGTTCCCCGTTAAGCAATGCAATGATGCAACAGCGGCACAATCAATGGGATCCTTGCCTAATTTTTTGTACATTGTATTTTTATCACCTGTTAAACGCCTGTACCCTATATTTTTACCGCCTGTACGTTGTATTTTTATCATGAAATAAAGCTTGTGAAATCGAAAGTAGGTCATTTTGGTTGGCAACTAAAATGACCTAGTTATTTTTTCAAATCTATTTTATGGTAAACTCAAGGACGTTTTGATTTTTCAAAGCCGGCCAATCACGATAATAATCAATGGCGAAACTGTAGTGAGAAGTTTGCAGCGATACCTCACGATAAATTATTTCATGCTGATAGAGCAACGGGGCCTTTAAGAATTTGACTGTTAAATATTTCACTCTATCACTAATAAAATGGTCCTAGACCAGCAATATATATGGAAGATTTAACTCTTTTCAGTTATTTCAAAACGATAGGTAAACAGAACTTGTGCAGGAGTTTAGTGTTGCTGAAATTTTACTCGGCAAAAACAGAAACTTGATAATTGACAGCTTGTCATTGTTTTTGGAACACCAACATTTTTGGAAACCTAAGGTTTGTTCTTTGACACTGATCAAATAATTTCTTTTAATTCTGGTAAAGCATTAGGGCACTTGAATAATTGGAAACGTTAAAACTTAAAAAGGCTAGCCCTAAAATTAAAAAAATCAAAAATAGGTAACAATAGATGTTTAATCTTTTATGTATAATTTGTTCTTATTGTCAGGGTTGGTGCTTTTTGTAAGACTGTTGTGTGAGCGGTGGCTCTTTTTGTTGGGTTGAACAACTAAGTATCTGATGAACCAAGGCAGAACAAAGAGCAAAGGGCGAGAGTTGGTCGACCACAAACCGTTTAAGCCCCCCCCCCCCCCCCCCCCCCCCCCAACCCCCACTCAGTAATTTCATTACTGGCCGTCCTTAGTTCTGTTTTGCTTCTTCTTGGTTGTTTTAAGTTTTGTTAGTTGCTACGTCATTGATATATTGTTTGTAATGTTCAGGCTAGCCCGTTGTCCACCGTGTACATGAAAAAGGGCTGATCACATGGCTGCCGCTGGTGCTATCTTTGGTTGTGACTAATTTTGTGTTGTCTCCCTATCCCGCATGGTGTCTTGGGTTGGATCTGGAATTGAATTGTGTCAGTTCCTGAGAATTTTCCTCCTTACTTTTGTTTTAGAAAAGACAGGCGTCAGTTTTCAGAAAACGGTGAAATTTGTAAACAAATTTTGATTAGAAAGGAAATGATGATGATGATTTAAAAAATTAACGATGCGTTAACCCGTTGGGTCATTTGCGTCTAAAAGGCTGTGATATACTACTTAAAACACATACTATTTGTAAAATTTACAGATATAAATCAAACTTTTGTCGTGTTAAACATGTTAAAATAGTGGAAAATTAAATTTTGTTAAAAAGGTTAATATCTTTTTAAAATGGTTAGTGTCAACAGGTACATCTTTAAACAGTTGTAGTAGGTGAACAGCTCGATAATACTTGTTTCGGGTTTGCGAAAAATCCATGCAGTCAATGAGAATATGTTTAACTGTAAAGGACTGATTACAAAAAATGCAGAAAGGTTGTTCTTCACGATTAAGTAAATGCGAATACGAGGGTCATCCAAAAAGTTCTGTCACTGGCTTCATAACTTGCTCACAAACGTGATAGCTGACCACGGTTTGCAACAATCAAAAGAACAATCATTTACCTTTATACTGATATCAGGTACACAGTAAAGAAATGCAATTTGGTTGAGATATAAGCTCAAATGCAGAACTTGTATTTGCCACTGGCCTATTTTCAAGATTTTTGTTTTACTGCAGGCTTGTGATTCATGCTGCATATCTCGGCAACTTCATATTGCAGGATTCTGAAATTTTCAGGATTGCTGTCTGTTGCATTTTGTGGTGCACTGCATAAAAATCAGCGTCTTCTGTCATTCATACGCGCTGCAAACGATTGATATCTATGGTGTCACAGAAATATGTTGAAATACAGAGTCACGTGATTTTCAAGGACCCACTGTGCCTTTATTTTAGGGACCCTTTTTTTTTTTTTTTTTTTTTGGATTGAGGTCACATTGTCACGATCTACTGCAGTAAATATATGCTTCCAAGTTTGAAATGTTGTTCACTTAAATGAAGTTTTAGTACTTAGAGCATGACCTCGTCGATTTTCGTATGGCGTTGTTTGCATGATGTTGAGATTATGAAATGCTGTAAACTCTTCAAAACGGACAGAATGACTTGGAGATTACTGCGTTGTGTTTATTAGTACCTCAGATATCATAGGCACCAGGCAGCGATAATAGGTATCCCTGAACTGGACATTGCCGGAGTTGCATCTGCTAATTTGCCAGTAGGGTGAGAGTACCCTTCTTTTCAAGCAGATTCTGAATGTTATGCCATTGATACAAGGATCAGTTTTTTACAGCCATGTAATACAAGTCAGGGTTTCTGAATGGTTTTTATTTTAGGTGAATATCACCTTTCGTTTTTGAGATATAAAGCCAGTGACAGAACGTTTTGGATGACTCTCGTATGTACTTAGTTTAAACGATATTTTATTAACTATAAATTACATACATATACTACAATACAATTTCAAAAGTATCAGGATTTGACAGCAAGCAAGATGCTTATTTATAAAGTCATTTCCTGGAGCATATTGGAATCTACAGTATAAGAATGGCTAAATACCGATATATTATGTACTTCGTGTATGACCTATGCGTAATCATGCAGTTACAACTTCTTCTCTTCTTAAAGTTCGAATAATTGGATGTCTATTTCCAATGACAGGTTTTATTGCGTGAAGTTTGTCAAAAACTGCCGGGTCCCATGATGTCTGCCACTTTGACAAAATCTAGCTGTTGATAAAAGGTTTAAAATTAATAAAAGGAATTTCAAACTTAGGCATGTCTAGTCTGAGAGATTCTTCTGCTTTTTCTAGCAGCGATTCCATTGCCAGTAATGTTATCATGACCTGGGAACCAACAGAATATTATTTCTTTAGTTTTCTTTAGTTTTTGAAAGTTTTTCCAATAGTTTCTGAATTTGTGAATTTCTTGATGACGTATGATTTAGGGCTTTTAAGACTGAGGGGGAACAATAGAAAATTACAAATCTTTCTGAAAAAAAGACTATTGTCAATGAAATCCAAAGCTAAATCTATTGCTTTAGCCTCTGCAGTGAAAATGGGGGAACCATCAGGAATGCGTTTGGAATTGTAAAACTATGAGTTCCAGATACAAAAGCACAGCCAATCTTCTCTCCATCTTTGGAACCATCGTGTATAAACATGTTGAAATTCTGCGTAACGTGACTGAAGGTCAAGGAAGTTTTGTTTCAAAGAATGTGGATTGGAGATATACTTTTGCTTGTATTTAGGTCAAATATAATGTTAGGTTTCTTCATGCACCAATGCGGGATACCTGTGATAAAATGTTTTTCGATATTTTTTAGGATTTATGTTCGAAGATTCAAAAAGTGGCGAAACACGAAGGCCAAAAGGTTTGACTGCGTGTGGTTAAAGCTCACAAAGTTCCATAAATTGTGGTGGAAATGTGACTTTGTAGGTAGGGCTGGACGGGTTAACGACAAGTCTGATAGCATATTGAAGAGAAAGTTTTTCTCTGCGTAAATAAAGTCATGGTTCATCTGCTTCTACATACAGGCTAGTTATAGGAGACGTCCGGAAAGCTCCCAAAGCTAAACGAAGTCCTTGATGAAGAACAGTATCAAACATTTGTAAATAGGACTTTCTGGCAGAACCATACAGAAAAGACCCATAATCTAACTTAGACCGAATTCAAGAACGGTAGAGGTGTAGCAGAGTAGAACGATCTGCTCCCCAGTTCGTATTTGATAGGACTTTAAGAAGATTCAAAGCTTTTAAACACTTTGCTTTTATGTATCGAATGTGAGGAATATATGGAAGTTTTCGGTCAAAGATAACTCCTAGAAATTTAGATTCCTCAACGCTAGGTACTGAAGATCAATACAAATTAAGAACTGTATCATTGTGAACTTTTCGACGTTCACAGAAATGAACACACTGTGTTTTCGACTTGGAAAATTTGAAACCATTATTTGTGGTCCAGTCTTCAATTCTGTTGATGCGTTGTTGAAGATGTTTCTAAATTGATCTCATGTTTTCGAACGGTAACATATTCAGAAAGCATCAACATACAAGGAACCATCTGTTTTACTGTCTAAGCAATTTACAATGTTATTTATTTTATATTAAACAATGTAGTTGAAAGAATACTTCCTTGAGGAACACCTTGTTCTTGATCATAAAGATCAGACAAGGTGAAACCTACACGGACTTCTATAGTGCGATCTTCAAGGAAGCTTTGAATAAACATAGGTAATCTTCCCTTATGACCTAAATCGTGTTAAGTCTTTTAAAATTCCATATCTCCAGGTAGTATCATACGCTATTTCCAAGTGGAAAAACACAGAAACAACATGTTCTCTTTTAACAAAAGCATCGCGAATGAAAGTTTCCAGTCTGATTAAATGGTCATTGGTACTGCGTTCAGATTGGAAACCCAACTGAACTGGTGATATAAGATCATTGGATTCTAAGGACTAAACGAGTCTTTTGTTTATCATTCTCTCCAAAGTTTTACAAAGACAGCTTGCTAAAGCTATTGGTCTGTAAGGACCTCTGACAGTTGTAATGTAAATTTGCCTATAAAAAATGGGGAAAATGAACTTTCGGTATACTTCAAATTTTTTATTGAAATGTGTTGCCCTGAACCTCCCATAATTGGCACAAAAATAATTTTTCAATTATATCGCACACAGACTTAGATTTTTTGTGTAAAAAGCAAGTTTTTACAATTGAATGTATGGAAAATAGGAAAAGTTTTATAAAGATGCTCCCCCCCCCCCCCCCCCCCCGTGCCTCAGCAACCCACTTTGCATGCATATGTGTACTATCAATATACACAATATATATGAGTGGCAAGCTGAGGCACGGGGGCAAAGATAGTCTACAGCTGAAAAGTGGGTGGGGTAATTAGACCTGTGCCAAAAAATAAGGCTAGCATACTTTTTTTATTTACATATAATTGCCTACTATGAGCACCTATAGTGTTTTACTTCAATTTAAGCTCATTTAACAAATAAAATCCAGTAAGTAAGAAAAAAGCAAAAAAATATGTATTTAGCATGACCGAAAATTTCTCTCACCCCTCTTGCGAGAATCAGTGAGAGTTAGTGTGCAGATGTAATAATTGTTCAAAATTAATATCAAAGCCTCTTCATAACGGCTAATCTACCCATTAATGCTAAAATTTTTATTATCGGCTTCCCAAGAAAGCTGCAGTAATTTGTCGAAAAATGGGCAAATTTGCATGGAAACTATCAGAGGTCCTTTGTTGGTTCTGCATGGTCTTTTCCTGGTTTGGGAATAGGTATCACTGTAGCTAAACGCCAGCTCTCTGGAAATACGCCAGTTGTCCAAATGCCATTAAATATGTGTAGAAGTGTCAAAAGAACATTATCAGGTAGATGTTTCAGCATCTGATAATGTATTTCATCTGGTCAAGTGGCGGTATCATGGGATTTTTGAATCGCGTCTGTAAGTTCTAACAAAATTAATGGATTGTTATATTCTTCATTATTAAAGGATTTATTTAGATTTTTTCCTGATGTTTTTTAATATGTTTGAAGTTTTCTGAATAATTTCGTGATGATGAATTTCTCAAAAAGGTTTCCCCAAATGTATTTGCGGTATCTTCCTTATTGGTTGCTTTTGTTTCTCTACACGTATATAAATGAGTGTAACTTGGTGATTTCGATTTGCAAGATATTTTTCGAATTATCTCCCAAACTTTTTTATATGTGTTTTATAATTTAATTTAGAAATGTATGATTGCCATGTTTTTCGCTTAGCAGACTTTTTTGTGCGACGTGCTTTGGCTCTATGGTTTTTAACATTATTTATTTTTTTCTCTTGTTGGATATTTGCAGAACTTTGATAATGCTCGTTTCGGTTGTCTAATAGCTTTCTTACAATCGTCATTATACCATGGATTACTTTTCTTTGGATTTGTCTATGCCTTCGGAATGAATGAATGAATGTTTAAGTTATTTATGGACGCTCAACCCTGGTAAGGGCATATAGCGTCTAAACGTCAGCAATTTAAAACGTTTCTGTAAGACAAATTCAAAAACGATCAAATGTTTAAAGTATTATGTTACGTCCAAATGATAAAAATGTTATGTACAATAAAAGACTAAATCTTGTTAAAAAGTCCAGCTTCCTTTAAAAAAATAATAATTTGGATAGAAGAAACTTTGCTAAAAAGCTCGGTTATGGTTTCAATGTTGTAATGTTTTGAACGAATATGGTTAAAGTCAATGCATGACACAAGAAGATGTTTGATAGTAATGACTTCATTGCATGGTATGCAAAATGGTGCAACCTCATTATTTAATAAAAACGAATGTGGAATTCTGGTATGCCCTATTCGGCATCTGGTAATGACAGTCTGTTCTTTTCTATTTGATAGTATATTGTCCTTGCTGTGAAAATCTGGTTTAATTTGTCGGAGTTTGTTACGAATTTGATTATCCCAATTACTTTGACACTTTGATTTGATATATGTATTAATTTGAGATTTAAAATCTGAGTGCGGAATTCGGAAGGTACTTTCTGGTAAATTTAAAGCTGCCTTGGCCTCTTTATCGGCCAGGTCATTTCCACGAATATTGACGTGACTGGGGATCCAACAAAATACTATTTCCTTTGATGGTAGTTGAAAAATTTTACGAAATATTTGTTGTATTAAAGGGTTACGGTGATTAACATTTTTTAGTGATGATAAAACAGAGAGAGAATCTGAGAATATTATAAACTGATTGTTTTCTTGAACTGATATTTGATTGAGAGCAAGATCTATGGCTTTAGCTTCTGCTGTAAAAATTGAGCTGCCATTTGATAATCGTATGGTTTCTGTGAATAGGAAACTTACAACCGAACATGCAACTTTATCTTCTTGTTTTGAACCATCCGTATAAATTGTGGTATGGTTCGGAAAGTTAGATTTTATTTGTAAAAATTCCGATTGAATAAGATCAGGGTTTGTCTGCGATTTTTTATTGTGATGTAATGATAGAATGACGTTTGGAGGTTTTAGGGTCCATGGCTCATGAGCAGGTAAAGAAAACTTCTGAATGTTTTTAATGTCAATATGCGAATCGACAAGCAAAGGTTTAATACGCAAACCCAAGGGTTTGATAGATCTCGTTTGTTGTTATAAAATATTTCATAACGAGGATTAAAAACACAATCGTAAGCTGGATTCTGAGGGTTTGCAGCTAATTTTGTAACATACTGCAAAGACAATTTCTCTCTTCTGGTATATAAAGACGGTTCATTTGACTCAGCATAAAGACTTTCTACAGGAGATGTTCTAAATGCTCCAAGAGCAAGGCGTAAACCCTGATGATGGATGGTGTCGAGACATTTAAGGTATGATTTTTGTGCCGAACCATATACGACTGAACCATAATCGAGTTTAGATCTTACAAGAGATCTATACAGATTAAGAAGAACAGTACGATCGCCTCCCCAATTGGTATTGGAGAGAACTTTTAAAACGTCTAAAGCTTTTAAACATTTAGCTTTCAAAGCTTTTATGTGAGGAATAAAAGTGAGTTTCTTATCAAACAGAAGGCCTAAAAATTTGGCCTCATTTACAACTGGAATGGGCGATCCATAAATTTTAAGAACTGGATCTGGGTGTAAGCCCCTCAGTTGACAAAAATGAACACACTGGGTTTTAGTTTTCGAAAATTTAAAACCGTTTTCTGTGGCCCAAGTTTCTACTTTATTCAGGCATCTTTGGAGTCTGAATTCTATGTTTTCCATATTTTTCGATCTGTAAAAGATGCCAAAGTCATCAACATATAAAGAGGAATCAGTATCATTGACACATTTAACAATGTTGTTAATTTTTATATTAAATAAAGTGGGGGATAAAATACTTCCTAGTTGAACGCCCTGTTCCTGTTTAAAAGTGTCAGATAACGTAGACCCTATTCTAACATTGAAGGATCTGCCCGATAAGAAACTCGATATAAAATTCGGAAGACGGCCTCTAAGGCCAATATCATGCAAATCTTTCATGATGCCATATTTCCACGTCGTGTCGTATGCTTTTTCAAGGTCGAAAATATTGCAACGACATTTTCTTTTTTAACAAATGCATCACGAATAAAAGATTCTAGTCGTACTAAATGATCGTTAGTACTGTGATTTTTACGAAAGCCCGCTTGATTTCTGGAAATCAAGTTATTTGACTCCAGGAACCAAACGAGCCTGTCGTTAATCATTCTCTCCATTGTTTTACATATACAACTTGTTAACGCTATCGGTCTGTAGTTTGTTACTTCCGTCTTATCCTTTCCCGGTTTGGGAATCGGAATAATGACTGCTTTATGCCAGTCTTCTGGAAAATTTCCAGTATGCCATATATCATTTAAAATATTGAGTAAGGTTTCCAATGCGTCAGGTGGTAAATGTTTCAGTATTTGATAATGGATATCGTCCGGTCCTGCAGTGTATCGTTACATTTATTAAGAGAATCTTTTAATTCTGATATACTGAAGGGAAGATTGTATTTTTCGTTATTTAGTGACTGAAAGTTTAAGTTTTCTGATTCCTTTTCAATTTTGAGTTCTTGAAATCGTTGGCTGTAATTTGAACTTGAAGAATTTTTCTGAAAGTTCTCACCTAACGCATTGGAAATCTCTTTGGTGGAAAAACATTTGTTACCGTCGGAGGATTTTATATGAACACATTCAGATTTTTTATTTTTTCCACTAATCTTTCTTATCATATCCCAGATCTTTTTGACTGGTGTTTTAGGATTTAGTTTGTTCACATACTGTTGCCACGATGTGCGTTTGGCTTGTTTGATAGTTCTTCGTGCTTTAGCACGTGTTAATTTTGAATGAATATGATTTTCACGAGACGGATATTTATTAAATTTTCGTAACGCCGATTTGCGTTTATTTATTGCAGCTATACCATGGATTACGTCTTTTTGAACTTGTCCAGGATTTCGGAATACATTCTTCCGAAATTTCATGTAATGCTGAAGTAAAAGCAGACATATCATCTGCTGTTTTATATTTTTCTGAATTTAGCCGTTCTTGACATGATGTAACGAACATCTCCCAATTAGCTTTTTTAAGATTCCATCGAGCATGCTGTTCCTCGTCGGACGATTCGATTTCTTTAATAATAATTGGGAAGTGATCGCTTCCATGCAGGTCATCACAAACTGACCACTTAAAATCTAAATATATATTAGGATGACAAATAGATAAATCTATGGCAAAATAATTTCCCGTTGGAGGGTGAAGATACGTGGGCTGTTTTTCATTTAGTATACACAAATCATTTTCAGCAATTACATCCTCAATAATTTCTCCTCTGTCATTTGTATTCAAACAACCCCAGGTTTTACTGTGACCATTGAAGTCACCAACAAGCATAAAAGGCTGCGGTAATTGGTCTATTAGATCGACCAAGGAATTTTTGGAAAGTCTGTGGTTAGGCAGAATATAAATAGAAAATATCGTTACTTTTTTTTGATAAAGTAACATTGACAGCAACTGCTTGTAAGTTTGTATTTAAATTAAATGGACTATGTGGAATGTTAGATTTTACAAGAATAGAAGTACCTCCTGATGCTCTTTGACCATCAGGACAGATATAGTTGAACATACTAAAGTCTTTAAAACTAACATTATCTGATTGCTTTAAAAAGGTTTCCTGAAGACAAATGACACTCGGAGAGAAAATAGACATTAAAAACAATATTTCGTTATAGTTTGCTTTAAGACCACGACAGTTCCACTGTATTATTGACTTTTTATCCATGATTAAATGAATGGGAGAGAAAAAAATAATGTGTCATGAGACTAATCAGGGGAAGTATAAACTTCCTCTAAGCAGTATCCATATTGACATCAAGGACGTCGTATTTATTTGCTGTTTTAACAGGATCTTGCGATCCTCTGCCATGTCTATTGGAGGACGAGCCTCCGCCAGAATTAGATCGTCTGCCAGAGCCGTGACCAGAAGGAGAACGATGTTTATCCTTGTCCTTCTGCGCCTTAGCCTGCGTCTTAGTCTGTGAAGAAAACTGAGAACCAGACGAGCTAGACTGTGAACTAGCCTGAACAATTGGTTTTGAGTAAGATGAACGAGCTGTTGAATTTGATCGAGATGGTTTTGTACCTGTGTTAGACTGTGAATTTGACTGTGACGAAGAAATTTGTTTCAAAATTTTAGAAGACGGAGATATGACTTTTGATGAAGGTAGGACGTTGAAATCACTGTCGAAAAATTGAGTTCCGGTGGTTTTGGTTTCTGGCTTTGATTGAAGTGATTGAACAACTTTGGAGAAATCTAGGTTGGCTGACTGGGATTCGTAAACCTTTTTGGCTTCTAAATATGTAATGTTTTTAGTAACTTTGATTTTGATGATTTCTTTTTCTTTCTTCCAAATTTCGCATTCGTTTGATCTTGATACATGGTCTTTTCCGCAATTCACGCATTTTGGCTGATTTTTGCACTGGGAGGTATGGTGGTCATGACCTCCAGTGCCGCACTTTTCACAGACAGATACATCATCTACCGGACAGTTGTTTTCATGATGGCCAAACCTCTGGCAATTAAAACACCTCAGAGGGTTTGGCACATATATGTCTACAGGTACAATTCTATAGAAAATCTTTAAGGATTTTGGGACAGTAACCGTATTGAAAGTCAGAAGGAGTGTATTGGTCTCTACCGTTTCATGATCTTTTTTTGATTTTGAATCTCTTACAGGCGGTCACGCCCTGTTCTTTTAAATAGTCAACAATGTCTTCCTCCTTTTCGCCCTTGAGCATTCTGTCCCTGATAATTCCCTTTGAAGAATTCAAAGAAAAGTAAAAAGTATGCAAAGACCAGGAACTGAAACAATCAAAATCCAAATCCAGCCCTCAAACCATAGTTGGAAACAACTAAGATTACAAATAATCAAGATACAGAGAACATATGGCCAACCGAGTGAGCAGCTTGTTCCCAAAAGGTGGCCACTCAGCAACCCAAACCGAACCAAAAATAATAAGAACATACATAAGGTAAAAACATCACAGAAACTCTGACACCAAAAACAGGCAACAGAGAACCACAACATAACTACCGCCTTGGAACGGTCAGTAATGAATAGATCGATTTTACAGGCCCAACCTCACCCTCAGTTTCTGAAGTGGTACAAAACATTTAGTCGGTTGTTCGGTTCGCATGATAACCCTCTAACTCGTCAATGAATCATCACGGTAAACACATAAATCAAATTTCAACACCATGAAGAAGCAAAGACGAGGACTCAACAGATACAACGGGCCGTCTAACAGGTGGAGATCCCTGGCCTGCCAAACAACCCCACTGGAAATCTGAAGCAAAAGAAGGTCACCAGTTGAGCCCCGGTGGACCAAGCAACAGACAAAAAGGCTCCGGTCCCAACCAACTAAAATATATAGCTTTAGATCGGGGCCATCATAGAGTCTGACGCCCGATCCCCCGGTGTGCAATTAAAGAGTGCAGCAAAGTTATCAACCGTGATTGGGTTAATCACTAAGCATGCAGACTGTCGCATAACATTTAAATTATAGCCAATACGTTTGTGACGTATTATTATTTTTCGGAATTGATCAGAAAAATCAGTCCTACCCTTAATCTTTTTGAATTTGTATACTAAGTCACCATAAAATTCTGGTTCCGATAGGCCTTGGTGTAAAAGAAATTTTAAAGGCCCCGTTGCTCTATCAGCATGAAATAATTTATCGTGAGGTATCGCTGCAAACTTCTCACTACAGTTTCGCCATTGATTATTATCGTGATTGGCCGGCTTTGAAAAATCAAAACGTCCTTGAGTTTACCATAAAATAGATTTGAAAAAATAACTAGGTCATTTTAGTTGCCAACCAAAATGACCTACTTTCGATTTCACAAGCTTTATTTCATGATAAAAATACAACGTACAGGCGGTAAAAATATAGGGTACAGGCGTTTAACAGGTGATAAAAATACAATGTACAAAAAAATTAGGCAAGGATCCCATTGATTGTGCCGCTGTTGCATCATTGCATTGCTTAACGGGGAACCAGAGAGGAAACCCGTATTTTTATGGAGAGACTTATCATTTTTTAAAAATACCTTGTTCCTTCTTTTTTGCCAGTTATATGCTACAAAAAAGCACATCAACCGACATATTTTCATCAATTCTGAAGGCTGTGCAGGTTTCATAATGATTTGTATTTTGACGATTTTTACCTTTGATAAGACTATGGAGACTTTAATCCGACATCAAATTTTGAAACCAATTCATGGTGTCTGCGATAGAATTTAGAAAAAGCCTTTCTAAGCTTATGATACCGATAGCCCTGTTGAAGAAGTTTAGCAGTTAAACATTTATTACGAGCATTAAAGTCATCTACATGACTACACACTCTAGCAAATCTTATAAGTTGAGAAATATACACTCCATAAGAGGGACGACGTGGAACGTCACCTTCCAAAAATGGAAAATTAACTATATCAAAGTCAAAGTCATCACGTTTATCATAAATTTTAGTAGATACAAAACCGTTAGAAATAGATAGATGTAAATCAAAAAAGGGGGCCTCGGTATCTGAAGTATTAGCTTTATTCAATTTAAGTTCAGGTGGGTAAATTTGGTTGACCATGCTTTCAAAATAAGGATTATCAATATTCAGAAGATCGTCTAAATATCTAGAGGTTGAGTTAAATGCCTCATTGATATCAGCTTGATTATCAACAGAAAGAGAAGTCATGAAATCTCTTTCATAACAAAATAAAAACAAATCGGCCACAAGAGGAGCACAATTGTACCCATCGGAATACCAACAATTTGTCTGTATAACTTATTACCAAATCTGATGTAAATATTATCTAAGAGATATGATAAGGCGTCACATACATTCTGACATGACCAACGTTCATATCCTCTATATATTTTACGGTCAGAAGAATGCTCAGAGACAGAAACTCTGAGTCCAAAGAACGTTGTGAGTTTCAACAAATTTTCAGTCTGCGACTTCCTATTTGTTTCCACAAGCAAAGTTTTGTTTTTTAATTTTTTAACAGACTTTGGCGTGCCGATGATACTTTCGATCTGTTTCTCGATCAGAAAAGGAGAAAGTGACGTGACCGCCTTCTCCTCCATTGACTTGATAACGAGAAATCTAGCAAAGCCTTCGTTGCCTTTTATAACGAAAAGAGGTGATTGTTCCGCGTCGTCATCTGATTCAAAAAGAAGCGCACTTTTTTTTTACTTATTGGCTTCCATGATTTATGTATTTTCATTTCGATGGCTATGCGCTTCACCCTCCACGGAGCCCTACAAGGGGACGGTTTATGGAAATGGATCTCCTATCTCCAACGCCAAAGCTACATAGCCATTATACTCAACGTTCAAATCCCTCGGTTTAAACCCCCAATGCTGAAGGCCGAAAAATATGCCCGTCGATTAACCCATCGGCCGCTGCCCATTAAAATACCCATAAAAGAGAGAAATAAAGAGAATTTCAAACCCGGTATGTACCATTAAAGATACGTATAAAGAAAGAAGGAAGGGGAGAATCAAGAAGCGTATTTCTAGAGCTCAACACGACCGAGCCGATTGAATCGGGTCGGGCCTAACCCGAAACGCTCGTCTATCTGAAGCCAGGGCCAAAGTAGTGTGTTGATAAGCTGGAGATCCCTGGGATTCTCTCAACTACCAGGATCCCTTTTTCCAGCATACGAGACGCCACCCACGGCAAACAGGTGGCTCCTGTATAACAGGGAATTTCACCCCATCCACTACAGAAGTAAAGTGGTCTGTAAATTTTATTCCCCACAGACAAAGGGAAAAAGAAACTGTTTGTTAAAAAGACTGCTTTGACGTTGTCGAAATAGGAGATCCATATTCGTAGTGTATGCGATAAGAATTTACGAGTTGTGAAATATGTAAGGAGAGACAGAAACATTTTAGATTGTTAGATGATAAGAAACTTTAAGACATTCAGGCAAAATGCAGCAGACAATTGCTACAGAAATTAAGTTCTATTTTAACCTGTAGACACAAATTTCTTTTAAATTTTGAAAAATTTCAAAAATGCAACGTGCTCGAGCTTGGAAATGTAACACAAACACAAGACAATTGTTAAACACAGATGAGGTAATAATCTTCGTCCCGTGTGCGACCCACGGGCACAGAATGATACACAAACAAATGAAGCATGTTAGTATCATGCAAATAGGAAAGATCGAAAGGATAGAATACGCGATTTGGTTTTTATCTAAATGTTTAAATACGATTTAAATATGCACGTTGGATCTGTCTGTACGCAGGATTTGATCATTTAAACTTGATCAGTTAAACTGTAAGGACTATATAACGGACGGTTGCTTGTGTAGTGGGGTTCACCACCTGCTCAAGCGAAAGCCTCCAACTATTTATACCTCCCGGCTGCGATGCCTTCGGAATACATTTATTAGATATGTCCATGATAGAAGAGGTAGAATTGACAAGATCAGTGGAATCATTAAAGTTTTCAATATCTAAAAACTGATCACACAGCGAATGAAACTGTTCCCAGCTGGCTTTGTTTAGTTTTCAATTGGGATTAGAAAGGAAATGAACCAATTACATCTGAAAGCGGTATAATGAGAAAAATGTTAACATACTTTTTATTTAAACTGACGTTGACGTCTGATTCTGACGTAGCGTTAAAAAACGTACGCAGATCAGGTGTCTGTATTCTTTGTTTGGTTGTTCTCACGCAAAAATTAAATGTCAACGGCTGTCAGGAAATGTTTTCTGGAGACTCAAGGTTATCTAGCGACTACAATCACACGTGCAACAAATTTGGCGACGTCTATGACAGTGCACAGAATCGCGATTTCAGCATTCTAGTTTTCAGATAAGTATAGCATTAGGGTAGTAATGTTAAAAATCAAAATTTATTTTGAAATTCACTTTTGCTGTGAATGTAGAGTGTCTACATAGCAATTTGGTGGCATATTTACTAATGCATAACTGATAACCTGCAAAATAATGTAGCAACAAAGAATTTTGCAAGTTCAGTCGAGTAGTAAATAAATGCACATGATGCACATATTCAACAGCAATATAGTGGTATTTATCATACATCTATCTGATTTCTAAAACCCCAAGAAGTAACAGAAAAATGAAACCGTCATTTTTCTGTTTTTGCTAAGTATATAATATTTGACTACAGCCTGCAACGAATAGTTTTGTGATGAGAGTTGCTCGACTATCCACATTTTAAACAACTCAAGGAAAGCAGGCTCATACATTTTCCACACTATAACTAACGCATAGTGCTATTTGTGATAAAAAGGTCCGCAAAACTATACCGACTGAAATCGTACACATATATGGCACAGTGAACGTCAGTAATCACAACTGACCGATTTATGGTGGGGTGCCTTGAGGCTGATTTGAATCATATGCAGCGACCCTATGTCGTGCTATATCGTATTTCTTATCTTATTTAAATGCCTGAAATATACATAGCAGATTAACTTCTGATTTGTAGGCGTTATTGTAACATTCTTCAGTCTGTTCTCCATCTTTGTTCGATATCGCAGATTTACTGCTACCTCTTGTCCCAGTCAGGAAAAAGGCCCGTGCAACGACGCCGTTCACTTGCAGCTTTGCAGGGTAGCCAACAGTTACCCTAGTATACGGGATATTCTGTGCTTCTTTGAACTGTGACCACAGCATTTTGCGGGCATTCGTAATTAATAAAAGATATAAACCCCACACTGAGTGGGAAAACAGTTGTAAAAAAAACTGAAAATCGTGCAGTTTTCCCCCGAGGAAATGAGTTTACGCGCCTTATTATGGCCTCAAAATCAGAATTTTTTTATTTTCGCAATCCGTTTATAGAAAAAAGAATAATTGAGCCGCGACACGACAAAACTAACAAAGTGGTTGTGCGCCCAGCGAAGACTCAGATCAGCCTGGGCAACTGCCCAGTCTGATCAGTCTTTGCTGTCCGCTGGAGGTACATGTAGCTTAGACCCTTAGCTACCCTTTGAGCACTTAACGAAGAGTCTGGTTGAACTAGCCAGTTGCCCAGACTGATCGGAGTCTGTGCTGGGCGCACAACCACATTGTTGGTTTTCTCGTGTTGCGGCACAATTCCAACTACATGTCACTGACAAGTTGCGGCAGCTGTGTGAACAGCTAGGAGGGGGGCTTAACCGGTTTGTGGGCGACCAACCCTCATCCTTTGTTCTGCCTTGGTTCATCAGATACTTATTAGGCTGATGGACACAGACGTAAGCTTATACGTTAGGCTGAGCAACTGTTCAATGTATATACCTGGTTGATTACAATTCGTCCATCTATATTGTCTCCTGTCACCTTCAATGACCTGCAAGCAGAGGCCACAGACACAACATCCTTCCCGCTCAATCTCGCAACTTCTTGTAGCATACTGTACTTGCTGGACTCAGGAATACTGTTGTGAAAGAGTTGAAGAGAAAAGGGACAGAAGAAAGGGAGCGGGTATGAAAGAAGCACAAATTACATGGTGACTTACCTGTTTTGCCCTCTGGCACACGTGGCGAGAGACGAGCTCAAATCGCTGTGTACTGCTTGAAGGCTGGGTGGTAAGTGACGTGTCCTGGCTATAATCTTGTATATATGACTGGTCACGGTGACGGTTTCATGTATAAGTCGTGCTTCGCGGTGAGATGGTTATTAATCACGCATGTATGCAGGTAACTAGCGCATGGCTAGTTACCGAATTAAACGGACAAAGGTGCACAACAATACTGATGTTCATGGAACTGAGAAGGTTCAGTAGTTGGAAAATAAAAGCAAAGTAAATTTATAAAAATATTGTGAGCCGCGACACGAGAAAACCAACAATGTGGATGTGCGCCCAGCGCAGACTCAGATCAGCCTGGGCATCCGCCCAGTCTGATCAGAGTCTTCGCTGTCCACATGGCGGTAGCTTAGACCCTTAGCTACCCTTTAAGCGCAAAGCGAAGATTCTGATCAGACTGGGCGGATGCCCAGGCTGATCTAAGTCTGAGCCTGGCGTACAACCTCATTGTTGGTTTTCTCGTGTCGCGGCTCATATTTTATACCGTAAAAATCCTAAAATGTCAAAAATCCGAAAGAGTTGTTGTAACCACCCTAAAATACCAAAAGGTGGCTCTACCATAGAGTAATGAGTCCAAAGATGCAGGCAGAATGCCAAACCATGCTGACCCTGATGGACATTGGAGCAGTTTGATCTGAGTCTGTTTGCCCAGACCCATGCATCCGAAAACTTAGGCTCATTACAGTTTAATCAAGTTTTTTATCGTGATGTAATCCATGTATTTAAGTCTCCATAGTCCTATCAGTGGTAAAAATCGTCGAAACACAAATCCTTATAAAATTGGTACAGCCTTCAATTATCAGCTGATAATTTGTCGGTTACTCTGCTTTTTGTGTCATATAACTGACAAAAAAAGAAGGAATAAGCTATTTTGAATAAAAAAAAGACAAGTCTCCATGAAAATATGGTTTTCGTTTCTGGTTCTCCGTTTGGCAATTAATTCACACAACAGCCAAGCAGAGGTTTTTTGGTTGATTTGATGCTTAACGTCCACGGTAAACAACTAAGGTCATGTCGGGACTATTCCTGGGCAGGCTTAGACCTCCTAAGCGGTTAACCAGTACTAAGTGCACGTACTTTCGCCAGTAACTGACAACTGCCCTTCTTGAATCAGCGGAAGGGGAAGCGAAAGTATGTGGCCAGACCAGGATTCGAACCCAGGACCTCTGACGTACGAGTCAGGTGCCCTACCGATTGCGCTACCCGGCGAATGAGATCCTTGCCTTACATTGTATTTTTATCAACTATTAAACAACTGTGCATTGTATTTTTATCTCCTGTACCTTGTATTGTTACCTTTTGTACCTTGTATTTTTACCATGTTATGAAACGTGAAATCGAAAGTAGGTCATTTTAGTTGCCAATTAAAATGACCTAGATATTTTTCAAATTATTTTTCTGAGAAACTCCAGGACGTTTTAATTTTTCAAAGCTGGCCAATCACGATCATATACTATGAAGCAACTGTAGTAAGAAGCTTGCAGCGATACTTCACGATAAAATATTTCATGCTGATAGAGCAATCGGGCCTTGCTCTATAAACATGAAAATTTTCATCAAGAGGTATCGCTGCAAGCTTCTCACCATAGTTTCTTCATTGTAAATGACCGCGATCGGCCTACCTAAAACAAATAAAACATCCATGAGTTTCACATAAAAAGGGTTTGAAAACTTATTTGGGTCATTTTAGTTGGCCTACTTTCGATTTCATGCCCTTGAATAAAATGGTAAAAATACAATGTACAAGGGTGAGGCCTCATTTACTGTGGCGCTTTTGTTTATATTGCATCACTCAACCGGAAACCAGAAAAGGAAAATCATATTTTGTTTAGCGATCTGTAGTTTTTCAAAAACCTGTTTTCCTTACTTTTTGCCAGCTATTTGGATCAATTTATGCACATCAACCTACATTTTGTCATCAAACGTGAAGGTTGAAAGGGTTTTCGTAGTGATTTGTGTTTGGGCGTTTTTTACACTGATAGGACTATGGAGACTTTAAAGGCCCCATTGCTCTATCAGCATGAAATATTTCATCGTGAAGTACCGCAGCAAGCTTCTCAGTACAGTTTCTTCTTTGTATATGATCGTGATTGGCCGGCTTTGAAAAATTAAAACGGCCTTGAAATTCTCATAAAAACGATTTGAAAAATATCTAGGTCATTTTGGTTGTCAACTAAAATGACCTACTTTCGATTTCACAAGTTTCATTAAGTGATAAAAATACAAGCTACAAGAGGTAACAATACAAGGTACAGGAGGTAAAAATACAAGGTACAGTCGTTTAAGAGTTGATAAAAATACAATGTAAGGCAAGAATCCCGTTCCTTGTCTCGCTGTTGTGTGAGTTAATTGCCCGACGGGGAACCAGAAACGAAAACCGTATTTTTACGGAGAGACTAGTCATTTTTTTTCAAAACACCTTATTTCTTCTTATTATGCCAGTTATATGACAAAAAAGCACATCAACCAACATATTATCATGAATTCTAAAGGCTGTGCCAATATTATAAGGATTGTTGCTTCGACGATATTTACCACTGATAGGACTATGGAGACTTTAACTCTTGACCTTACTACTTTTTGTACATCGAGGGGGACTTTAAAGCCCCTTGTGTGAGTTAAGCTGCCGGATGTTTCATACAAGTTTATGTATGGGAATACTGAAATCTTTACTTTCAACTATGACATACATATAGGTTATTTACTCCTTTGCAATGAATGCCTTAAGCCGGGCCGCGTAGCGCAATCGGTAGGGCACCTGACTCATAAGTCAGAGGTCCTGGGTTCGAAACCCGGTCTGGCCACATACTTTCGTTTCTCCTTCCGCTGATTCAAGAAGGGCAGTTGTCAGTTACTGGCGAAAGTATGTGCACTTAGTACTGGTTAACCGCTTAGAAGGTCTAAGCCTGCCCAGGAATAGTGTGGTTAGGTTAACTGACCGTCCCGACATGACCATAGTTGTTTACCGCGGACGTGAAGCATCAAATCAATCAATCAAATCAATGAATGCCTTAAATATCTTCACCAGTGTGATGGAAATACAGAGTTCTTAAGACTTAAGTGTGAGGCATGAGTAAAAACAGCAATTTTCCATCACATCATGTCATAACAATTATGGTATTGACATAAAAAATAATATGTAAAATTTTCTTTTATTTGATACTTCTCATTCTCAGAGTTTACAGGATTTTGAATTTATGAAGTGCGGACACCAGAATAAAGGTACCACACATTAAAGACAAAAGTTACTTATATAGAATTCAATGCTGAAATGATATCCATGGTTCTATATTTAGTTTTTAAATCATACAGTAACATTTCACTTATATTTATCGTGGATGCACTGCCTGGAATAAAATATAGAGAGCTAGTATACCTGATCCAAATGGAACTAAATCCCTTTATTTTCATGGAGATACCTGTATTGTTCAACACTAAGATGGCTTCTTTCATGGGCTCTACTTTTTTTACACGCAATGTTCAAGGAACAGTATTTGAATGGCCTCCACCTTCTCCAAAACTGCTCATAGTGCACATCACATATTGTAAACTGATTTATGTCTGTGTCAAAAAAAAACATCCTCTATATTTCAACAGTTCTGCATCTGTGGAAGTACTGTCATATTGCTGGATGATATTCTTGAGAGCTACCAAAGGCTTGACATGGCCACTGCATAGTCTTATTGATCCCGATGAAAATGAACACTTCATATCCATGTTAAATCTGCTGTAATAAAGAATAAACCAAATTAATGCTGTCTAAAGGCAGCAAATACAGTTAGTTTGTAGCATAACAACAGACTTTCCAGCAGTGAACACTGACTATTATACCATATTAATCCGAATTAACACCCTCTGCCTCTCTTCTGAAAATAATGTTACATCAACTTGCATGAATTCATGTTTGCTTGAGGGTGGTTTAAAAAATGGCCCAAAGATGTGACATCAGGGGTCTGTTCAATCTGATATTTTATACAGTAAAAAAATACAAAACTGCTGAACTCATTGAATAGCCAGATGATTTCTGCATAAGATCTAATTTTTTATCATTTTGGTCTAGAGGCTCAAGAGTTATGACCCAAAACGTGTGAAAAAAAAACACATATTATTTGTCCTGATGAAACAAAACTTCTGATGCATATTATTCCTAGATCTTTGAAAGGAAGTAACTGATTGTGGTATTTAAAGATTTACTCCCTTTATAATAATAACAAAAATGATTTGATGAAGTATTCCATGCTATACCTCCGACATGGTCTAACTATACATTTGAATTAGAGTTTAGATAATAATATTTGATAAAAGTGACTGTAAACATAAAATAAGATAATTTTTTATACAATCGCGGACCGCGGTTGAAATCGCATTATTGGACAAAAATAATTTATTCATACGTCACAATCACGTGCACGAATAAGAAAAATACCTCTACATGATGACATGACACACGTGGTCAAAATCGATATTCTTACAGGCCGTGAGGAAATAGGTAATTTGTATTTTAATTTGAAGATTATTTTCATTCCACATTTATCGAATAAACATGCATTTTCTCAAAACTTCCACGGCTAATTATGAGACTATTTCATATTTTCTAACGAAATTTTGTTAAAATATTTGTTTCTGAAAACATGAAATAAACGTGGGAGACAGTCTTTAAACAATTATATCAACATCCGGGGTAAAAAATTATGGTAAACTTTTCCTGACTTCTATTTGCTGCAGAAATTTGACAAATTTAGTCAGATTTGTTACACTTGAAACATTTTTGCACCAAACCTTATTCAAGTGCACACCATGCATGCAATATCAAAATTAAAGACAAAACAATATATTGATCTGAAGGCTCAATAATGTAACTTTTAATTAAATGATAAAACATATTTAAAAACAGTCATTTTAATCGTGCAAACAGGTAAAGATACAATTTTAGTAAAAATGTCACACTTTTTGTGTTACACTTGGGACAAAATTGACCCTCTTATGAGCCATCATTTTTAAAGTATTGAAGCTACGAAAGTAAAACTTTGCACCACTTTTAAGATCATTGCAATGTATATTCTGACAATAAAGTACAAAAGGCTTTCTTTTATCAGATATCTCAAGGAAACGAAAATGACTCATTCTTTAAAATCACCCTTCTCTGGATGAGATAGCTCTTTGGAACACTTAAGGCTGCAAATAATGCCCCTTTTGGTAAATGTACCACCCCTGTGGTGTTTAATAGAATTAATACAATATATATAGAGGATGTTACACAAGTGGTCATTTCATACGAAATTTATGAAACGAGCCATCAGCCAGTTTCATAAATTTCATATGAAATGAGCATGAGTGTAAGATTCTGTTTATCATATAACCCTTTAAAATGGGAGTTTATCGCCTTCAAAATGAACATTACTTCAATAAGAAAATGCATCGTTGACACGAACATTGTTAATGATGTTACATGTATTACAAGCGTGTGGTCATACAATTTTATGACATGATGTTATCTATTGAACAACAGCGACGTCATATATACAGAGAGAGACTAGCACTTGCATGTAGATATAATAGCCAAAGCTGTTTACAGACGAAACACGGACAGACAATCGCAAAATTATATTGATATATAGAAGATCTTATTGGATAGGTCATTTCATATGAATTTTATGAAACGAGCCTTCGGGGAGCTTCATAAAGTTTATATAAAATGACCATGAGTGTAAGATTCTTTTATTCAAAGGGATTTTAATGCCCTCAAACTAAACATTATTTCAATAAGAAAACACATAGTTGACATCAGTCTTCACGAAACTCCGTCTGACCGCCTGACATGTCTGGTAAAAATTCATTCGGTCTGATAAAAATATTCAGAATTTTCAAGTCCATTTCAATCATTTTGCCATATTCAGTCCTGTAAACTCTCACAGACTTTTGTGAACCCTGTGACATGGAGGTTGCCAATGCCGTTACATGTACGTGCCGAAGTGTATATTATATGTGTGGTCATACGATCAATTTTTTATGATATGACGTTATACATGTACATTTAAAAGCAGCGACATCAATTACGATAAATCTGTTTCTTTTGTCTAATGTCATGATTGTTTACAAGTTTTATATAGATTTTATTCAATCTGACATCCATTGTTGTTTAAAAAGGTGCAACTTTTTACAAACACAAAAAGAAAAGCAACTGCAATTCGTTTAAATTATATCAGACACTCCATTACCCTTTTGCCAAAATCCAATGACAAATTTGTAGTGCATCGTCATTAACATGATCTCTCATACATACTTTAAGTTTAATTACAATTGTACTGTATCTGATATATTGAATCAATCAAATTGTGACCTAGCTGAGCATGAAATTTTCTCTGCTGATAAATATGAAAATGCCAACTAATGTTGGCATTTTCATATTGATAGGCAGAGAAAATTAGTTGGCATTTTCATATTTATCAGCAGAGAAAATTTCATACTCAGCTAAACTGCGCAAGAACACAACTGTTCTTATCAGTAATTTCCCATTTATAGGCAGGTAAAGTTTCATGCTCAGCTGACTGGAGCATGAAAAAAAATTTATAACCTCGGAGCCAGGACTATATACTGAAATGAAACAAAATCAACATTCAGCAGAAAGAAAACACTACAACGTGGAGCGAAAGAAGTCGAACACCTGAACCCCGATGGGCCCGACCAAAGACAGACATCAAGTCTCAACCAAATCCCCAACCAATTTAGCAGAGAGAGTTTAGGTCGCAGCCACCATTAAATCCGAGGCTTTACCTACATGTATGCAGCAAAGTTGCAAACCGTGATATTGTAGGGACCACTTAGCATGCATTCTGGCGCATTACATTTATGTCGTATTCGTTTGGACAAAAAGTGATCCTAAAAATTATCAACAGGGACATCATTTAATCAAAAGTCACACAAAACGAGGTGCATCTTTTCCAAATGAGTTCTGAATCTCTAGAATGTCTCTGCGCGCATATCATGTAAAAAGGTGTTAATGTTAGGCAGTGATGTTTTGATTATGTTCAAGCTGAGTGGACAAGTTACTTAAACTTTTATGATTGGTCATTACGAGTATATTTGGACAATTAAAAAAAGGACCGATTAATTTACACATCATATTTCTTACATACCTTTTTTAACTACATTTCTTGTCACTCTTTCTCAAACCTATAGTCATATTCGTTGGCAACTAATCGGACAGTCATTTTTGTGGTCTTTGCAGCTAATGATTGAGTACAGTTTCAGCTAGTCGAACTGTCATAAAAATGATAGGGATGAAATAAATGGTCCTTTATTTTCCATATGACAGTGAAGGTTACATACTGAACCCAGATTTCTTTGCGAATAGTTGCTTTGACTTTGTGCATGAAAAAATGGGCATACTTTCAAATGCATTTTGGGTCACAGTAACCAAATTATTGTCAGATTGAGAGGCCCCAAGGGAGTCAATTAGCAGTGAATTGTATCGTTTTTTTTTTTTTTTTTTTTTTTTCTAAAAAATGATAATTCAAACTATCAACACATTTAGCAGTTATAGAAAGAAAAGATGCATACCTTTTATCCTTCCAGTTACTCGAAGTCTCACCTTAGCGGTTTGAAAACAGTATTTCGTTGTTCAGTCAGCCGATTATCGACGTGCAATGACAATGGCTTCCCATTGGAAGGCCTGTCCGGTAGCGCACATTGCCTTTCTTGTCAAAAGTTCACTGACTTATTCTCAGTAACACTGCGCATGTGTACATACTGACTGTTTACTGCCTTCTGAGTTCTGTTGGTTTGCTTAACCCGTACAAAAATTCTGACAGGAGTCCAGCAGGAGCCCTGCAGGACATAGGCAGGAAATTTGTTTTCCTACTGGAATGTAACAGTACGTGGAAAGTAATAGAAATTCCTCGTGGAAAATGGTTAAAATTACTTCAGGAGTTTTTAAAAAAAATCATGCCAGGAATTCTGGCAGGAAACCAGAGCTGAAAAGATTAAAAAATAATTGATTCTATAGCTAAAGATTTTGGCGGTATACTTCACCTACACAGTGAATCATAAGCGATGAATTCAACTTGCAGACCGACCATACTTTTGTACCCTTAAACATTTTTTTTTTTTTTTTTGGAGCCATTTGAAAGATAAATCAGCAAAAGTATGGAGAGAATGTGAGTTATACAATGTAATTTTTGTATCATCAATGCATATTTTTCTGAAGGCAGATTTAAGTGTTAGGAGTATTTATACCAAATTTCATTTACTCCACCCACATTCCTGGCCATAAGAAATGAAAAAGAGTTCAATATATGTTTTGTTGTAACATAATTATTTTCTGCTGTAAATTTGTTTTAAGCTCAATGGCAGCACTGACACATGTCTATAATGTAATCAGTATACCCAAATATTGATAAGATATGTGCTTTGGTTTCTTTTGTATATCCACTATCTATGTGACGGTTTTAAAAAGCATGTTGAAAGAGTATGTCAAGGTCTTTGTGTAATATGCAACATAAACTATAAATAATAATAGTACTAAATTCCTGTCAAAAATCCTGTCCTTATTCCTGGCAGGATTTATGTCAGGAATTTCAAATTTCACAGCAGTTTTGCTCGTCTTATCTGAGTTGAATTCACCTGTCATTCAATTAACGCACGAGCAGCACCGTTGCCGCACGTGTCTCTCAGTGATGTCGCAATTATAATAAGTGGGGCAATTCAAAAGAAAAGTAATCTAAAAAAAACTTGCCTGACCCAAATTTAGAATTCTGGGTTAGCGCTGAACCAGACTACACTGGCGAGAGCTGTGTGTAATATTTTGCCAGTAGGTCCTCCCAAGTAAATTGGCTTGCGTGATTCAAGGGAAGCTATTCAAAAGGGCGCATCAGCATCAAACAAATTATCTCAAAAAAAGACCAGAATTATATATTCTAAGCTAGCAAAATAATATGAGGACAAGTCTATGATATCCTGGGCATGAGTTTTAGCAACTTCCGCAATTTTTCTGGAGGCTACGGTGCATTGGTAATTAATTTCATGCAAGGCGGAAATTTGTTTCCAATGAAATGCGTGATTTCCGCATTTCCATCATCTTTATTAAAAGGTAAAGGTTTGTCATAGCCTATAGTGGCCGTAGGGGCAGTTTGGGTTAGAGGCCCAAGGCCGTCGGAAGCGCTGCGACCGGTGCGGCCATGGCCGCCCCAAATTTTCGGCCAGGAGGAAAAATTAAATATGTAAAAAAAATAAAAAAATATAAAAAAAAAGAACGAGGAAAAACGAAAACGAAGAAACATCAAAACTGACAATCATATTAAGAGTCGTGATCAGTGATCTTCCACCATTTTTACAAAGGGAAAAACTTTTGTTTCTATCTTTTTAATTTCCTTGGATAAAGAAGCTGTTTTAAATGGGGTATGCTATAAAAGGAAATGATTTTTTGTAGAAAAGCAAATTCTTTCCTATAAGAATGGACCCTCATTGAGAAGGGAGGCAAAAATGCAGATGCTTCCCTGTATCCATTCACCTTAAGCACAGATGGAAATATGTTTAAGCCTATGCCTCCATGCCCCTTCCTAAATAGCTACGCCTCTGAAATTTCATGGTTGCAAAATAAAAGATATAAATAACTTTCTTTCTTTAGTTTCTCAAACCAACGAAAGCATTAAGACGGCAAAAAGTTTAACAAGCGTATTTTTACTGATTCAGTATGCTAAAAAACCGCTGATTAACTCAGAATGAAATTGCTGTTTTTCTGCTTGTATTTATCAAAACGGTTTCTATGACAGTCACAGAAGCTAACAAGTCATCAAGTTAAGAAGTCCGTGTAATGAACAGCCAAACTGCCATGGCCTTATTATCATTTTAATGGCCGAGAAATGGGTCCAGATTGCACCAGAGAGCATCTAATTTTCCAATTTTTCCGGAAGGCCATGCCCCCTACTTTAGCTTCGCGACTTTGTCGCTCGTCATGGCCGCACCAATCGAAATTTCCTTCCGACGGGCCTGGCACTGTATCTTGGGCACAAAATACGAAAGACGGAGCCCATCCCTCTGCTTTTGCTGCCTTATCCTTACCTGACTCAAAACAGGTACCCATTTACTGCTAGCTCCTTCCGCTGATTCAAGAAGGCAGTTGTCAGTTACTGGCGAAGTATGTGCACTTAGTACTGGTTAACCGCTTAGGAGATCTAAGCCTGCCCAGGAATAGTGTGGTTAGGTTAACTGACCGTCCCGACATGACCATAGCTGTTTACCGTGGACGTTAAACAACAAATCAATCAATCATTTACTGCTGGTTGACAGACAGTGTTTTCCAGTCTCCGCGTTGCCGACTCGAGTGTGAACCCGCGACCATCCGGCGACCTTCTGCACCATAACCGAGTCGCTCTAACCACTCGACCACTGCTCCTCTCTAATCGTATAGTAACCTGTATTTCAAATTTAGATATTTGTACTAAATACAGATATCTTGGAGTATAAAATGACGATTTCTGTTTTTAAATAGAGATTTCATTATATTTTCATACGGCCCAATATAGACTGAAATATTGTCTCAAAGGGCCGTTTCAATCCAATCCAATATATTTTCATAAGAGAAATCTGAAATTTTGAAACATATCTCCAATTCAGCTGAAGCGTAGATATCGGTATTTATATGAGATATTATGGTAATGTAAATACGGATATTTGTATTTGAAAAACAAATTGTTCTGTTATGATATGATATAGAGATATCTGTTTTTCTAATGCAGTATTTTTGCATTTCAAATACATATTTATCTTTTTCACAAATACAGATATCTCTGTAGATAAAGAGAGATATGGATATCGGTGTTAATGGGTAAAAGCAATTGGATTGTAATTCAATCCAGATAGACATAGAATTGTCAGTGCCCAAATTGGTTGGGCCACTCGAATGAAAAGCTTCTTGGTAATCATGTAACAGATCCTTGTCCTCTTATTTAAGGAGAACTATATAAGTGTAAGCTTCCGTTCTAACTCTTTAAGTGGTTTCTTAAGTAAACTATGTAACAGTACATCAGTGAGAAAAAGTTTCCTTCATACTCTTTAATTTTTTTATACACCAACCTAACCCTTCAGATTTTTTTTTTGTCACGGGAGATTCGATTGATTCTATGTATATATATATTATTATATTATTTTTTTTATTTTCAGAATGGCAGATTTGGTTCGTTCCATGTCAGTAAATGCAGCTTCTGACAAACTAACAGATCCTTTTTGTGACCCCTGTTTTAAAGACTGTTCAATCCAACCAGTAGCAGGCTACTGTCCGAAATGTGTAGAGTTTTACTGTCAGAGCTGTTTGGCGGTTCATTGTCGTATGGCAGTGTCAGAACGTCATGAAATACTGCTATAGGGTCTGATATGCCAGCATGTCAAGCAGACAAGCCAGTGAAATATCAACTGTGTGACAAACATGATGGGGAAGGCATGGATAGATATTGCTTTGACCATGGTATTATCACTTGTGGGATATGTTTCACCAGAGAACATAAATCATGTCAAGCTAAAAAGGTGTCAGAGGCATGTATGAGTTTCAACATGTCAGCTGAAAAGACGTCTTTCAGTGACAACATAGGTTTGCTTCTTAAACATGTAAAAGAGACAAGCCAGTTAGTAAAATCAAATAAAGTCATGCTAGAAGACAAGAAGCAGGGCATATTGACTGAAGCACAAAACCAAAGAGACAAACTTCTGGAGCAAATTAATAAAAGCTACCAGACTTTCAATGGGGAAGTTACAAGCATGTTCAAAGACCATCATACCACCTTATCGGCACGTCAATCAGCAATTGACCAGATTGAGAACGAGGTCGAAACTATATTGCAAAGTTTACAGGAAAGCTGTACAAAGAAGCAAAACGAACAGAAAGAATTTCTAGAACTGCAGTATGCTGCTGAGAAAGTTCGTCTCTGTGAAGATAAGATAAGACTACTCAACCTTAAACACATAGATATAGACTGCATTTTAAATACTAATATCCAGCCTTTGTTCTTGACAAAAAATAAGTTCGGTGAAGTTTCATCGCAAACTGCAGCTTTTCATTATAGCACTGAATTTCATAGCATCCACTATCCGTACACGGGACCCCGTCAGGACCCTCATAGGACTGTACCAGAGACAGGTGCGATGGAAGGACAAGCAGTCCAGTATGAGAAGCTGACGCCGTTAGATAAGGTAAATGTGAAGATACCTGATGACAAACATAATTGCGGTATATCGGGAATTGATATTACTATTGATGGAAATATGCTGCTAATGGATCGTGACAACTGCAAAGTCAAACTGTTTTCCCCTGATGGGATATTGTTATCATCTCTAAGGGCACCAGAGAAACCTAGAAATGTCGCTGTTATCAACAAATCAGAAGCTGCTTTCAGTATGGCCAAACAAATAGGTATTATAGACATAGCTGACAGTACTCGCCTATCTTTGAAACGTACCATCAAAACTAAGCAGTATTTCTGGGGAATAACAACCTACAACAACAATCTAATTGTTATCTGTGAGCCGTCCACTAAAAGTCCTCGTTCAGTTCACATGATTGATATTGGCGGCAATGTCCTGTGGACAAGGACAATTGACTCTGCAGGTAAAATACTGTTTGACGGTGCATGGTTCCTTACAAGATGTCCTAGTGATGATGATGACACAGTGATTGTAACAGACGATAAGAAACAAACCATAACTGTTCTAGATGCTGGTACCGGGAAAGTTGTCAAGGAGTGTGAAGTTAGAGGAAATGAGCCATGTGGTGTGACTGCAGATGGCGATGGAAATGTCTATGTATGTTACGGGTCAGGAGAGATTACTGTTTGGTCAAGAGGTATGCAGGACGAAAGACAGCTGATAGCTAAGAGTAAACACCTTATGCTTCCCTGGGCGATGGCTTATGACAGCAGACGATCAGAACTAGTGTTAACAAGTGTTTCTGCAGATACTGACTACCGCAACTTTATTCATCGCTTTAAGATTTCATAAATGTAACATATGAATTTGCGGAATGTTTCAAGTCCTTTCCCAAACAATTATATGATTAATACAATCCGTTAATGTCTGGCGTTCCATCATGAAAATAGGCCCTTGTAAACGCTGTACTTAGACCATATCGTGGCAGAACGCGGCGTCTGATCAGGGTCTACACTGTTTGCTCTCAGAAAGTTTTGAAAAAAGATAGTGTTATTATAGTCAATCACGAAGCCATGAGTCTTAGGCTCTGCACTGCTTTCATTGCCCGCTATAAATATGTTAAGATTCATTTCCTTAAATATTTAAGAGAGATTCTTCGGAGAAGAACATATTGAACGAGGAAGGAAAGTGACTCTGCAATTACTTGTGATACAGTTATGGTTCTTGCAATTTGCACTTCCTCTTATTGCCCTCTCTGAATGAGTGAAGTTTCATATAGTTCCCTTCAATATGCTCCAGTCAAGCAAAATGCTGAAAAATAGGAAGGGAGTCCGTAATCATGTACGATAGGTAGACTTGGTTGTTCTTGAATTTTTAATTGAAAATGACATTGAGCGAATTGCGTTGATTCGAAACTGTTTTGATTGAGGATTGGAAAGGCCCTTAAGCCATGCGTGTACAACGAATGCTCAAATGATTCTGTGCAGCTGTGGCTAACTAGAAGTTTAACTTTTACATTTGAGCCGCAAACAAGAAAAACCAACAAAGTGGCTAAACGCCCAGCGCACTCAGATCAGCCTGGGCATCCGCCCAGTCTGACCAGAGTCTTCGCTTTGCGCATAGGGGGTAGCTATGGGTCCAAGCTAACTCCATGCGGACAGCGAAGACTCTTATCAGACTAGGCGGATGCCCAGGCTGATCTGAGTCGGCGCTGGGCGCAAAACCACTTTGTTGGTTTTCTCGTGTCGTGGCTCAAATTTTTACAGATGCATCAGGATTCATAGTTGGAATATGTGAATGAGGAATGCTTGATCCAAACCCTTGCCTTTAGCTTCGGCAATGGTTCGAAACATTTGAGCCGCGACACGAGAAAACCAACAATGTGGTTGTGCGCCCAGCGCAGACTCAGATCAGCCTGGGCATCCGCCCAGTCTGATCAGAGTCTTCGCTGTCCGCATCAAAGTAGCTAAGATCCTTAGCTACATTTTAAGCGCTTAGCGAAAAGTCTGAGCGGACCAGGGGGATGCCCAGACTGATCTGAGTTTGCGCTGGACGAACAACCACATTGTTGGTTTTCTCGTGTCGCGGCTCATTTAGCTATTTAGCTTCAAATGAATCATCAAGAGAAACAAAATGAAAATTACAGATGAATCTAACTATGATGAGTCAAAGACGAGGAATCGACAGAAACAACGTATTGCAACACCTGGAGAGCCCTGGGGTGTCAAACATAACCACTGAAATAGAGGAGCAAAAGAAAAACACCAGCTGAACACCCCAAATGGCCAAGCAAGTGACACTATTAGCTCCGGTCCCAGCCAGCTGAAATAAATAGCTTTATGTCGGGTCCATCAATTAGGTTGATGTCCGACCAATCGGCGTGCAGTTTAATAGGGTAGCAAAGTTACTAACCATGACTGGGTTAACCACTAAACATAGCCAATACGGTTGTAACGCCTGATAATTTTTCTCCTACATACATGTATAACTGATCATAAAAAATCAGCCCTACTTACATTCTTAATGATTCTGAAACAATACATCACATGCAGAGAGTAGTTAGGGACTGATATGTAAAGTCCAGTCACCATAAAATTCTGGGGCCGTATTCATAAAACGACTTAAGTCGTTGCTATGCTGTTGCTAAGGCTAAATTTCTTTGAAGGAGATTCCCTACAACTATGAAATTTGCTCTGGAGGAACAGTCTTACAAAGACTGTTCCTCCAGACCAAATTTCATACTTGTAGGGAATCTCCTTTATAGATATTTAGCCTTAGCAACAGCATAGCAACGACTTCAGTGGCTTTATGAATACGGCCCCTGGTTTCGACAGACCCAACCTAGACTGCTCCTTCAGTTCATAGGTGAGCCTGCACTGTTTGCTCAGGCATACTTGTCCCAATATTTTTAAGTTTTACGGTAAGTAGTAAATATTTTCGTGACTTCTGAAAAGAAGGACGGGGTGCTTAGTTCTGACTGTGTGTCTTCTAAATATCAGCAGAACCTGTACAGATGAGCAACATCATGTGATTTCAAACAATGTGACATTGTTGACAAGAAAATGCTCTGATCAGACGGCACTTGAGTGCAGTCGAAATCAGAGCCTTCACTTGTCTTATCAGCCGTCTATGGAATTGGCCCAAAACATAAGGATGGTCTTAATATCACGTGACAAAACTGTCACATTGTTGGAAGTCACATGATGGGTCTCAGATAGCGAGTTTGTGCACTGTATCCCGTTTTGTAGGAGTACGCAAACTGACTATAAGTATGACTACATCAGCATCTTTTCTGAGTGTAAAAGTCTAGAACTGAACATAATGTATACCCCCTTTATGCCCAGTGGATTCTTCCATCTTATCAAAGAATAAGTCCATTCATTATTTAATGGGTGTCTGGTTAAGTTTTTTTCTTCTTGTTGTTATTATTTTTTGTTTTATGCAACTAGTGTAGACCCTGATCAGACGCCGCGTTCTGTGGCGTCTGACCTGGACTGCACGGTTTGCAAGTGTCCCTTTAATGGGACGCTAGGCATAAAAGGGACATTCATGAGGTTCTAGTTTATGACTCAAACGCCGATGTTTAACCATAAATAGTAGCAAGTATGATGTTTTCTAAGTGACTTCGATTATGATAAACGGATTTTGCTCAGGTAAAGTGCAGTGAAGGCTGAAATATGCCCTTTTTCTACTGCTTTAATGGATAATATAGCTTATTTTCTACAACTGTCAAACACTTTGATCAAAGTGTGATAGGAATTTTGTGTCGTATCATTCACGGATATTATAAAAAATAATTTGATCATTAATGGAAAAGAAGCGGGATTGTCATTCAGCCAGGAGAAAAAAATATTTCAATATTCTCTTACTTTAAATACTTGATCACATGTTTTCTTGCATTATTTTCCAACGTCATTTTGAACGAGGAAACCTGGGAATTCTTCACGTTTTTTCATAATAAAATCGTTCTTTCTGTATGCATTCTTTTAAAAATGAAGCGTAGAGAATGTGCAACAATGAGTACTTTCATATCATATTCGCGATTTCATCATGGGTTAGTTTGTGTATTTGATCGCCCGCACGCCCGGATCTTAGTACAAGCTTCTATAAAAGTACAGTTTTCCTTGTCAATTGCTCTAGCAGTTTGGTTGCTTTGGGAATTTAAAATTGCCATTGACTTATAATGGCAAAATGTAAAAATTGCGTTTATTGCTATGTCGGTGCAGATATTTTGACAAAACTTTCATAGAAATGTTCCTTGAGGAGTCCTCAACCAGCCTTATTAAATTTATGCAAATTGCACAATTTGGCTGGTTGCCATGGCAACCGTAAAATTGAAAAGTATTAAAAAATTAACTCCTCAAAAACTGTGCGACCGATACAGCTCAAACTTTACAGTAGGGATCTTAATACTAGCCTCTATAAAATACTGTTTCTCATGGCAGTTGCTCCAGTAGTTTTGTTTCTATGGGAACTTCAAGTTGCCATTGACATAATAGGAAGATTGAAAATTTCCATGTATTGCTATATCGCTGCAGATGTTTGGACAAAACTTTTACAGAATTGTTCCTGGAGTAGTCTAGCAACCACATGAACTTTATGCAAATGGCACAATTTGGCTGGTTGCCATGGTAATCAAATGGTTAAAAATAGAAAACATACTCAAAAATCATCTTCTCGGAAACTAATTGGCTGATAAAGCTGAAACTTTACTGAAAGGATCTGTTGAATTAAAATTTTTATTTTTGTTGCCCATGTGGTTTGTTGCTGTGGCAACTTAAAGTTTACGTAGACTTATAATGGGCAAAATGTAAATTAGCATTTAGACTGTATTACAGTAGACATTTTGACAAAAGTTTTACAGAAATGTTCTCAAGAAGACTTCAAAACTCTGTCATATTGCAAGGGCGTATTGGTTTGGGCCTCACCGTCCTTCCGTCAGCCCGTACGTGGTATACAATTAGTATTTGATGTGCTGATATGATTCTGATGTAAGTTGCTTTAGGATGCATTCATTATTGACAATGTTATTCCCCTTTTCTCATATGTATTAAACATAGTTATGGGTGGTCTATTTCTCAAGAAGAATAACTGCTGGGGCCTTGATATTTATTAAATGGATGGACCATAAAAAATCAGCAGACCCGTTATTTTTTTCCGTCTGCCATGTACGGAATTATGCCCCTTTTTCAAAAAATTACATGAAAGTTTGTTCCCAAAATATTGGGAATACCGTTTGAACTTGGATGCTCATATATTGCATATTGCCAGGGGCTAAGGTGTAGATCACTTGATAAATTTTTGGTCAAATTCCTTCCAGTGCCGGGGCGTCCTACTGATTTGGAACATTGTAGGACAAGGGCCTACAATGCTTGCAGTAGGTGCGGGTGGGAGTTGTTTGGACATTTTATTCTCTCGTCTATCATTTCTCTTCTTTCTTTGCGAGACAGCCCGATATAGACTGAATTACTGTCTCAAAGAGTCATTAAACCCAAATCAATCAAAGAATCAATAAAAATGGCTGAACTATGCCCCTTTGTTGAATTTGGCATTTTTCCTACTTTCGAACCGTTTGACCTAGAACCCTAATTTGTGGTATAATATTAGCATTTGATGTGTTGATTTTTCTGATGTTAGTTGCATTATGAAGCCTTCGTTATTGACAGAGTTATTCCCCATTTCTCATTTGTATAAACATAATAATGGGTGGTCTATTTCTCAAGACCAATAACAGCTGGGACCTTGATATTTATAAAATGGATAGACCATAATAAAAGAGCAGACCTGTGTTGTTGTTTTTTTGTGTTTTTTTCTTCTTTTCAGTCTGCCATGTACTTACAGAATTATGCCCTTTTTTCAAAAAATTACACAAAAGTTTGTTCCCAAAATATTGGGAATACCATTTGAGCTAGGATGCTCATGTTTGGCGTACTGCCAGGGGCTAAGGTGTAAATTACCTGATAAAGTTTTGGGCAAATTACGTAAAAAATGACCGAATTATGCCCCTTTGTTCAATTTGGCATTTTTCCAAGTTTTGAACCGTTTGACGTAGGACCCTGATT
Organism: Ctena decussata; assembly: GCA_963989385.1. Taxonomy (NCBI): domain Eukaryota; kingdom Metazoa; phylum Mollusca; class Bivalvia; order Lucinida; family Lucinidae; genus Ctena; species Ctena decussata. The sequence goes on from OZ022504.1 coordinate 65,386,634, forward strand.
TTTTGGTATACTATTAGTATTTGATGTGCTGCTCATTCTGATGTTAGTTGCGCCATGATGCATGTTTGACAGAGTTATTCCCCTTTAAATACGCATCTTATGAAGCATAATTATGGGTAGTCTATTTCTGCTAGGGGCTAAAGTGAAGATCACCTGATTAACTTTGGGGGAAATTCTGTCACAAAATGAGCAATTCATGCTAGACATATAAAGTTTGACACCTTTAGTGGCGAGCATATGGTCTGGGGCAGTGTTTTACAAACACACTTTTTACTTTTCTAGGTAAATATGCCGGTGGACATCTTGGACGCGATAAAGCCTATCATAAGGTCAAGAAATATTACTACTGGAAAGGAATGAAAGGAGAAATCAGAAACTATGTCAGAGATTGTGATGTTTGTTCCAGAGTAGCAATTGCTCCACCCAAAACAGCTCCTCCATTAAATCCAATTCCTGTACCAAGCCATATGTGGAGTCTTGTTGGAGTTGACATTATCGGTCCCTTACCCACCACAAGCTAGGGGAATAGATACATTGTGGCAGCTACTGACCATTTTTCTAAGTGGTGCATTGCTACAGCTATTCCAGATAAGTCTTCAAACCAAGTGCTTAAGTTTCTACTGAATGCCATCTGTAAATATGGACCAATGGATTCAATCATCACAGATCAGGGTAAAGAGTTTACAAATAAACGAGTGGATATACTGCCGAAGAACTCAATACTGATCACAGAATATCTAACGCATGTCACCCCCAAACTAACGGAAAACGGGAAAGAGATAACAGAACGCTGAAAGAGTAACAACTGAAAACTGTGACATCTGGAATGATATGTTAGACTCTGCACTGTTTGCCTATAGAACTAGTGTCCATGCCTCAATAAAGCACTCCCCCTTTGAAGTCATGTTTGGCTGAACAGCCCGCCACTGTAATTCCAGTACAGAAATTGTTGAGAATTCTTTGACGAAAGACATAATGGAATGTTTAAACAGCAGCAGAGATGTCCTTAACAAACATATAGAAGAGAACATCCAAAAAGCCCAGAAGCATCTGAAGAAGTGTTACGATAACAGAAATAAATCGTCCAAGACTTATGAAGTTGTAGAAAAAGTTCTCATCAAAAACACTGCAAGAATACGGCGATTTAAAAAGAGGTAGTGCGGTAAAGCCATTCTGCTACGAGAATCGTCCAAAAAGTTCTGCCACTGTACTCATAACTTTGCTCAGACGTGCTTGCTTATCACGGTTTGCAACAGTTAAAAGAACAATCTTTCATCTTTATGCTGATATTAAGAACATGGTGAAAGGATGCAATTTGGCTGAGTAATAAGCTGAAGTACAGACATAACTTCTGACACTGGCCTTTTTTCATGATTTTTGTGCTTCTGCTTGATTGTGAGTCATGCTCCATATCTCGTCAGTTACATTACGCAGGATTCTGATTTTACGGGATTTCCGTCTTTTGTACTGTGAGGGAATGCATAAAAATCAGCAACATCTGTCCATTAAATACGACGCAAACGATTGATATCTATGGGGTAACAGAAAATGTTGAAATTCATAACCACGTGATTTTCAAGGAACCACTGTGCCGTCATTTTAGGGAGCTGTTTTGAATTTTTGATTAAGGTCACATTGTCATGGTCTACTTCAGAAAATTTGTATTTTAGAAGTAGAGATAGTGTACATCTATGAGGCTAAGTACTTAGAAATTGACCTAGTCGATTTTCGTATGGCGTTGTTTTCACAATGTTTCGATTACGAAATGCTGTGAACAAAATAAAATGCATGGAATGACTTGGAGATTTTTTCACTGTGACTATTAGTACCTGGGAATTCGTCGGCACCAGACAGCGGTAAAAGGCATCATTATTTGGGCATTACAGAAGTTGTTTCTTCTAATTTGTCAGTAGGGTGAGAGTAACCTTATTTTAAAGCAGATTGTGAAAGTTATGTCAACGATACAAGGATCAGTTTTCTACAGCTATGTGACAAAAACAGGGTTTCTGAATGACTTTTATTTTGAGTGAATATCATCTTTCGTTTTCGATATATCCTTTCTACAGCATATGTTTCAAAAAAAAACTCGCTGGAAAAGGGGGGTAGGGTAGAATATTCGACCATAAATTTTGACTTGCTTACTTAATGAGTGAAATCGAAAGTACAATCGAATGGAAACATATTTAGCTTCACAATATATGACAATTAATTTTCTCATGACGTCAGAGGTCTCGGCGCAGGGGTCACCCTACAAAAAAAGTAGCGCACGGACTTGTTTTTTTTCTTTTGTGTTGTTTTTTCAATTTTGCTACAGATCATTCCCGTTTTTCTTCCCTTTTTCTCTCTCTTCTTATTTTCCTTTTTATTGCGCTTTTATACCATATTTTTCTTTTGGCCTTGCTTGTTTGGTTAGATTAGTAGGGCGGTTACAAAAGTCAAGGTAAAAGCCGAATTTCAGAAGTGAATTTTCAAGATTTTCTCGGCATTTGAAAGCGTCTAGTGTCCTCCCAGTATGCATTTTAGAACTGATACTGAGAGCGTGCAAGGCCATGCTCCTTGCATATACAGAGAAATCAACATTAATAAGATGATTGAATAAGTGAGGTTGTGAGGGTCGTTCAAAAAGCAAATGTCAGCAATGACGCAAAAAATACGCTACGACCGTCGAAAGGATATAAAGCCAGTGACAGAACTTTTTGGACGATCCTCGTAGAATAGCTGTCAGAATTTCATATTCATAAGCAGAGAAAATTTCATAATCAGCTTAACTGAGCAAGAAAAGAGTTGTACTAATCTAATTTACTATTTACTAGCAGGAAAAATTTCATGCTCAGCTGAGTTGTGCATGAAAAAAGTTTTATAACCTTGAGGCCAGATGTTCGTAGTTCAAATCGAAGCTCTACGAGACACTCCTGATATTTTAAAGGAGTTTGGGATTAATTCCCGTAAGCCATACTTTCTGAACAAAACCCAGAAACATCATACAACGGAAGAGGCAAATTAGTCTTAGCTGGTTACTAAGTGGAACACCCTGAGAAGCACCATGCCTAACAGTCAGATTCCATAGGTAGGTGATTATGTAAGGATAGTTCGTTCTTTATGCAATGCATTTAGAATTCCATTAGTATCTAACTCAGAGTCAGATGAAGTTATTGCGAAACGGATAATGGCACTGTCAAAGAGTCCCAACTAGCTTCAGGATAAGGTCCTTAAAATGGTTGGGATAAGAAGAGTGAGTGAGCTCGGGCTTAACGTCCCTCCAACAATGAGGTCATATGGAGACAGGACCTCGGTTTCAAGTCTCAACCAAAAGACCGGAGACGCGGGGGATCGAACTTGCGACCCCTGGATTGGTAGTCCGGAGTGTTATCCACTACACTACAGCCGCTCCTCAAAAGGGCGATAAGAGAAAAACTAATGACACAAATCTGGGGAACTTCCCAGAACTGACAGAGAGTGAGCTGAGATCCTTAAAAAAATGGGCATATGTCGGCTCAAACAAGCCAGGTCCTATACAGACGAGCACTTTGATGAAATCAAGGCGCATAAAGAGGACGATGACATTCTTAAAGCAACCGGAATTGTTCCCGCCAGAGTTCCTGTGAAACAATCTATGGATTGATTGAAAGTGGAAAGGAAATTAGCGAGCTCAAAGCAGTTGACCTAAGACTTTCTCACATAAAACCGCTGTCGGCGCAATGGATTGCGGAGGCCCATGCATGTGTCAGGGCCGATCCATTGTTAGTTTACAGAGGGTTCGAAAAGGCTGGCATTGCGGGGGCCTTGGACTATAAATTTGAATGACTTACCAGTAATACACCGTTGGTATCAAAATGATTGATTTTTTATAATTGCCAAGTTAGCATATGCAGCAGGCAAATTAAACTGGGTCAGTTTACCGTGTATTCTGTTCATAATAAAGTCATTTCAGTTACTTCCCGTTTCTCTCTTCTTGTACCTCTTTCATTCTATTTTCGTGAGACAAATGCAATTTTTCATTATTGCGGATAATCACATCCGCGAAAATTAAAAACCGCAAAAATTAATCCTCATGTTTTGGGGCAAATCGGCAAAAATTTGGCGACGCGAAAATTTTCCATTATACGGTAACCAAAGCTTGAATCCAGTCACCGGGTGGCATTGTGGATATAGAATTGGAGCATTGACAGTCAGCTGCTCTGCACACATTTAACTTCAGTGCTCTGGTATTTAGGCTCTGATCGTAACCAGACAGAAAATAGTGACATCAAACAAAACGCGGTTCAGCGGAACGTATCCATGACCGCATATCCAAGCGTCTGAAGCCTGTCCATCAACTGGTCTTCCAATATTTTTGTGAAATCTATATAAAATTGTTTGTATTTATAAAGGGAAGGTGACAGTACAGTAACACGTCACACCTTCAAAAATATACATTCTGCTACTGATGTATTACTCAGACCTGTCCACATTTTTGCTTAAATTAATATATTAATCATGGCGTTTAAAACATATTTATCAAACTAACAATTAGACTATACCGGTATATATTACCGCCCTTGATTATTCTTGGAGGCCCGTAAAGGGCAAACTCTTTTATTATTATTTTTATCATTACTTCTTTAACCCGGCGAAACTCGGATTATTACAGACCAATTAACCAACTCAACAAAGTATATTCTGTTCCTCAGCATGGCAGCAACAAATACACAATTTAAATGTTTTCAGCTAAAAAAAAGATATATTATTAGCTCACCAGAGCCGAAGGCTCACAAGGTGGGCTTATAGTATAGGCTTCGTCCGTCGTCCGTCCCTGCGTCGTACGTCCACACATTTAAACATTAATATCTGCTAAAGTAGCTGGCCAATCTTGATCAAATTTTATGTGTAGCATGGTTGGGGTGGGGGATTGATTGGGTATAGTTTTGAGACTGATTGGTTTAAAACTGTGGTTACCATGGCAACAGAAAGGTCCCATAGACTTATAATGGGGAAAATGTTGTCCGGGCCCTAGCGTCTTCATTTTTTATTGCAACTTCTTCAAACTTGCAGGTATCCAGGACAGTCAAAACATCTCGGACCAGTGCGAATTCGGGCCAGTTTGGATCTTTTTTTTTTTTCAGAGTTACTTGCCCTTGAGCGATAAAATATTTTCCCATAGACTTACAATGCAGAAAATGTTGCCCGGGCCCTAGCTTCTTCATTTTTAATCGCAACTTCTTCAAACTAGCAGATATCCAAGACAGTCAAAACATCTCGGACCAGTTCGAATTTGGGCCTGATTGGATCATTTTTTCAGAGTTACTTGCCCTTGAGCGATAAAATATTTTCCCATAGACTTACAATGGAGAAAATGTTGTCCGGGCCCTAGCTTCTTCATTTTTGATCGCAACTTCTTCAAACTTGCAGATATCCAGGACAGTCAAATCATCTTGGACCAGTTTGAATTTGGGCCAGGTTGGATCGTTCATTTTAGAGTTACTTGCCCTTGAGCGATAAAATACTTTCCCATAGACTTACCATGGAGAAAATGTTGTCCGGGCCCTAGCTTCTTCATTTTTTGATTGCAACTTCTTCAAACTTGCAGGTATCCAGGACAGTCAAAACATCTCGGACCAGTTCGAATTTGGGCCAGGTTGGATCATTCATTTCAGAGTTACTTGCCCTTGAGCGATTAATATTTTCCATAGACTTATAATGGGGATTATGTTGTCCGGGCCCTAGCTTCTTCATTTATGATCGCAACTCCTTCAAACTTGCAGGTATTCAAGACAGCCAAAACATCTCGGATCAGTTCGAATTTGGGCTAGGTTGGATCATTCTTTTTAGAGTTACTTGCCCTTGAAAGATAAAATATTTTCCCTTAGACTTATAATGGGGAAAATATTGTCTGGGCCATAGCTCCTTCATTTTTGATCGCAGCTCCTTAAAACTTGCAGGTATTCAGGATGGCCAAAACATCTCAGACCTTTTCGAATGTGGGCCAGGTTGGATTATTATCCCCTCGCACAACGAAGTTGTGGAGGGGATATAGGGTATGTCCCGTATGTACGTTTGTATGTATGCACGTATGTTCACCTTTTGTCATCGCTCTAGCTACCTCATTTATTATATAATTTTGATATAAGTTCACACAAATATTGGGTTGACATTACCTCGAACGAGTTTGCATTTCAGCATGATGGGGTCAAGGTCAAGGTCACAGTGGCTATTTTTAGAAAAACTGTTATCACTCTAGCGCCTTCATTTGTGGACCGATTTCAATTTAAGTTCATACAAGTGATAAGAATGGCAATATCTTAGACAAGTTTGCATTTCAGCGTTCTGGGGTGAAGGTCAAGGTCACAGTGGCTATTTTCAGAAAAAACATTGTCATTGCATTAGCCCCTTCATTTTTGGACAAAATTCGATTTGATTTAATTTCACACAAGTGATTGGTATTACAATATCTTGGACAAGTTCGCATTTCAGCGTTCTGAGGTCAAGGTCAAGGTCACAGTGGCTATTTTAAGAAAACTTTGTCATCGCTCTAGCGCCTTCATTTATGGGCCGATTTTGATTAAAACTTCACAAAAATGTTTAGTATGACAATATCTTGAATAAGTTTGCGTTTCAGCATCCTAAGGTCAATGTCAAGGTCACAGTGGCTATTTTTAGAAAAACTCTGTCATCATTTTAGTGCCTTCATTTACGGAATGATTTCGATTGTACTTCACAAAAGTGATAAGTATGATAATATCTTGGACAAGGACGCGTTTTAGCGTTCTGGGGTCAAGGTGAAGGACACAGTGGCTATTTTTAGAAAAACTTTGTCATCGCTGTAGCATCTTCATTTAAGGACCAAATTTGATTTAATTTCTCACAAGTGATTGGTATTACAATATCTTGGACAAGTTCGCGTTTCAGCATTCTGAGGTCATGGTCAAGGTCACAGTGGCTGTTTTTGGAGAAACTCTATCATTTCTCTAGCTCTTTCATTTATGGACCGATTTGGATTAAAACTTCACACAAATGTTTAGGATGACAGTATCTAGAACAAGCTCGCATTTCAGTGTCCTAAGATCAATGCCAAGGTCACAGTGGCTATTAATAGAAAAACTTTTTCATCGCTCTAGTGCTTTCATTTATGGACCATTTTCGATTTAACCTCACACAAGTGATAAGTATAGCAATATCTTGGACAAATTTGCGTTTCAGCATTCTGGGGTCAAGTTCAAGGTCACAGCGGCTATTTTTAGAAAAACTTTGTCATCGTTCAAGTGCCTTCATTTATGGACAGATTTTTGTTATGCCCCCGTGACGATAGTGAGGGGGAATTAAGATTTGCCCGTCTTCCGTCTGACCATCTGTCCATCCTTTTGTCCCACTTTGTGGTATAGAGTTTGTGTTATCAACTTCTACAGTTTTGAATGGATCTTTTTCTAACTTTGCATGCATGTTGTGGACATATTTGACAGTTTCAAACTATCAGGTTTGTTCAGTTGATGATCCTCATTTTACCTTTGACCTTTTACTCAGGTGAGCGGCTCAGGGCCTCATGGCCCTCTTGTTTAGATAACCCCACTGGTACCCCTAAAACCCGGAAGAAAGCCGGGACAGGCCATGTACATTTCGTCTTTACAGACAGACAGAGAGAAACGCTTATTTCTCTCAGGTCATTTAAACATGAAATATGAGGTAATTACTAATTAAATGCAGTGGTGGTTCAGCCAATATTAACCTACCCCGCACACACCGAAGAAAAAACTTTTAACCAACGCTGATTCTGCGTCATGATGTCGAATCAACGCCGGTTCAATGTCGTTTCAACTTTGGGTGCCCGTTGTGATAATATAATAGGAAATATGACGAGGAAGAGACAAAAAAAAAGAGAGAGAAAAAAAACAGGGAGTAATAGTGTCCATAAAAAACATAGGGAAACTGTGCAAACCTGGTCAGACGCCGCGTCCTGCTGCGTCTGTTATTGGTCTACACTTTTTGAATTAGATTTACCTTAGATTATACAAGATGAGACTAGAAGTCATTAACCAGACACCCTTAAAATGATGAATGGACTAATCCAATTTGTAAGGATGAAAGCGTCCACTTGGCATTGATGGATTAATGAAATCTGCATAGGCTAATCAGGTAAAATCCATGAAGGAAATGAATCGTATGTCTGTCTAGTCGGAAAATAAGTGGGACAAATAGACCCAGAGCTTTGATTTAATTAACAAGCGTCTAATAGAATCATATTTTCCGTCTAAATATGGCTCACTGCATTATCTCTATACCATTCATAGGACTAGTTGATATTATGAGCCGCGACACGAGAAAACCAACAAAGTGGCATGTGCGCCCAGCGAAGACTCATATCAGCCTGGGCATCCGCCCAGTCTGATCAGAGTCATCGATGTCCGCATGGAGGTAGCTTACACCCTTAGCTATCCTTTTAGTGCTTAGCGAAGACTCTGGTCAGACTGGGCGGATGCCCAGACTGATCTTAGTGTGCGCTGGGCGCACAGCCACTTTGTTGGTTTTCTCGTATCGCGGCTCATTTGCAATATTGCTTAAAATGACAAATTTCACCTTCCTCAAAGGAAGATGGAGAGACAGTGAAACGAGGTTCATCAAGACACCCACTCAGACTAAGAGTTGATCTGCGAGAACATACCAACAAAACAGCTAAGTGCATAAAGGATCATAGCCGAGGTCCATTACGTAATACGCAAAATCATGTTTTATGGCGGTGAAGAAAATTTACAGTTTACGCCCATGACAAATGGTACTTTTAGGCCAGCTTCCGGACATCAGTAAGTACTCGGGATTGATGATCAGTTTTGAAGTGTCACGTCTAAATGCGCAATTGTGAAGTGTATCACTTGAACAATTTGACAAAAGGACTTCTATGATTAAGGCGAGGATTTTCCCCATTAGACCGGCGCGACAGGTCCGAATTTTCAAAAGTATAAAGTGTGCAAATTTTTCTTAGCAGAGCTTCCACAAAAACGTAAACCGTTAGAAATCAGATCATTTGTGATTCAGACCCAAAGACATGGGGAGATTATCCATTCTGACCCAACCACCCTAAATTCAAGGTTTTCGCATACCTCATCTTTTGAGGTAATAAAAGTATTGACACCAGTCATTCATTCCATACATTTTTGTCATAAATGCATGCTAAATACACGCATATCACAATACAAAGCAATGATTTTCTTCTTGTTACGCCTGACTGGCATTTTAACATGCAAAACCATAGTTACACTTCCGGTCAAAACGGCCAAAATAGAGTACTCCCCACCCCCCACCCCCGTGACCCAGCATTTCCTTCATGCAACAGACTTACGCGATGCAAGTACGTAATATATATGAGTGGGAAGCTGGGTCACGGGGGGTGGGGGGGGGACGATACTCAGTAAGCCAAAGAAGAAGAATGGTCAACAGTAGCACTGTGATCTTCAAGGATTATATTGTGTACCATCATGACCTTGAAATGAGGTCAAGGTCACAAACAATAAGTCAAAACTATCCAGTGGTGCCTGTTATGTAAGTAATGTAAGTCAAAAAAGGGTGAAATGTATATAATAATATACAATTATTGACCTTTGTTGAGTTGAATATGCAGTTTTATTGACCTGCAAACATCATATTGACCGACGCGAAGCGGAGGTCAATATGTTATGTTTGCAGGTCAATAAAACTGCATATTCACCGAAATAAAGGTCAACAATTGTTTTATTATATGATAATTCTAAATTCAGTTTCTTAAGATATTTATGATGGTACTACATTGTATTATCTCGCGACGTTACGCCATTAACATTTACGTAAATCAGACGTTACGTCACGAAAATACAATGACGTCAGCGTAAAAGTAATATTCACTGACAGGCCGGTGAATATAACAAAATATTGACTGGCACGTGACGTCAAAGCAGCCAATGAAATTGCGTGTTACATCTTGGTCATATAATAACGCAAAATATTGACCGGCACTTGACGTCAAATAAGCCAATGAAATTTTGTGTTACATCTTGGTCATATAATAAATCATTTTATCATATGACGTCGCATCTGAGAGTGTAATAAAGCCATATATTAAAAACGATAATCCACTAGTGGATTAGATATGCAAATTACGTCGTAGCGTTATACGTTGACGTCCATTAAAACGTCGCGTTTTCTGATGGCGAAATCGTGACATTTTAGTGCAAATTTTGCTTATAAAATGCGATGCTAGTGTCCTATGATAAATAGAATCTTGCATTCGTCCTCCTGTATTATTGAATTTATTAAACTCGTTGGTAAAAACGATAAGATGCTCGGCAAAGCCTCGCATCTTATCATTTTCCCCAACTCGTTTAATAAATTCAATAATACATGAGCACTCATGTAAGATCCTCTATATTTCAACGATCAGTTTGAGGATAATTTACAATTTATCTCAACAATGACGTCAACGTCAACGTATGTTTAACGTACTTTACATAGACACAAACAGTTGAAAATTCATTTGTCATGTAAGTTACATGTCATAGTCATAAATTCAAAGCAGAAGTCAGTGATCCGTATAACTTTTTAATCATGGGGAAAATTCACGCCTTAAGCATAGAAGTCCTTTCAATACAGAGCTTGTGCAGGATTCCATTTCTTCGTTGTGAAAGAACTTATCTTAAAACATGGAGAACAGATGACCCTAAAAACCAGTCCATTTTATTTACAGTTTCATTGTATCAAAATCACTCTGGAAACTTGTCATAAAGTCCAATATTTGCTGAAATTTCCCTTTCGCACAACACTGCATGCTCACAAAATAATTGAAATTTCAAAAAGGGCCCGAGCTTTAAGGAAAAAAACAGATGACATAAGCATAAGCAAGAACCTCAATTCTGGCCTGGTATTCTGGGCTTTTAGTTATATGCCCATGAAATGTCTGAAGAAAAAACGGGAAATAATCATCTTAGATGCCCCTGACAAGAGGAACGGTAATTTGAAATTCAGTCATTGCCTTCATTCGAACACCAATTTTTCAAGAAAAAATAGTTAAACGCTATATTATCGTCAGTTTACAACAATCGGTCCCAGCTTTTCATACAAAAAGTCCTTAGATCTACTTAATGTCTCCATAGTCCTACCAGTAGTAAAAATCGTCGAAATACAATTCATTATAAAATCTGCACAGCCTTCAGAACTGATGATAATATGGCGGTTGATGTGCTTTTTGTAACATATAACTGACAAAAAAGAAGGAAAAAGGTATTTTGAAAAAAAAGATAAATTACGGAGTTCGTCTCTGGTTCCCCGTTAAGCAATGAAATAATGCAACAGCGGCACAATCAATGGGATCCTTGCCTTATATTTTTGTACATTGTATTTTTATCACCTGTTAAAACGCCTGTGCCTTGTATTTCTACCCCTTGTACCTTGTGTTTTTATCATGTAATAAAGCTTTTGAAATCGAAAGTATGTCATTTTATTTGGCAACTAAAATGACCTAGTTATATTTTTAATCCCTTTTGATGAGAAACTCAAGGACGTTTTGATTTTTCAAAGCCGACCAATCGCGATCATAATCAATGACGAAACTGTAGTGAGAAGCTTGCAGCGATACCTCACGATAAAATATTTCATGCTAATAGAGCAATGGGGCCTTTAAGACGGTGTTTCAGTCAATATCGAACTGTCTCACAGAGAGAAGGAGAAAGAAGGCGAAAGAAAAAAACACAGCCACATCTACTGCAAGCACAGTAGGTCTTTGTCCTTCTAATAATACTGAAATTTACACAGCACCATCGCCCGACAGCGACCATCCGCATTTAGCCTAAGTTGTTTGGTTGTTTTGGGGTTTAACGGCCCTTTAAGACAGTATTTCAGTATATATCGGGCCGTCTCACAAAGAGAATGAGAAAGAAGAGAGAAATGAAAGACGAGGGAAAAAATGAATTCTTACAGTTATAGTTGCTCTGGTAAAAGATCTATGACGTCATTGGTATTGGAGCATGCTCCACAAATTGTTCAGTTGCATTACAATCTGAAATTCTTTCAACAGAAACTTCAGATTTTCTCAAACAAATAATTATTTTCAGGTCATTTAAAGGCCCCATTGCTCTATCAGCGTGAAAAATTTTATCATGAGGTATCGCTGCAAGCTTCTCAGTATAGTTTCGTCAGTGTAAATGACTGTGATTAGCCAGCTTTAAACAAATAAAACATCCTTCAGTTTCACATAAAAACGGTTTGAAAACTTATTTGGGTCATTTTAGTTGGCAACTAAAATGACCAACTTTCGATTTCATTAACTTGAATAAATGGTAAAAATACAACGTACAGGCGTGGAGTCCCAATTACTATCCCGCCTATGTTTATATAGGATTGCCCGGAAACCAGAACAGGAAATTTTAATTTGTGGAGCGATTTCTTGTTTTTCAAAAACTTGTTTTCTCTACCTTTTGCCAGTTATATGACTCAATATATGCACATCAACCCACATTTTATTACTAAACGTGAAGGTTGAACCGCCTTTTACAATGATTTGAGTTTAGACGCTTTTACCACTGATAGGACTATGGAGACTTTAATTCAGTGTTTATTCTTAATTGAAGCTTGGACGCTTGCCAGCGGAATATAAAGGGCATAGGATGCCACCAATAAAGCATGTCCTCAGTAACGTGCTGTGTTTAAGCAAATATGGGAAATTTACTGGAAAGTTCGTCTGGAACTTTATTATTATTATTAAATCGTGAAAGAAAGGGATACTTTCATAAACTGCTGATAATTTATGTACAGTAAAACATCGCTATTAAAGGCCTCATTGCTCCATCAGCATGAAAAAAATTATCACGAGGTTTCGCTGCAGGCTCGTCATTGTAAATGTTCGTGAATAACGAGCTTTAAACAAAGAAAATATTCTTGAGTTTCACATTAAAGGGTTTTAAAACTTATCTGGGTCATTTTAGTTGGCAACTACAATGACTTACTTTCGCTTTCATTTAGTTTAATAAAATGGTAAAAATACAATGTACAGGCGTGGAGCCCCAGTCACTATCCCGCCTGTGTTTATATAGCATTGCTAGACAGGAAACCAGAAGAGGAAATTATAATTTGTGGATCGATTTGTTATTTTTCAAAAACTTGTTTTCACCAGTTTTTGCCCGTCTCTATTTGTACACATCAACACACATTTTATTATCAAACGTGAAGACAGAATCGGTTTTTAAAATGATTTAAGTTTAGACGTGTTTACCACTGATAGGACTATAGAGACTTTAAGACCACTCGAAATTAAGACCACTACGTCATTAAGACCGGTCTTTGCCAGTCCCAAATAGTACTTTCCTTATGATTTTACAATAAGGCCACTTTTAGGCAGTCTGAAAGGTGATCTTAGATAAGGTATTTTACTGTACTTCTTGTCCATTTGGATAAGAGGGAGGGGGGTCTGATTGTACTATTTCCTGATCATTACCTACCTTTTAACTTAGGTTCTACACAGTCAGCTTGCCATTTTAGGTGTATGGATACATTTTCAGGGGGAGCAACTCTGCCATTTTCAGTTTTGCCTCCCTGCTCGATGAGGTCAACTCTAAAGGGAAAGAATTTGCTCCAGGGGAGAAATATATTGCTTTAGATATAAGGAAAGCAATATAGTTCATTATATTGCGCAATTAAATTAGCTAAATATTGGTGAAACTTTCGTGAAAATATGTTTTATTCTTTTCACACAACATTTCTCTTAAAAGAAGAAATGCAATGATGTTGACAGCTATGTGACGATTTAACGAACACATTTATCCACCTTCTTAATTAATTTAATAAGAAATAAAAATCAAGATCTATATAGGCTTAATTTCACTATACCTGTAATATCAGTTAAATTTCAGTGGGTAGCTATGACAAGTACTGTTCTTGGTCAAATTACTATGGTGGCTGGTTTGTGCCATTTCGTCTTTTCCGGCTGCGAAAAGACGCCACGCCACGCTAAAAGACGAAAAGACGCCATGCGAGAAGACGAAAGAAAAACGCCTTGCAAAAAGACAAAATAACGCCATGCAAAAAGACGAAACCCGCCAGGCGAAAAGACGAAATTTCAGCGCAAAAAGACGAAAAAACGCCATGCGAAAAGACGCCATTTGAAACTCCTATTTCGTCGTCTTTTTGCGTGGCGTCTTTTCGTCTTTTCACCTGGCGTCTTCTCGCATGGCGTTATTTCGTCTTTCCGCGTGGCGTTACTTCGTCTTTTCATAATGGCGTTATTTCGTCTTTTCAGCGCGACAAGACGCCATGCAAAAAGATGAAATAACGCCACGCGAAAAGAAGAAATAACGCCATGCGAAAAGACGTCATTTCGACGTCATGTGTCCGCTGGGTATAACTTACCAGCAAGTAAGAATTTTCCCAAGCGTTTCTCAGCATAGTTCTGATCATTTTGAATTTGTTATAATGTAGTGTGACTGTCGCACTGTTCAGTTGTGTGTTTTTCCTGGAAATATTAAGAATAATAATCATTTCCGCCATTATTTTTACCTGGTATGCGCATCAACGTGGTCACTCTAAATATTGGGAAACCGAATACAGTGTAATTCTCCTAAATTGTGAACACGTCGGTTTTACTCCGCGATTGCTTGGGGTAATGGCAAAAATCTGTAGAGCCTTATCATTAGGTTCTGCGGTTTTTGTCATTGCCCGAAGCAGTCTGATAGACTAAGAATCAGTCTGATTAGGGTATGATCTGCTTGCTCAGGCACGTCTGTCTCAATATTTTGGTTCAGCATGGTACAACTGACGTCATACCATGAAACAAATACGCCAAATGTCCATATCTTGTGGCTGGCAGATAAAATAGCATTAGTATCTATCAAATATCAGAGAGTAAACACGTGATTTAGTATTGTTTCCATGGTTTTCCATTGACAAGGAAATATCTGATTTACCTGGAAATCTTAGAAATTAATTGCCAGAGGTCTTTGAAGTATACGCCTTAATATAAATAAAGTTAGGTGACAGTCATGTGAACTTTTGCTACAGGGTCAATCACTTGTCAAATAACCGCAGTTTTGGATGGATGGATGGATGGATGGATGGATGACGCGATTTTACTACGTCCCTTTTTTCACACCTGCTTTAGCAAGGTGTGATATAGTCGTCCGTTTATCCGTCCGTCATTCCGTCCGTCTGTCAGTCCGCTCACAATTTACGTCGTAAAAAAAGGTAAAGGTTTCCCATAGCCGTACGGGCAGTGGGGGTTAGAGACCCACTGTATCTTGGGCACAGCTGATGAAAGGCGGAGCCCACCCCTCTCCTTTCGCTGCCTTATCCTTCCCTGATTCGAAAAAGGTACCCATTTACTGCTGGGTTGACAGAGAGAGTTTTCCAGTCATCGTATGGCGACAGTGAGCCGCGAACTCACGACCTTACGGTGACTTTCTGCACAATAGCCGAGCTACTCTAACCACTCGACAACGGCGCCTCTCCAATTTACGTCGACCCTAGCGTTAAAGTTTATTCAAGTGACTACTCTGAAACCACTGCACCCATGGTTCTCAAATTTCATAGGGTAGAGTCGGGTAACTTCGGACAGGAGGGTAAATTCGGACATACCATTGCAAACAGTGAAAATCCTGATGAGACGGCTCATAATGTGAGACGTCTCATCAGGATTTTCACTGTTTGGCCAGTTAGTTTTGTTTTAGTTCCAAACAAGTGACATATAAAGGAATGTCACTGTCCGAATTTACGCGCTGTCCGAAGTTACCCGACTCTCCCCTACAGAGCATGCCTAGACACAGGGCTGTAGAATGGCAACTGGTTTAAAGGCCCTATTACTCTATCAGCACGAAAAGTTTTATCGTGAGGTATCGCTGCAAGCTTCTCGACATAGTTTCGTCATCGCAAATGACCGCGATTAGTCAACTTTAAACCAGCAGAACATCATTGAGATTCACATAAAAAAAGGTTCGAAAATTGATTTTGGTCATGTTAGTTGCCAACTAAATGACCTACTTTCGTTTTCATAAACAATGAAAAAAAATGGTAAAAATACAATGTACAGCCGTGGATTCCTATTCGATGCACCGCTTTTGTTTACATTATATCCCTCAACTGGGAACCAGAAAAGGAAACCTGAATTTCAAGATCTATTTGTCTTCTTTCCAAAACACGTTTTCCATGCTTTTTTCCAGGTAAATGAATAAATAGTTGCACATCAATCCCTATTTTATCACCAAACGTGAAGGTTGGAACACTTTTCATAATGATTTGCGTTTAGACGTTTTTTACAACTTATAGGACTATGGAGACTTTAAGTACTATTATATGAATATGTAGGTTGTTTTAGTGCTTTTCCTCAGCAAAACAAAAAAATACCTGCGTGCTTGCGTGTGTGAGAGAGAGGGAGGGGTTACAGAGGAGGGCGTGATGTTCTCACAAGGGGTAAATGATGGCTCGTCATGACCTGTTGTATTTGGCATATGGACTTTATGGGTATTATCCAATTTTGAAAAAAGATGGCGGATAATGATTGAAATAAATGCCGAACTACCCGAATGAAAATTTCTTAGGCTTTTCTTACGAGAAATGCAATCAGATCCTGTTTTCCAGTTCTTGTAAATAAAATATTGTTTAAACCAAATTAGTATTTATTTAAGTAGTGACCCAATGCTAGAGAACCAGAATCAAAACTGACTAACTGGGTTGATGATATCCTCGAGGACAAATTGTCCACCAGCTGTGATATCGGCCTGATGGTTCTAATATAAACGTATCCATACCAAATTTAGTGCGACAGATGTGCGTTTCTGTATTTAACTTCTTCAGTGTCGCTAACTCTCAAAAGTTTGAAAGAAAAGAGATGATGGGCAGGTCTCGGCAGGCAACGAGCAGCCCTCGACGAAAGATAACTGGTGGAATTTTCATAAACTCCAGAATATTTCGGTTTGGCCACTTTCAAGAGTTTTATAATAACTCTTTTCAGCCCCGGATCCAGGGGGGTGGGCTTTGGGGCTACAGCCCCGCCACTTGGGTATGGTTAGATTAAAATTTATGTTGTAACATCTCATTAGAATCGCCTCGGCGAGGCGATCCTTATGTGATATCACAACATATATTTCAAGGCAAAAAAGACTTTATCAAAAAAATCTCATCAAATTCATCCTTTATTATGTCATTTTCAACCCCTCTCTCCCCCCCCCCCCCCCCCCACCCCTCCCTTACCAAATACATATCGACACCCCAGCCCCACCAGTATGTGGTGGTCTGGATCCGGGCCTGCTTTTACTTCAAAGCAAATCTAATGCACACGCATGCTTTACCTACATATTGGAGTCCGATAAAGCATTATTACATTTGTTAACTATTTTCAGATTTTCATGTGAGTAGGGGGCAAGTACCAGATCAGCGTGATCTTACAAACTGTATTGTTTGTGTTATTTTGTGTGACGATGCATTATGTAGAAGTCAAATGAAATATGTGTCCTGTTCTGTTCTGTCCGTGATCTCTCTTAGAGATACCATAAGACTAGCAAGACGTACAGCATAACCCCAAAAATTACCTTGCTCTTTCGCACTGACATTATCAACAAACCCTTATATAAGACATATATAAGTACATTGTATAAGCCTGATTCATTACCACCATCTCCCACGCTCATTATATTAACATTCTGAAGAATGCCATGATGTTTATTTCGAAAATTAATGTTATCATGTTATACTGAAACTTATTTGCGAATTTTGTAGTGAAGAGGTTTTTTGCAAAACACATCATCGTCTACTTTATAGCTTAGTTTAAAATCTGACTGAAATGAAATTGAAAGGCATGGATGAGAAATTCTACATTCCATTGGCTACAATTTGCTTTCAGAGCCTGGGATGGTAAAAATGTAAAGGTTTCCCATAGCCTAATAGCCGTAGGGGCAGTGGGGGTTATAGATCCACTGCATCTTGGGCACGGCAGATGAAAGGCGGAGCCCATACCTACCCTTTCACTGCCTTATCCTTCCCTGATTCGAAACTTTGAAGGTACCCATTTACTGCTGAGTTGACAGAGAGATTTTTCCAGTCGTCAGATGGCGATGGTGTCCGCGAACTCACAACCCTCCGGCAACTTTCTGCACCATAACCGAGCCTCTCTAACGACTCGGCCACGCGGTGCCTCTCTGAGCCCCGTAGTGGTACTCTTACAGAAAACATCCTTGAGTTTCACATAAAAAGCTTTGAAAATTATCTGGGTCGTTTTAGTTGGCAACTAAAATGACCTACTTTCGATTTCATTAATTTAAATAAAATTGTAAAATTACAATGTACAAGCGTGAGGCCCCAATCAATGTCCTGCTTTTGTTTATATTGCATCACTCAACGTAGAACCAGGAAAGGAAAAACTGTATTTTGTGAAGGTATTTCTGGATTTTCAAAAACATGTTTCCCATACCTTTCGCCAGTTATATGGATCAGTATTTGCACATCAACCCATATTTTATCACTGAACTTGAAGGTTGAAGCGTTTTTCATAACCATTTGCGTTGAGACGTTTTTACCACTGATAGGCCAATGGAGACTTTAAGGAGTCACTCAAAGGGACACATGAAAATTGACGGCTTAAGACATGCCCCCTACATACAGGCTCATTTTCACTGTAATTTGGTTCAAGGGACCTCAATAAGGTGGTTGCTAATCCCTGCTGTGACACCTTTATAGAGTGCCTCCTTAAAGTCTCCATATTCCTGTCAGTGGTAAAAACGTCGAGGTATCTATTAAAGTCTCCATAGTCCTATATAAGCGGTAAAAACGCCTAAACTCAAATCATTGTAAAAAGCGGTTCAACCTTCACGTTTGGTAATAAAATGTGGGTTGATGTATATATATCGAGTCATACAACTGACAAAAAGTAGAGAAAACAAATTTTTGAAAAGTAACAAATCCTCCACAAAATGCAATTTTCTATTCTGGTTTCCCGTCTAGCAATACTATATAAACATAGGCAGTATAGTGATTGGGAGCACGCCTGTAGATTGTATTTTTATCATTTGAAATCGAAAGTAGGTCATTTTAGTTGCCAACTAAAATGACCCAAATAAGTTTTCAAGCCCTTTTTATGTTAAACCTTAAGGATGTTTTATGTTTAAAGTTGGCTAATCGCGGTCATTTACAATGATGAAACTATGTTCAGAAGCTAGCAGCGATACCTCACGACAAAATTTTTCATGCTGACAAAGCAATGGGGCCTTTTGAGATAGGTTTGACTAATACCGTTGACAGATTGTTTCTCACCCCGGTTTCTCACTATGGGGCTCAGATGAGATGAGAAATTTTTGCAGCTCAAAGCCTCAAACCACTGTTGCGAAACATATTGTTGGCAAACGAAATATACGAATGGGGATTCAATCAGGAAATACATGTAGTACAGCATCTGATAACTCCTTCAGACTGGCATCCTTTTATCATAACATGATAAGGCATCTTTGCCCACAACGCGTTTTACATTCAGGACCACATTTGAGCCGCGACACGACAAAACCAACAAAGTGGCATGTGCGTCCTGCGAAGACTCAGATCAGCCTGGGCATCCGCCCAGTCTGATCAGAGTCTTCGTTGTCCGCTTAAAGGTTAGCTATGGGCCTAAGCTACCTCCATGCCGACAGCGAAGACTCTGTCAGACTGGGTGGAAGCCCAGGCTGATCTGAGTCTTCGCAGGACGCACATGCCACTTTGTTGGTTTTGTCGTGTCGCGGCTCATTTGTAATCTTGGTGGGATTGTGAATGACCGCCGGCAATTTTCAGACGAGTCACTTTTATATATAAAAAAAACACATCTCACTTCGCAGTTTCGAATAGGCACGATATAAGAACAGTGACATTTAATCAGATACCCCTTTTTAAAGATGGCAGAGTCTATTTTAGATGTTCAGGAGTGAAAAGGTTTTGTTCCTGACATACACTCAGTGATTCATTTTATCATACCCTATAATAAGCAATGGACTTACCCAAAGTAATAGACGGAAGAGTCCACCTAATAAATTCGCAAATAGAGATTTTTATCAAACACCCCTATTACGAATTAAAGGACTGTCCCAAAACCTATGATAGAAGAGTCAATTTATTAGATCCAGGGGTGGAAGGATTTATACTATTACTCTTCTAACACTAATGGGCATGGAACAGGTCATTTGATATATTCTGGTGGGTGTGAAAATACATGGTCTTGCGATTTTTCATCAAATATCCTACTATGTATAATGGACTGGTCCAAATTCATTCATGGAATAGTTAATTTAATATATTTAGGGGTGCAAGGGTTTGTATTTTATTTTCATTACCCCTACTCTAAATAATAGACTGTTAAAGAGGAGTCAATTTATTAGATTAAGGGGGGAAAAGATTTATACTATTACACTTCTAAGACTAATGGGCTGACCCAAGTAAAGATGGGACAGTCCATTTGATATATTCTGGTGGGTGTGAAAATACATGGTCTTGTGCTTTTCATCAAATATCCTACTTAAATAATCGACCGCTCCAAATTCATTCATGGAAGAGTCAATTTAAGATATGTAGGGGTGCAAGGATTTGGTTTATTTTACATTTTTGACAAATACCCCTACTGTGAATAATAGACTGTTCCTAGGACTGTGGGAGTTTCCAATTTGTATATACTGGGGGGAAGGATGTGACAATTTTAAATAAATTCCCATTGGAACATAATATACTACCTCATATTCACAGGTGTATAACTGGAAGAATCTATTGTATGACATAACGGGGTCAAAAGACCTTGATTAGTACTAACCAGTTGGAACGCAGACTCATCACATTTGAGTAATTCATTTTCTGAGCGGTCGTCTACGCACAAAGAAATAATCCCTTTTTTCGCCGGAAAAAAATGGCGGGAAATTTTTAACAGAAACTGTCCCAAAATAATGCTCGTTTGATAAGATATGCAGTCATAGTTTTCCAACGGACCAGATCAGAAAGAAATTTGATGTTTTGTTATTGAAATCAGACGCATATCGGTACCTCAATGCAGTTTGCACACCCAAAACAACGATCACAGTTTGACAACTGTTTTTCAGAAAAGTAAAACCCTACGACAGTACCCCAAAGTTATTTTGCAAAGAAAATTGTCCCAAAAACCAAATTAGATGCCATTATAACTGAACCGTAGTTCATACATTCGACCGTCTTTTAGCCAGGTATATCTTCGGGAGAAAGTCTATTTTCGTTGAAAATCGATAATGAAGTTGATCATTTTTACGTATACATGGCACGTGCGTTTGTCAACACACAGACATTTTTCAGCTGGATCGACTTGAGGAGACCAACTGTTTCTTCATTTATGGTAAAGTAAAGCTTGTAATCATTTAGCATACTGTGAATTTATTAAGATTTTGCGTTAGTCTGTCTGCCTGCGATGTTTTGGGCTTCTGAATTTAGGCTACACGTCGAGAACGAGAGAAAGCAAAACAAACGCACTTATCAACCACAAAGTTTGACAAACGAAAAAGCCACAAGACATGTCGCCCCACCTTCAGGTGACAACTCGCCCCAGATTCTGAGAAAACTCCCCCAGACAACTTCCCCCAAGATAACGCGCCCCACATTCTGAGACCACTCGCCGTTCTAAAGAATTCTGTCCCGGACGACGCCCCCCCCCCGCCCCCCCCCCCCCTCAACACACGTACATTTCAGAAGTCATCCAACAAAAACAAAAAGTACAAGAGACAGCTTGCCCTTCCTCATAAATCTGCCAAAACCCTGTCCCGCTAGGCGCTAAGGGACTGACCATTTGATATTCGTGTGTGTGGTGGGGGGGGGGGGGAGATATCACCCACAAATGGTGTACCCAAAATGTGCAGGTATTAAGGACAAATTGCTGACCCAGATCAGACTGCTCCTGGTCTACACTGGTTGCTCAGACCTGTTTGTCTCACTATGCAGGTTGATCACGGTACATGTGCCGTTAAATAGAAAAAAACAGATCTAGGGTGTCCCAAGTGGCCATCTTTTTTTTTTTGGTGGGGGGGGGGGGGAATGAGGGGTAAGATGAATTTTGGTGTGTAGGTAAGCAGTTGCTATCTACCCACCAAAAGTGCAGGGTCCAGACTCAGGGGTAAGGTGAATTTTGGTGGGTAGGTAGGCAGTTGCTATCTTCCCACCAAAAGTGCAGGGTCCAGACTCTTTTTTCTGGTTTGCTGGACAGCTGTCCTTTTTATTTGTTTTGTTTTTTGTGAGTGTGACTCAGAATCATATTAGAGAACACATCTCATTGAACTAAAATTTGAAAAATTCTCCATTCTCAATGAAAAGTTAAGGTACCATTCATTATAAATTATATAATTTTTGCATGAGATTTGCCCCTACTGATAGATTTCCATGAGATTTTTGGCGACAGTTAGAAGATCACTGAGTATATAAACACACTGTGGCATTTTAATTTATGAACCAAGGGCATTGCAGAGCTGACAGCCCCCACCCCCACCTGATGAGCTAGTATTTGACAAACCTGGCATTTCATAATAAATGTGTATTTTATTAAATCTCTGGTTTCTTCTTATAAAACTTTTATAAAGCCCAAAGTGCTTCTAGAATTCTAGTGACGTCTTCTGTTTTTTTTTACTCAAATTTTAGTTATTGTATAATTTACACTTTATTTTAAACCCTGTCTCTGCCATTTTCGTGCTAATTTAGCATAGACTACTATAATGTGCTTAAGTATTGGGACACTTAAAACCATTAACTTTCAGTTAGTCCAGAAAGGAAAATTAATGTTTTTAGGTGTCCCAATATTTAGGATAATAGAGGTGCCATAGTCGAGTAGTTACAAGAGAGGCGCCGTAGTCGAGTGGTTAGAGTGACTCAGTTATGGTGCAGAAAGTCGCCTGAAGGCAATGAGATCACATCCGGGTTTTGCCATCCGACGACCGGAAAACTCTTTCAACCCAACAGTAAATGGGTACTTTTTTAAAACAAGGGAAAGATAAGGCAGCGAAAAAAGAGTGATGGGCTCGTTCTTTCATCTGCTGTGCCCAAGATACAGTAGGCCTCTAACCCCACTGCCCCTACGGCTATTAGGCTATGGAAAACCTTTGCCCCTTTTTTTTTTATTTATATTTAAGCACAGTAGGATTTGCAAAACATGGGTCAGCAAGATACCTCAAAAAGTGTTTGAGATGGGGACATAGGACGTCAAGTTAGTAACGACGTGTTGGGACATATTGTTAAAAAGCCGTGGTCGTGAAGCGGCATCAGTGGAACGTTACATGGAACCATCAAGGAGTTTGTTTATCTTAGATGTACTTTGATGAAAGCGTCGCATGATCATTGTCGTTCATTGATGCATAAAGCTAAAATTTTGCTCTAACAGGTTTACCCAAGGGAAGTCAGTTTCTGTGCACAAGGCAGTAAGTATCTTGAATAAGTGGGTCAAATTTTACCAAACTTCCATGGATATATCGTTTGGACAAGCCAAATAGCATCTTTGCAAGTCAAGGGTACTAAGGCCACTTTGTTTGTTATGTATGTAAGGAACAAAGTGGTCCTAGTACCCTTGGATTGCATAGTGGTCTTAGTACCCTTGGTTTGTAAAGATGTCTAAAAAGTTGATTAGGTTTTGGTGACTTTGACCCCATTTTCAAGGTCACAAGAGGCCTTAGACTTGACCTGTGGTCTGCGTCAGCATGACAATTTCTTGTACCCACAATATTTCTTGAACCAATTTCACCAAACTTGCATGGATATATCATTAGGACAAACATAAGAGCATAATAGATTTTGATCACGTTGACCTTATTTTCAAGGTCTTCGGAGGATTTAGTCTACATATGTGAAAATTTCACTTATACAGTATGCTGTATATCTCTTCAGCCCCCACTTTCAATCTCTTCAGTAAGGGAAAAATTTGGCAACACATGGGAAGAAACTCGTGCAGAAAGAATTATAATAGTGATTTGAGAAGTAACTTCCCTTATATTGAACTGGCTGACGTACCATAAAGTCTCTAAAGATTGGAGTGAGTGAACTCGGGTTGAACGTCCCACCAACAACGAGGTCATATGGAGACGGGACCTCGGTTTAAAGTATACGAAAGACCGGAGAAGCGGGGGATCGATCTTGCGACCCCTGGATGGGTAGTCCGAAGTCTAAAGATTGGAATTAAGCATAACTGTCTTAAAACTGATGTTTGGTTTTTCAGTGCAGTAATGCGTCTAAAGAGGCAGATGGAATGACAAACAGCGTAGATCCTGCTTCGGGATCAGTCCGACCAAGATCTGAAGTGTTTGTCTCTATATTATATTACTTTGTATCGAACTGCCCAAATGTACTCACGAAAACGCTAGAAATAGGCTGAAACTTTTGCGCATTTGTTAATGGAGTATTGAGGCTTCAGTTCAATTCAATGAATAATTCAACATTGATTCAACACTGACTCTCAACATTGATTCAGCATTGAATGTCTGCTGGGCCTTTAATACTTCTGTATTCCATGTCACTCCATTGGCTATCACCCCATGAATGCCATAGGGCCTAACCTATTTTGAGTCGACATTTATTAAAGAGAAAGTCGACTGATCAAGTAAATTTTACCGGCGAGACTCCACTTGGCAGCTGCGCTACCGAGACTCTTTGGACTGTGGGAGTCGGTATGAGCCGAACAAGAGTTGCAAACAATGTTTGGTTTGTAGATTTAGACTCTAGAATGGGTTGAGTTTTCATACGATTTCTAGAATAAGGAAATTACAAATTTGTAGATCTTTGTAATCGTGTCTGTTCCGCGTGTTGTCGCTGATGACATCACACCAAAAACACACATACACATACTTTTCGATATTTGTTTTATATTTGACCTGAGAAAAGGTGCAGACTTGTCAAAGCTGCCAGGCGACAGAGTCGATTCCCCCTACCCCCCCCCCCCCACCCCCCACCCACTCCGCCTCCCCGTTCCTCTCACCAACCAGCACACCGGGCCTGTACGACGGAGAGCGGAGGGTGCACCTCCCATAACCGAGCAAATTACATAAAAAACATGCAGTTTTCTGCCAGAAAGCTCTAAAAGTGTCCTTAAAATCTGGATTTTCTTAACTTTCTTACCCCCTTTAACCCACCCCAACCCCCACCACCCTAGGGCACCCCTCCCCTCCCGCCACCTCCCTACTCACACTGAAATTCGTTCCAGCCACACCTTCTTACCCTCCGGCCCTAATCCCTTGGCAAAAGTATGTGTACGGGCCTGCACAACCATTCCATTTGATCCTTCAGATGTAGGACCCATTAAGTTTTCTCTCCCAAAGTGAAATTTCACGTGCTGTCTTAATTGAATAGTTGTTTAGTGGTGTAGCGATATTTGTCTTGCTTTAATTTTTCAAACAGGGTCGCGCGATATATAGCATTTGAAATATTGGCACACTGGCTGTCAGCCGACTCACAAGTTAATATCAGTAATACAATCAATTTACTGTTTACGTCACAATTTCATGACGTAACCAGCACTACTGAGCTAGCTTCCTTGTTTACAAACTCTGCGGGTGGGTATGGAATTGTGGTTATTTGTGAATAAAATATAAAGATAGACTTCTGTCATGCATTGTATTTTTAATAAACATATTTAATTTAATCGCGCTTGGTATTCTAGCAATACATGGAATAATGATTCTCTCGATTTTGTCGCAAACGTTGAAATGCATAGCCGGGCCAGTGATGTAAACACTGTTGTCCGCCATTTTGTTGAAAACAACAACAACAAATTGCGTAGAGTACCCGAAGATTATTTTGCAAAGAAAATTGTCCCAAACACCGAATTACTTGATTTTTGTCACAGGGAAAGGGCGAATACCATGGTTTTTCATGGCATATGTCCGCCGGCGGGAGAAAGTCGAATTGTTTTGAAAATTGCTTTTGAAGTTGACTTAAAAAGTCGTCTTTCGACGATCATGTCAACTGCTCGAATGCCGAGTATCTCGGTGTTCAGTTCGGATCTCAGAGAACTAGGAAATTAAACTAGGATGTAAGGAATAAAACCGTGTATTATTTTCGGCTGTGTGTAGTTTGATTCGCCGACAAAGCAGCACTGAAATTGCGACCCGTTCGTCGATTGAATCTGAATCCGAGGAATTTCGAACGTTTTTTCGTTGCTATCTGTATAAAAATATCACTCCGCCATGGATACGCGTTCCCACTGAACAGTTTGAGTGAAAAGTTTTTTTTTTCACTCACTGAGATAATCTTGGCTGATAATGATAATCGCTCAAAATTTAGTCAGATCCATGTAACAATAGGTGTTCACTTTTTATGTGACTGGATTTTAATAGCTACAAATACATGTGCTGTTAAAATGTTACTCCTTTCAAAACAAGAAACCCGTAGAGCCATGTGCAGACGCAGTTCAAATGCGGCGTCCGATCAGGGTCTATACTGTTTGCTTACCGGAATTACTATGCCAAAAAAGTAAAAAGACATAAATCATCCTTTAGAAACTCCTAATGCAAGAAATGGACTCATGCAAATGATAGAATGGACAGGTTCAATTGTCGGAAAAGGTTATTGCCTTGTGGTGTCTTCGGATTTCTGATATAAGGGCTACCTTATTTTCTCCTTTTTATCCCCCGACCGAAAGGTTCGGGGGATATAGCGATGAGCCTGGCGTCCGTCTGTCTGTCCGTCCGTCCGTCCGTCCGTAAACATTTTCTTGTCCGCTCTATATCTTGAATACCCTTTGGAATATTTTCATGATACTTCACAGTTATGTAGAACAGGTCATGACGATGTGTCGCGTACAAGAATGGTAACTCTTGCAATTGTACTTTTTGAATTATCTCCCCTTTGGTGATTTTTTGGCAGATTCGTGTCCGCTCTGTAACTTGAATACCGTTTGGAATATTTTCATGATATTTCACAGAAATGTAGAACAGGTCATGACGATGTGTCGCGAACAAGAATGACAACTCTTGCTCTCTTACTTTTGGAGTTATTTCCCCTTGATAGTTTTAGGTGTGATTTTTTGGCAGATTCGTGTCCGCACTATAACTTGAATACCCTTTGGAATATTCTCATGATACTTCACAGATATGTAGAACAGGTCATGACGGTGTGTTGCGAACAAGAATGACAACTCTTGCTTTCATACTTTTTGAGTTATTTCCCCTTGATCACTTTAGGTATGATTTCGTGTCCGCTCTATAACTTGAATACCTTTTGGAATATTTTCATGATACTTCACAGAAATGTAGAACAGGTCATGACAATGTGTCGCGAACAAGAATGACAACTCTTGCTCTCTTACTTTTGGAGTTATTTCCCCTTGATAGTTTTAGGTGTGATTTTTTGGCAGAATCGTGTCCGCTCTATAACTTGAATACCCTTTGGAATATTCTCATGATACTTCACAGATATGTAGAACAGGTCATGACGGTGTGTCGCGAACAAGAATGACAACTCTTGCTTTCATACTTTTTGAGTTATTTCCCCTTGATGGTTTTAGGTGTGATTTCGTGTCCGCTCTATAACTTGAATACCTTTTGGAATATTTTCATGATACTTCACAGATATGTAGAACAGTTCATGATGATGTGTCGCGAACAAGAATGACAACTCTTGCTTGTTTATTTTTGGACTTATTTCCCTTTGATTATATTAGGTGTCCGCTCAATAGCTTGAATACCTTGAAATATTTTCATGATACTTCACAGATATGCAGAACGGGTCATGACAATTTGTCTCATACATGAATGATAACTCTTGCTTTTATACTTTGTGAGTTATTTCCCTTTGGTAGTTTGAGCTGCTGTTTGAGTCTCTGCTCCATAACTGTATAACCCTGGCAGCTCCAGAATTTGAATAACCGTGTACCTTTTAGAATATTGATGATCATGCTGTGATATCTTATCAGTGTTCCTAACTCTCTCTGACCCCTCCACATTCCCGAGCCCCCTCCCGCACCCCCCCCCCTCCCCCCCAAAAAAATCCAGATTTGGATTCCTTGTCCAAATTCACTTACTAGAGAGCTCAAAATTAGATTTGTAGGGCTTGTACTTTAGAAGTTATTTATACATTTTGAAAGTTGAATGTATCGTATGCTATACATTTGTGTTTATGGTGGCTGTTTGAGATATTACCTCTTTTTAGCAGTCAAGCATACTGTTTTAGTCTGAGTGTTAGATAATCATGCATCTGTTAACAGTTAATGTCAATCAGAAGCATAAAAGAACGACAATATATTACTAATATGTGTTTTGAAGTGCACCCTTTTTACCAAGGCCCATGGGGGTCTTCGGTCGGGGATTTGCCATCTCCTCTGATGGCTATATTTAGCTCGCCTGAACGAAAGTTCAGGAAGAGCTGTTGTTGTCACCCTGGCGTCCGCGTCCGCGTCCGGATTGGGTGTTTTGGTTAAAGTTTTTTTTATGTGATGGGCAATGCGCTGCAGGCGAGCTATCCTGTACGCGGACAGGTCTTGTTATCCTTAACGGGTGGATGAGTCCATTTGATAAAAATGTCAACCGTTCCGGGTGTCTGGTTTAGTTCATTTTTATTTCTAGGAGGAATACCCATTTATCTCCCGCAAGTAATGTAGGCCCTGATTAGACGTTGCGTTCTGTGTCTGATCTGAGTCTGCACTGCTTGCCCAGGTCCCAGTTATAGGACGCTAGGCATAAATAGCAGGTTATGATTTTTTCTTAAAAATCCTTTATTCAATGCAAACAGTATGGGCCCTGCGTCATGTTGTGAATCTGATCTGAGTCCCTGGCATTATAAGGTTGATTTCTTTTATTCTAGTGCGATCAGAGCTGGTCTTCATGTCTTGTTCTGTAATGTCGTAGAACCTCAGCACCCAAAAGAAAAAAAAACGGCCGTCAACAAGGTAGAGGCAGTGCACGGGGCTAGAGGCCCACTGTATCTTGGGCACATAAAAGGCGGGGCCCGTCACTCTCCTTTCGCTATCTTATCATGTCCTGGTTCGAAAAAGATACCCATTTACTGCTGGGTTGACAGAGAGAATTTTTCAGTCAGTTGCACAGTGTCCCAACCCGGATTCGAACCGGCGACCTTCTGCACCAAAACCGAGTCGCTCTAACCACCCAACCATGGGGCCTCTCTGCTCCTAGCTTCCGACCTGTAAATATGCATTACCCCGGACCAACTTGGTTTGCTGTGCCATATAGAGGGGTGTTGGAAGTGGTCGTGGTCGGGCGATGGTGCTGGTTAACTTTCATTGTTGGGGCGTCCTACTAATTTGGTTAATAGTAGGGCAAGGACCTACTGTGCTTACAGTAGGTGCAAGTGGGTGTTGTTTAGACATTTTTTCTCTCTATTATCATACCTCTTTTCTCTCTCCTTCTCTCTGGGAGACGGCTCAATTTAGACTGAAGTACTGTCTCAAAGAGCCGTTTTACCCATAACAACCAATCAACCGTATAGGGCTGTACCTTCTAACACAACAAAACCAACAAAGTGGCATGTGTCTGAACAGAGACTCCGCTGTGCGCTTTAAGGGTAGCTATTGGTCTAAGCTATCTCCGTGCCGATAGCAAAGAGTCTGATGCCCAGGCTGATCTGAGACTTCGCTGAGCGCACATGCCACTTTCTTGGTTTTGTCGTGCCGCGGCTCATATCTCCTCTGTTACGTGTATTTTTCTGCATTAAACTACCATGGGCTTGGTAATCCTTGTGTACAGAGAAAGTACACAAAATAAGTGCCAGAAAACTGTAGAGTTGCTTCCCGTGAAAGTGCACCCGTTCACTTTAAATATGCTCCTAATTGCCTCTCATACCTCATATTCATCTTCGCAAGCCAAGGAACAAAGTGGACGTACGTAAGGAACGTACGTAAGGAACAAAGTGGACTTAGTACCCTTGGCTGCTCATAATTTGAATACATAGAGCATATGTTGTGGCAATCATCAACACTGCCTCGGTGGGGCGGTTCTACTGACGGACTACAACGTATGTTGGATAGAAAATTAACAGGTATATAAAAATATTCCCTTGTCCATAAACATTTACTATAATTGTCGGGGATCATAAAAATCTTAGGGACATATAAAATAAAAAATGCACTAAAATGAACTATACTAGGCCTATACGTCAGGGAAAATCAAAATCATTATAAAAATGACGTTTAACGTCAACGGGTTTTATGTGTGTTTCATGGAATATTGCCGAAGTTCAAATTTGTTGTTTCAATTCACGTAACGATGTTTAAATTAGTGAACTCCTAGAGCAGAATATAAAGTCTAGACTTGTTGTCACATTGCACTTCCGGGTGCTTGACTGCAACTTTTTCCGTAATGTCCGACTACGCCGCAGGGCAACGTCCGAAACGTGCCGGACAGTACTTCCTATATAAGGCTGTACATCAAACGTTTACAGCACTAGCGTTTTCAGTGCCAGTCCAGAAAAGGTAAGCCTTTACTTAATTTAATTAGTTAGTATTGATAAAATTATTAAACTTATCATTAATATTATTACTTCCGTTACCTCTCGCTGCTTGTCGAGGCACATGATTTCCTGCCGCGAGAACCGACAAGAAGTAGAATCTCGGCAGGAAACAAGTTATCATGCTGGATGAACAATCGCGGCACGGAGTCTCTGCAAAGGAAACGAAGATTGGCGGACAAGTTTGTACACTAATGATACACGATATGTCTTTGAAAATATGTTATTCTTTCTAATGCCGTATGTACCATGAATCGTATCTACAGTCCAACCTGTATTAAGCAAGCACCTAAGGGATAGTCAAAATCTGCTTGCTTAAGACAGATGCTTGCTTAATACAGTCAAAATCTGCTTGCTTAAGACAGGTGCTTGCTTAATACAGGTACATTTCAATGTATTTGCCTTTTTGGGGAACTGAATACGTGCTTGCTTAATACAGGTTGCTTGCTTAATAGAGGTGACCACTAAGACAGGTTTTACTGTATTAAGACAGATGCTTAGACCATGATGCCTACTCTGAAGAGCTGTCTGACCAGCTCCTTAAGTGTAGTCTACTGAAGTGGGAGTGCAGCCTGATCAGGGTCTAAAACGATTGTCTTACCTTTAAGACACAGTGAGGTCATCAAAATTCAGTGAGCTCGTCAAAATTTCGAAGAAGGAAGAAATTAATGAGCTGCGACATGGCAAAAACCAACATAGTGGCTTGTGTGCCCAGCGAACACTCAGCTCAGCCTGGGTATCCGCCCAACCTGATCAGAGTTTCGCTGGGCGCTTAAAAAGTAGCTAAGGGTTTCAGTTACCTCCATGCCGACAGCGAAGACTCTGATCGGACTGCGCGGTACTCTTCTGTCAAGAAAACGGAATAAGATTTTATCGGAATTAAATATGTTCGAAACTGCTCTTAACGCCCAATTTAGTTTGACGCTAAAAAAAATCGACGTTATCTGGGGTATAGTTAAAAAAATATACTTTGAGAAATATTTACACGGTAAAATCTTAATATTATTTCATCAGTATTCCAATTTTAACATTTCATTAAAACATATCGAAATTTGAGATATATTTTTCTGAGACGGTTTTTCTCTATTTCAATTTTAAGTGAAAAATTACAAATTCAACAGCTTATGAAAATTCATGTTTGCATCAATACACTCGTAATGCGTAGAGATTGGGAAGAAAGACTAGCACAGCTTTATGGATCTCTTGATGGCACGTGTTTTGGTATGGAATTTATTTCAATACCTCAACGGACTGCAGAGCAATATCAAATAATGCGGATATCTGAGAGCTATAAATTTTGCGCAAAAAACGTCAAACCATCACATTTTCACGACTTCATTGAAATCGGAATTGTTTGTTTAATGCTCAAAAGAAAGTCATTTGGTGAGCCACAACTGCCTGAAGTTTTTGATGATATATTCTTAGACTAAGAAACTGAAAAATTTGGTTTTGTCCTATTCGACTTTAAAATGGACCAGTTTGGTTTTAATGCAGTAAAGCGTCTGAAAGATGCAGGTGCAATGACAAGGAGTGCAGACCCTGATCAGACTGTTCCTTCAGCTATCAGAGCTGGGTCTGCACTGTTTGGTCATAACGATCTGTCCCCGGACTGTTTTCGTCACTGGGGCTGCTCTAATGGTACATGGGTACACTTTCAGGGAAGCAATCCTAACTACCATTAATGAGCCGCGACACGAGAAAACCAACAATGTGGTTGTGCGCCCAGCGCAGACTCAGATCAGCCTGGACATCCGCCTAGTCCACTCAAGACTCTACGCCAAGCGCTTAAAAGTTAGCTACGGGTCTAAGCTACCTCCGTGCGCACAGCAAAGACTCTGATCAGACTGGGCGGATGCCCATTCTGATTTGAGTCTGCGCTGGGCGCACAACCACATTGTTGGTTTTCTCGTGTCGCGGCTCATTTATCTTTTGCCTCCCTTCTCAGTTGGTGTCAGTTCTTCAAAGAAATATGTTCCTTCATTAGAAGCAAATTCTTTCTTTTTTAAAACTAGATCCCATTTTATAACAGCTGTTGTCCAGGATTGGTTGGTGGTTTTTGGGCTTAACCGCTCTTTGAGACAGTATTTCAGTCTATATCCATCCAGCCGTCTTCTAGAAAGAGAGAGATATGATAGGGGAGAGAGAAAAAAAAGCCCAAACAACCCCCACCTGCACATAGCAAGGAGAGTAGGCCCTTGCCCTACTAAAATCCAAATTAGGAGGACACCCCGGCACTGAAAAGTTTCCCAGCACCATGCGGCCCGACCACGACCACCCCCATGTTGCCCAGGGAACCGAACAGAAAGTCACGTTGAAAGAATGGCACAAAAACATGACGGTCTACCCATTGATCTTTGTATCTGAGAAGTTGAGTCGCTTCCCTTTGAAAACGGAGACATAAACGTTCATTTTAGAATGGCTTCTCCCTGAGAAATATCCTTTTATCTTAAGGTGGACGATCCCGGAAGAACTCTGTTCTTGCTTGTTTAAAAAACAAACAGAGTTATTGTTCATCATCAAATCGACTAACTGTGGAGTAAATACAGTTATAATATACACTTACAATATCTACCGTAAAGATCCTAAGTTTGCGGGCATATAGGTCTGTACAAACAGTGAAAACTAAGATCAGACTGTTCCTTAGGAACCAGAATGATCAAGATCTTCACAGTTTCCATTCCATCTGCGCATTTTTGTCGACATTACTCTATGGTAGAACCGAATAACAGGAAAATAAATAATAGGGCAAGGACCGGCTGTGCTTGCAGCAGGTGCAGAATTTGGGCAGTCTGTTTTGGGGATATTTTGAACTTAAACATTGTTTTTCTAGGAAACGAAACGGTGAAATGTTTGTTGCTTTTTTTGTTTTATTCTTTAACATACGACGTAAGTTTTACTAAAATAATACGCATAAGCATGCCCCATCGATTGATAATATTTTTCATGACGTTTTTCATGAAATTCAATTTTCTTGCATTTTTTCAAAAAATGTAAAAATATACTTATTAACAAGAAAACTGCAATTTTTTGTTATCAGTTTGTTTCAAATATCATATATTACTGATTATATGATTTGCTGAAATGAAAGTGCATTCATGTGCTAGAGATATGAATTTTAATAAAAAATGTTTAAAAATAATATGTAGAAATACAAAATATTGTTTTTTAGGAAAACAAAACGGTGAAAATTGTTTTTTTCTTACCCAAATGTTTTATAGCTCTTTGGGTTATTTAGATGGTATAATGGTTTGAATGCCCTGCCAATATTTCTATTCCGTATTCGTCTACCTTAATGTGAATGGATACACTTTCATGCTTTTCTACTATTTTTTACAAACGCTACCAGGTTTTGTGACTTCTTGATTACTTCCCAGGACGTGGAAGCCCTTCGAAATGGGGTCTCTTATACAAGTTACTCCTGGGGCAACAGTTTCTCATTTAGCCCCACCCCCTCCAACCCAACTAAACCAGAAAGAAGGAGACAGAGAAGATAATTCAGTTGCTTTCCCTTAAAGTGTATCTATTCACCTTAAGATCACAAGACCGTCTTCTTTTGTTCCAGAACCACCAGCTTAACAATGAAGGCCGTTACTTGTGTAGTTATCGCCCTTGCCTGTGTCCTTGGCCTGGTTGTCGCCGACTATGGCTATGGAGCTAGCTATGTGCCCGTATATGGAGGATACGGTGCAGGACGCGGTGCCGGCGGGTTCGGACAGGGTGGATGTAAGTACCATAGTTTATAATAAGAATCTGTAACACTTTTAACCCGTTTAAGCCCAACGTCTCACAAAAGGACAAATGCAAAGAGTGCAAACCTTGATCAGACGCCGCATTGTGCGGCGTCTGATCATGATCTACACTGTTTGCATAAAATTTCCGCAAATTCTGTATCGTGATTAAACTAGATGCCCCTAAAATGACGAATGAACTCATCCAGTTGATAAGGCTAGAAGAGTTCACTAGGCATGAATGGGTAATTGCAAACGGAATGGTCCTCATTGTCTGCCAGTTATGCTATGATTCGTCCGCTTGTTCGGAGATCACTTGATTTAGTGACAGAATTATCGACTTATATGACGGATCTGGAGTTTGGGGCTTGTTTCGGACGGCAAAAAATCCTGTCTTTAGTTCTTATAACCTAAGAAATACGACAAGAAAGTAGAAGTCCTAGCTTTACTGTCACCCCAATTACTCAGCTGTTTTCATACATCTAGGCGAGTTTCTAAGATATCAGTCATGAAATAAGTGTACACTTTCGGTACGATTTTTTGTAAAAATATATAGAGTACCACTTTAAGGGACCACTATGCATTAAAGGCATTTGTTTTAAATATTTCAGTTCTGGCCCTGATCGGCCTCTTGTTCCTGATCTTCTTCCTATTCAACTTCAACAACACCAACACTGGTAGCTCCGTCTCCATTGTCAACTTGACTGGTTAAAAAGGTAAGCAACTGAGATGGTAAACGGTTAGATAGGTAAGCCAGAGCTCCACCTAAGAAGGGTAATTCAGATACAATTTTTCTTATTTCTCAATGAAAACATGTTATGACCCTTCACTAGAACTGTTTAGGTTCTAATGAGGGGTCGCAATGATTGAAAAACCAAGGAAAATTATCCATAAATAACCAGTTACCCCTTCTTACGTGGGTAAGCTGCTTGAAAAGACAGGCTGGTTACATTAACAGGCAAATAAGATAGGTAACCAACTTAGATCAGTTAGTCACACTGGAAAGCAGCTTCGAGTACACAACTTGGTTACGTAAACTGGTTAGAATGGTGAACAACTTAAGCTGGTCAGACAGTAAGCAACAAACATTGTAAACTGATCAAGCATCTTTCATATGTTGTTGGCTAGATAGAAAGTTATGCAAGTGACATAAGTAAGCAACTTTGCCAGGTAGTCTGGTGAGCTAGATAAACAAGTTACACATGGGTAAGTAATCAAGGCAATCTGATTAGATTGGTAAGCAACTAATATAGGTAATCTGGTCTGATTGGTAAGCAACTAAGACAGGATATCTGGTTAGACTGGCATGCAGCTTCGGTTAGATGGTCAGATGTATAGCCAGGGATGGATGGATGATTTGTGATTTTAAGTCTTTTTTTAACAGTATTTCAGTCATATCAGGACAATGGAAGGGTAATAATGGAAGGTTGTGTGCAGTGTAACCTCATTTATGCTTGGAAAAATTCCTGCCTCCAGTAGGTCTCCAACCTGGGACCTCTAGATCAGCAGACCAGTACTTAACCTACTGAGCTACCACGGCTCACAACACTACAAATGAATGCTGTGAATGTCACTGTTTATTGTACTGAGAAATTTAGGTTATAGAGTACTACTTATTGGAATAAAATTTGTTGACTGGTATGATCCTTTCTCCATCTAGGAGAATTGATCTCCCTTTCATGTGTAGAAGCAAAATAGAATACTGAATTAATTTATACTCACAACCTAAAAACCTGTTTCAGTCTAGTAATTTTTTCTATCATTATATTTCAGATATTCAGTTAAGCTTTGGACAAAGTTTCCTTGACATGATTTCCTGTTAACAACAGCTTTGGTGAGCTACTAATGCACATCATTATCGATGTCACTGTCTCCTCATTACAATTTCTTGTTAATTTTTTTGTTGAAATAAAATCTAAATTCATCAAACTTTGTTTGTTCTTCATCAAAAAGAAATGCAACAACCCAGCAGACACACAACACCAAACATGCTGTATTTCTTCTGTTCCAAGACAAGGGCTTTTCCATACCAAACCTATCCCAAATAAGCTGTGACAAAACAAAACCAACAAAGTGACATGTGCACCCAGCGAAATCCTGGATCAGCCTGGGCATCTGTCGGATCAGAGCCATCAGTCTGATCATAGCCTTACATGTCTGCATGGAGCTAGCTTAGACTCTTGGCTACCCTTTACATGCACAGCTACGAGTCTGATCATACTGGGCAGATGCCCATGCTGATCTGAGTCTGTGCTGGGTGCACAACCACTTTGTTGGTTTTGTCGTGTCGCAGCCCAAATTGCTGGATGGAGCTATATTTTGGGGATTTTTTAAGAAGAGAACCCATCTCAGAACACTGGTCAACAGTACATTCTTAGAGAAGAATTCTGACCATTACTTGGAAGAAGAGGACTTATCTAAAAACTGTATTGGGGGTCCCTATTTATAGAAAAAAAATCTGCGGAATGCAGTGTCTCGCCTGTCTGCATGTTGTCAAAAAACAGAGCTTAAAGTGGAAACTTGACACAAAATTAACGCGTCTGCCACCGATGACACTGAAAAAGTATTACCTATGCCTCGCTTCTGCTAATCCCAGGAAAGACAAAGTACAATTTTATCATATGGCGTCGCTGTTATTCAGTGGATAATGTCATGTCATAACAATCATATGACCACACATGTAATAACACTTTGGCGCGTACATGTAACATCATTGACAATGTCCATGTCAACAATGGGTTTCTACTTGAAATAATGTTCAATTTGAATATGTTAAAAATCCCATTTTAAAGGGTCATATGATAAACAGAATATTACACTCATGTTCATTTCATATGAAATGACCACTCGTATAAGATCCTCTATTTATAGCCGACTACATACAGTATTAGCATCAACGCAACATCCAACTGACACCATGGAAAGTGGAAATAATGGTGTCAAAAACTGTTTACTGTAATGTTCCTAAAATTTCGGACACTCAGAAGTCGGACAATTATAGTTCAAAAATTCTTAGAAAGTGGATTTTACACACATTAAGGCATCCCAATGATGATTATTGACAGGCAAACGTTGTATACCGTGATCAAACTGTTCCTAAAATGTTTGATCAGACCTGTTTGTCCAAATATTTCGGGTCATTACGGTACCATAAAATGTCTAAAATTTGGAACACCTAAAATAACTGTAATTGTCACAACCTAAATTAATTATTGTGATTGTCATAAAAATGGAACAGTGCACTGCAGTAAAGCATCCAAAAGATGCAGATAGAATAGCCAACAGTGTAGGCCCTGGTCAGACTGCTCTCTGAAACAGCAGTCTGATCTGTGTATACACTGCTTGATCAGACTGACAGACCTATCTGTCCCAATACTTAGAAAATTTTTACTGTATCCTAATCACATATTGTGTGAGATCCAATGTAGATGGTCAGACTGTTTGCCAACATCTACACAGAATGTTGGAGCGGTTGTGTTGTGGATAACACTCTGGACTACCAATCCAAGAGTCGCAAGATCAATCCCCCGCTTCTCCGGTCTTTCAGATGAGACTTTAAAGCCAGGTCCTGTCTTCATATGACCTCTTTTGTGGTGGGAGGTTAAACCCTCGAGTTCATTCACTCCCACACAATGTTTTCAGCAAAAACATATGAGCCATGACATGACAAAACACAACAAAGTGGCATGTGCATCAAGCAATGACTCAAATCAGCCTGGGCATTGGCCCAGTCTGATGTCTGTATGGAGCTAGCCATGACCCTTAGCTATCCTTTAAGAGTACAGCAAAGACTTATCAGACAGGATGAATGCCCAAGCTGACCCGAGTCTTTGCTGGGTGCACATGCCACTTTGTTTTTTTCGCATTGTGGCTTATATAGATTTGTAGGGAGTTCACAGCTGTCAATGTAACAGACAGCTTTTTACACACTTTTGATACATGGAGGAATTGCATGTTTAGTGTATGGCATTTAGAATGACTGGCACTGTCTCCATAGTGGACTAAACAGAATGAGATTAAGCCCAGACCATTTGAACAACTTTTCATTCACCAAGCCCTGGAGGCTATATATGAAATTTGGTTAATATCAGCCCAAGGCTTTCGGAAGAGGTCATTTGAAATTAGGGAGGGACGAGGTAGCCTGCCTATCCTCTAAGCTCCCCCGGGCCGGGCCGGGTAGCGCAATCGGTAGGGCACCTGACTCATAA
Organism: Ctena decussata; assembly: GCA_963989385.1. Classification (NCBI taxonomy): domain Eukaryota; kingdom Metazoa; phylum Mollusca; class Bivalvia; order Lucinida; family Lucinidae; genus Ctena; species Ctena decussata. Next base: position 65,424,948 of record OZ022504.1, read on the forward strand.
GTCAGAGGTCCTGGGTTCGAATCCCGGTCTGGCCACATACTTTCGTTTCTCCTTCCGCTGATTCAAGAAGGGCAGTTGTCAGTTACTGGCGAAAGTGTGTGCACTTAGTACTGGTTAACCGCTTAGGAGGTCTAAGCCTGCCCAGGAATAGTGTGGTTAGGTTAACTGACCGTCCCGACATGACCTTAGTTGTTTACCGTGGACGTTAAGCATCAAATCAACCAACCAAAAAAGCTCCCCCGGAGCTGCTGGCTCAGGTGAGCTGACAAAAACTTATTACAATTGTAGTAAGTTTTTCTTTCCTCTCCAAGACGACTGTCAAGATGCTCAATTTTCAAATGTTACTCATTCTAAAGATTGCAATGCCCTATTTCGACAACAATAAACTAAACGCTTTCATGGGTATACGTAATCTTTTAAGCATTTTATATACTGAAGAAAACAAATTTAGCAAGTTTTTACAAATCAGCGTATAATTCAGACTTATTTAAAAAGTTGGAACTTGTATCGTTTCCACTGTCTAAGGTATCATTTTGAGTACCAGAAACTCAAAAATTAAGGTTGAAAGTTTATTGATAGAGTAGAATCGCGTCGCATTTGTAACCAAGCATTTAACCCCCAAAAATGCCACAAATCATTTATGCAACTCATCTTTTTCAGGCGCTGTTTCATGTTCAACTCTCATTCCAGAGCCACTTTGCGGCGGTGTAGACATTTTTGAACAAGGACACAGTGTTGTGTGCCAAAAGATTGTTACCATGATAAACGTAATGTGCTTATAACACCGTCAAAATTGGCATTCACAAAGCAGTTGAGACTGAGCAAAAGTCACAGTTAACGAATTGTTCCAAAATTTAAAACCAAACTGCAATGGCATGGCCTTTAAATGACCAGAACACTTTCAAGCAATTGTTGCTGTAAATTGGTGCTAATTCCGCAAATTTAACCACACCAGGTTTGACAGTTACGTCATTCTGACATTTGTCATTTTCTGTCATAGCATTAACTTGACCCCTTCATTCAAACCTTGAAAGATGCTGGTCCTTGCATTAAGACAAATGAATTATCTGGAGTAATCTTTTTGCATGATAGTGTTCCCCAAGTTGACAGTATTAAAATGCAAAAAAATTCGAGCCAAAAAGTCAATTGACAGTGTTTAAAATGGTGGTTGAATTTATCGGCAAGTTAACGTCAAAACTAATGTGCCCCATTGCCAGCTTCTTATGCATTTATTTGCAAACCCATTTACGGTTTTCTTGTTCAAGAACCCAGTTAAACCCTTTCAAAAGCATTTTGACAACTTTCTTTCTTTGATTGTCAGCCCACGTAAAGATTGAATTCTTTCAAAGTGACGTCAAACGTGTGTTAAGCCACCATTTTCGTTCAAGTCTGATGTAATCGCAGTCTCCTTACTTTAACTAACTAAATGAGATCAACAACCTGGGAACATTATCCCTAAAGAAAATTTCACAACCCTTTAGAATGAATGAATGAATGTTTAAGTTATTTATAGACGCTCAACCCTGGTAAGGGCATATAGCATCTAAACGTCAACAATATAAAACGTTTCTATATATAAGACAATTTCAAGTGACCAGATGTTACAACCCTTTAGAAAAACTGCTTAATTTATTTTTCTCAGGATAAATCGCTGACATGACTATAAGAAAGTTTCATTCAGCTCTTTTTCCTGGGCATCTCATGGACCATTGCTCTTGACGGACATTTTTTGCATTTTTTTTCAACATTCCATTGAAACTTTGTGCCCTTTTTTCGAAAAACCTTTTAAGCACTGGGAATAGGGCTAACGTTCAGCCCTAAGTAAGTCTGAAAGGGAACACTGTCTGCCAAATGTATATACTCTCCCAGGGTACATCTAATAGCTGGTTAATTTTAAATATGCCAGGACAAAACAAAACGAACAAAGTGGCATGTGCTCCAAACGAAGACTCCGATCAGCCTGAACATGTGCCCAGTCTGATCAGAGTATTCTCTACGCACTTAAAGGATAGCTTACTGTCTAAGCTTCCTCCATGCCAAAAGCCTGAGTCTTCGCTGGGTGCACATGCCACTTTGTTGGTTTTGTCATGTTGCAGCTAAACTTACTGGTATTTCAAAGACAGAAACACAAGAATCTGGCTCGAACGTTGTTTTATTCATGATCACAAAAAAGTGACGCAAGTTGTTCTGGTCACAAATTGCTCTGATGTAAACGTAAGCAAAAATAACAAATTAACTGAAAGTTGTAAAGTAGTTTTACAAAGTATAAAAACAACAGCATGAAAAGCAGATGAAAAGAAATGGATGAATGGATGGAATAACATATTTAATCATACAGGTGATAATTTGTTAAAGACTTCAGACCAATAATTTTACTATGAAATGTATGTTTTCAATATAAACCAAAGTGTATTACTTAATACCTGTGCCTCTTTGGCAAGCAATAATTTCGAGATCTATGGCTTTCATATTCCAAAGGAGCTAAAAATTCCAAAGGGCTACAATATAAGTTCATAATTTTTCCAAAGTTCTCCATTAAAACACAGGTTGCAGTCCCTTGTTAGAGCCACCTTGATAAGCTGGTTCCAATGAGGGTCAACAACTTGAGTTTTTATGGAAAATGAACCATAAACCAACCCTGTAGGTCTTTCTCTTTTTTTTACCGATTTTAACAAACTCTTTAATCCTACTGCTTGATAACTAACTTTGTAAGTTTCAAGTTTGTCATACCGTAATGTGTGTGTATATTGGGACACCTAAAATAATGAATTTTCCATTTGGGACAAATGGAAAATTTATTATTGTAGGTGTCCCAATACTTAAGCACATTAGTAGTCTATCCAATGCTTTTTTGTAAGATTTCAGGGTCATGAATTTTCTTCACAAACTGTTCTGCAAAATGGTGGGTAAAGCTTTGTTAATTTCAAGTGCACTGTCACAATATCAAAATGTCTTGACAGATCTCATCTTCATCTGTCCGATTTAATGATGATTTTGTACTTCACATGTCTGCTGTATTTATATGTTGCTCAGGACTAGTAAAGATTTGCTCCAATATTTGAACGGATTTAATCAACTTCTTCAATGGTTGGCCCCTGACCTCCTGCGCCTCCCCCTGGGGCAGCACCAGCACCACCGGCCCCGAAGTTGGGCATACCTCCTGGCATACCGCCAGCACCAGGTGGAGCTCCGCCAGCAGCATACAGTTTCGTGATGATTGGATTACAGACCCCTTCAAGTTCTTTCAGCTTGTGTTCGAACTCTTCTTGTTCAGCTAGCTGGTTGCTGTCTAACCAGGATATAACCTCATTACACTTGTCAATGATGGTTTTCTTGTCCTCCTCGCTGATTTTGTCTTTCAAGTTGGCATCTTCTACTGTGGATTTCATGTTGAATGAGTAGCTCTCCAGCTGATTCTTTGCAGTTATACGGTTCTTCTGCTTGTCATCTTCAGCCTTGAACTTCTCTGCATCATTGACCATTTTGTCAATTTCTTCTTTGCTGAGACGACCTAAATACAAAATAAAGTTGGCATACAGTTCGAGTATCATGAAGGGAGATACATGTAACAGAATGCTGGATCACTGAAGAATACTCTGCCAGTTTAATACCAAGCATTCCAGTTCCACTGGAATGCTTGTGTTTTAAACTAGCAGAGTATTTTTAAAAATAAATATTATCTGATATAAAATCTCAGTAATAACCAGTCACCACAACTAAAACTCAGAGAAGTGAACCAGAGCTGGGTCAGACAGCATAACATGTCCTGAACTGCTGCTTCTAATGATCAAGAAGGAAAACCGACCTGCGGAAATGATGAGACATCAGCCCAAAACTCTGCTTAATTTATCTTGACATACTGAAGCTGTAGTAATCTAGTTTTTATCATATCTTATTCAGTTATAAAATGGCGCTTTTCCATCTATAGATTGACACAAATTATCTCAGTCTTGTTCAATCCTGCTGTTTTTCCCTTCCAAAACAATCCCAGGTATCTAAATCTGTTTTTGAGACAGATGTATATTTTGGGGAATATTTAAGACTTTTGGGATTGTTTTATGAAGCGAAAAACCCAGTACAAACTTCTTCATACATGAATTTATTTAAATCATGTCCATTTTGCATTCTGGTATTAAGTGTGGCCTATTTACTGTTTATATATATGTTGAGTAACTTCATCCCAAGTTAAGTTCTGACTTCAAACCATTTAATATGAGAGAATTTGCTGATATAAATTTGTGTTCATTTACTCAGGGCTGTAGAAATACCAAAATTTTCTACTTGTCCATGGACAAGTAAACAGACAAAATTAACTTGTCCAAACAAATACCTTCTTGCCGAGAAAAAAAGGTACACATGAAATAAGGAAAGAATGATAGATGATGAATAGAGGAAGAGTGGAACTTGATGACAGTTTTTGGCTTATTGTCATAAAGTTTTGATTTAAAACATATCTTGTGGGAACCTGTTAGAGTTGCCTCGATGAGGTAATTCTAACAGGAACCCACAACATACGTTTTTATGAGAAAATATGGAATATATCTCAGAATTTTGAATACTTGTCCCTGGGCAAGTAAACTGAAATTTCTCACTTGTCCAGAGTGAAACAGGACAAGTAGGACAAGTCGGGCATAGTATTTCCACAGCCCTGCTTTACTGTTAGAATCCTTTTTTGTTAAGAACTGGGAAAAATCCCAGTCAAAACCCGCAGTATAGCTCTAAATAAGATATGAGTAAATTGTAATTCTACCATCATTTTTATTTCTTCACAAAGGTGTGTCATGTGACTTGTGTTCCCTTTAAAAGGTTCTATTCAGAGGTCACACAGAGCTCTAGATAAGAGGGCGTATTTGATGATAATTAGGGATAACTTTTGTTAATTCTACATATAAACATACGTTGTTACCCCTCATCTGAACAGTCTTGACGAGACGGTTTAGTTAAGGCGTCACAACATATGATTTCAATAAGAAATAAAAAAAATTATCCCAAATTATCCTCAAATACTCCCCTTTATCTACTGCTCTGTCACAGCATGTTTCATCAAGACAGAGAAGAACTTATCTCCAGAGCTCCAGAAATGGTTGGGTTTCGAGGGTAATTCTGAGAATTTTTTTATTCACACCGAAAACATACTTTGTGACCCCATTTTAGAACTGTCTTGCCAAGATGGTTCTATTGAGTGGTCAAAACATGTTTTTAAGGACAAGTATCCCTAAATCATCTCTGTTACCCCTTCTGTATGTATCTCTTATCTCAGAGCTATTGAAAGGCAAAAAAAATATAATTACCTTTGTCGTTGGTGATGGTGATCTTGTTCTCTTTACCCGTACTCTTATCAGTAGCCGAGACATTCATGATACCGTTGGCGTCGATGTCAAAGGTAACTTCAATCTGGGGAACACCTCTTGGTGCCGGTGGAATACCAGTTAGTTCGAACTTTCCTAGAAGATTGTTATCTTTGGTCATGGCTCTTTCACCTTCATACACCTGGATCAATACTCCTGGTTGGTTATCAGAGTAAGTGGTGAAGGTCTGAGTCTGTTTGGTAGGAATGGTAGTGTTCCTCTTAATGAGAGAGGTCATCACACCACCGGCAGTCTCAATACCCAGAGACAGTGGGGTGACGTCTAACAGGAGGAGATCCTGAACTGCTTCAGATTTGTCTCCGTGAAGGATGGCAGCCTGGACAGCTATTTTAAAAACAATAAAAATTGCCATTATTAAGTATCCTTAAATCATACATGGTTCAAGTTCAAATCCCACTCCTGACAAGAACTGTGAATTTGATACTTTTACTGTAAAAATCATAATATGGCACACCTAAAATCACTACCATAACTGTTCTAAAAATAGTCAGTTTGGTCATCCAAAGCAGTAATGAATCAGACCCTAATCAGACTGCTTCTCCATGAGACTCTAATTCACCATGGCAACAGGTGATTTTTCCGTGTTAATATTAAAGCAATGTCAAATTAGACTATAAGTGATTTTTCATCTAATCAGAGAAGCAACTTGTTAAATAAAGATTAATATGCAGCAGTTTAATGATTACACGAATAATTACTGGACAGTGCTTGTGACAGGATCAAAATGCTTGTGACAGGATGAAAACTTTTAAATCAGACTAAATGTTTGTGATGGCTGATGGATGTGCAGGCTGATTCCTTTTTTCTTGTTTAAACATGCTGCAGATTACATTCCAAGCCCTAAGGTTATAAAACTTGAGTACATTCTCAAACTCAAAATAAAGCACACTGATTGGCTGCTTCGGAGCACAAAATAAAGCATACTGATTGGCTGCTTCCGATCACATGCTCCGAAGCAGCCAATCAGTGTGCTTTATTTTGAGTTTGAGATTATAGTCAAGTTTTACAACCTCGAACCCTGGTGATGCCAATCACGTTAATTTCTCAAGATTTGATTGTGTTGATCTGCAACAACTTTTCTGAATATGAACCCTATTATTCAGAGCTTATGATTATTACCCTCACCGCAAGATATGATGATATATAAACTGGAAATATATAACAGAGCAAATGTATCCCCAAATTCAAAATGCACTTGAACAGGCCCGCTGTCGGCTTTTGAAAAGTGGTATGGCCATGGAACGCCCCGAGTGCCGAAGTCACAAGTGGGGGACAGCACGATAGGGGGTACTCCCCTCTTGTAAGGGGGGTGCGGGGGACCTCCCCCGAGAAAATTTTTGAATTCAGGACGTCTCTGGAAGTGATCTTAATGCATTTTGAGACCATTCTGCTAGTGAAACTCAATTTATTTTATGAGTATTTGCTATATTCAAATGCTACCCCAGCTTTTAAAGACTGCCGAAGGCACGAGCACGAGAGGGGGGCCCTTCCTCTTGTAAGGGGGGTTCTGGGGACCTCCCCCGTGAAAATGTTTGAATTCAGGACGTCACTAGAAGCAATTTTAAGGCATTTTGAGACCATGGTAAAGAAGGAATAACGGAAAAAAGTGGTCGGGCCAATACCATATTCGGCCTAATGAAAAAAGTGGTACGACCAATACCATATTCGGCCGAATAAGTGGTCCAGCCATGGCGACTGCCTTGTTGAAACCTGACTGTAAAATAGACTTTTAATAAACATAAATCTGTTAAACTTAAGTTACATATTCAATTTACCTGCTCCATATGCTACAGCTTCATCTGGGTTGATGCTCTTATTCAGTTCCTTTCCATTGAAGAAATCTTGAAGGAGTTTCTGTACTTTGGGAATACGAGTTGATCCACCGACCAAGACAATATCATGGATGGAAGACTTGTCGAGTTTTGCATCTCTAAGAGCCTTCTCCACTGGGTCCATGGTTCCTCTGAACAGGTCTGCGTTGAGTTCTTCAAATCTTGCTCTTGTGACGCTGGTATAGAAATCGATACCTTCAAAGAGAGAGTCAATTTCAATACTGGCTTGGGTGCTTGATGACAGTGTTCTCTTTGCTCGTTCACAGGCTGTTCTGAGACGACGTACTGCTCTCTTGTTGCCACTTAAATCTTTCTTGTGTTTACGTTTGAACTCCTGGGTGAAGTGGTTCACCATTCTATTGTCAAAATCTTCACCACCCAAGTGAGTGTCTCCTGATGTTGATTTTACTTCAAAGATGCCGTCTTCAATTGTAAGGATGGACACATCAAAAGTTCCACCTCCCAGATCAAAAATGAGGACATTTCTCTCTCCACCAACCTGCAAAGACAAATTTCTTATTATTATACAAATCAAGTGACATCATTTTATTAGTGAACAGTGAGCAGACAATATATCGGGGGCCTGTTGGTCAAAACTAAAGATATTGCTAGTTAACCTGACGTTAAAATTTCAAATGTATTGGATGCAAAAACACTGCCATTTTTTGCCGTATAAATGTAAAAAGCAATCATTTTCATCAGCAAAAAATATTAGCACACTTGGATTTTATGTGTACTGAAAGACTCGAGGAATCCTTGACTAACGACTTTGTAAAGCTAACAATGCTTTAAATAACGGGGCCCTGGTCTCAGAAAATGTGTATTTTATAATAATTCTGGCATAATTTTTCTCGTTTCTCAACTGTCAGTCAAACCATGATGTGATTAATGAGAACTGCCTTAATGAGGTGGTTGCCTTTTACGCAGATAACTTACAGAAATCATCCTTGTTCCTTTAAAAAACAGACCCCCCCCTTTTTTTTTCTTTTTTTTTTGGAGGGCAACGTCATCTGGGAAGTAAACAGGAAGTCACATCAGTTGTTTCCCTTTGTAAAATAACTGGGAATTAAAATTAATACAATACATTCTCTCAGCCTTGTCTAAACTTACCTTTTTGTCTAAACCATATGCAATAGCGGCAGCTGTTGGTTCATTGATGATACGAAGAACGTTCAAACCAGATATAGTTCCAGCGTCTTTTGTAGCCTGTCTCTGGGAGTCGTTGAAGTAAGCTGGTACTGTCACGACAGCATTTGTCACAGTCTGAAAATATTATGCCACAAATAGTCTAAATCTTGGGACAAACAGGTCCAAGCAAACAGTGTAGACCCAGATCAGACTGCTCCTAAAAGGAGCAGTCTGATCAGTGTCTACATTGATTGCCATTTCAATGCATCACTGCCTTGTTATACTAAAGTTTAAACTGTTCCATTTTTAGACTTGAGGTAAAAATTTTAAGTGTCCCAATTTTTATGAACTATGGTGAACAACTGATGACACATGCTCCAGAGCAATTAGCCAAACCATACTAGAAACATCCTCACTATAGCATGTACATCAGTAATCTTCACTATTATGTTCATCAAGGTTCACAGATTGTATGCAATAGGGAAAGACTATTATCACTCAGCTGTTCAGAGGCACACACTGATCTCAGTCTTTCCTGTAAGGTAACCTTACAGTAAGGTACATTTTCATGTAATGCCAATAATATGCTTCTAATGAAAAATCTAAAGGTTTTAACTTTGAGGACTTCCTGAGAACCTAGAGAATTCCCATTTATTCTATTTCAAAAAGGAGTGGCAGCAGAGCAGTGGATAACACACTGGACTACCAATCCAGGGATCCCAAGATCAGTCTTCACGAAACTCCGTCTGACCGCCTGACATGTCTGGTAAAAAGTCATTCGGTCTGGTAAAAATATTCAGAATTTCCTAGTACATTTTAATCATTTTACCATATTCGGTCCCGTAAACTCTCGCAGACTTTCGTGAACTCTGCTTGAAGATGGACCCCTTACGGGATCCCACGATGGATCCCTTGCTTCTCTGGCCTTTTGGATGAGACTCTGAATCGAGGTCCAGTCTCCGTATGACCTAGTTGTTGGTGGAATGTTAAACCGGAGTTTGATTGATTGATTTATTTCGATATCACAGATCAGCATTACATGATAAAACCAGGGCTCTCACACCCCTTTTTGGGAATGGGGCCGGGGCCTTTAGAATTGGGGAAAAATAGCGTCGTTTTGTCTAAAATTGGGAAAATTTTCATTGTTTTATGTGTGAAGTTTTCATTGTCAGACCAACATAACTGACATATGGTATTATTATATATTTTCAGAGGAATCCAGTCAATAAGCAGACATAAATCTAGCAGATAGTGAATCATAATGAACTTTATCAAATAGTTGGGATATTAGATAGTAACAAAACTATTTGTGTGTGTGGAGTTTTTTCTTTCTTTCCTTTGAACTGGCAACTTCCCTATCTTGCCACTCTCAATTGGAGACAAGACTGGGACCGAGAAAAAAAGTGTTTCAATATAACAACAGTATAACACTCTAGGTTGAAGCATCTGTGAACTAAGCATAATGTGAAGTTGAGAGAAAGTGGACTGTCACAATGCAGAACATGACAAAACTTTCAGTCCTGCAAGTACAAAACATCCACGGTATGTCACTATCACTGTACTAACTCTTGAATGTCCCGGTAATCCTGTTTATGATTTTGGATATGGCCGAAAATGTCTGTGAAAATTGATTCAGGTACGAAAAGCAAAAACAGCAGAATCATCCACCATAGGTGAAAACTCCGATCAAATTTTAGCATTGGAAGGCCATCTATCTATCTAGTTATACTAAGGCTTTAAATTAAAGAATAAGTCAAAGTATTGTTCACCACAACAATATTGGCCCTTGAAGAAAAGAAAATATTAACAAATTGCAGTGAAATTCGCTAGGCTACTCGCCCTCTAATGAAAGGGAAGTAACTCTAACAGTACATGACTACATGATAAAACCCGGTACCACTTTCCAGTAACAAAACATGACGATCGTGATTGAAAATGTAATCGCTTCCCGATTTTTAAAGTTATAAATTATGTTAACATTTTTAGTTTCAGGTGGTTTTAAATACATTTTGCACTGATGCAACTGCAGTATTCTTGGACCAAACAGGCTTAGTCAGATTGGGAATTTTTCATCTGGAATTGGGAAACAAACATACTTTTTGGCATTGGGAATGGGGCCGAATTTCGGCCCCAAATTTCGGTGATCGAGAGCCCTGAAAACAATGGGATATTAAATATACATATAAAAAATACACATTTAAAATATCTCACATTTGAATGTACCATGGCTTGCCAATCAATACCAAGGATAACACAAAAATAAAAAGAGAAAGTGATTTCTTTTATTTCCATTGTGGTCCTTAAGGGACCGACCATTTGATATTCTGGGGGGGGCCTGGTATTCTTGATGGAGACAGGACATTTTATTTCACTGGCCTCTGGAAACAATTTCTTTTTTTTTCACCATGTGGGAGCTAATTTATTTTTTTTACAAACTAACTCAAACAGGTTATTTTTTTTTTTTTAATTTTATAGCTGAACTATCAGATCCTTGTTTACTTGACCTTAATATCCTTTTATTTTACCCACATCAGTATTTTAGACCTTTTTTCTCACAAAAAGAACATGGTGCTGTCTTTAACCAGGCCAAGGGCATGGCTTAGCTTGCTTTTGCAAAGCATGTTACTCTTTTCATCTAAGGTACAGATACAAACATCCCTGTATGAGTTTGGCTAAAAATTAGGCCTTAAATTAGGGATATTTTGGCCAAAATTTAGGGCTATTTTGGCAAAGTTTTTGGGCTAACATTAGGAATTTAAGTTTTTTTTCTATCCCAATATATGCCTAACCATGCTTATTCGTACTTTAGAAAGTTTGATAAATACTTACATGATAGAGTCACATTACTCACATGATAGAGTCACATTATACATGAATGGCCATTAATAAAATGGCCGAAAGTTATGTGCTAAGAAGTTAACAAAGGGGGATCTGGGGGGCGCAGCCCCCCAGAAGCTAAAGCAATTTCCCAATTTCAATGGCAATTTTAAGACTGGAAACAATAGAGAAAAACTAGGAATGATTATAAAAATAGGGGTTTTTATATTAGGACTTTTGCCTTTTAGAGGGTTTATTGTGCCATAATGGTTTTGTCTCCCATACGCTAGTGACTCTTTTGCAATTCAGTTTTAGTTGAAACATTTACTTAGTAATGTGGCAGATCAATAATACATGTATGTGAATGTTGCATAGGATGTTTTTGTAAATGTATGCACATGCGGGCCCGCTGGTGTAAATCAATTGTAGATAATATTAAAACATCACTATAAATATGGGGGTCTGGGGGGCGCAGCCCCCCAGAAGCCAGAGACATTATAAAAACTCTATTCCAATGGAATTATCTGCAGACAATAATTTTTTTTTTAATTTTTTGGGTGGAGACAGGTTATTTTTTTCTCTTACTTTTGAGGCCAGATTATTTTTTTTGAACCCCCTTATGAGCCAGGATATTTTTTTCTTGCATATCCAAAGACAGGGAATTTTTTTGATAAATATACCAGGCCCCCCCCCAGAATATCAAATGGTCGGTCCCTAAGGATTGATTGCAAGTCACAGTGAGGCACAAAATCATAAAATGGTAGACCTTTGAAACCTAAAACTGACCATTAAAATACAAGGAAAGAACGTTAAAACATTAGATATATACATTAGAAACCACTAAGAATGCAATAAGATCAAGTCTAATACACGTCAAATTTTTATACTATTAGATCTAAAAAATATTCTTTAACCGCCCTTTTAAAATTATGAAAACCTTGTATTTCTTTTACACTATTTGGGAGACTATTCCACAGAATACAACCATTGTACGCAAACGACTTCTTGCCAAAACCTTTCACTTCAGGAATTGAAAAACATCCATTTTCTTGAAACCTAGTTGCATATGAATGAACAGAAGCTGCTGGTACAATGTGCTCACCTATGTAATTAGCAGATTTCCCAGATTTGATTTTAAAAACATGGTTAAGGACTATCTGATCAACCCTTCGTGAAACTGGTAACCAACCAAGAAATTTGAATTCATCAGACCCTACATGCGACCTTGTATCCATTTTCAAAACAAACCGGATAAGTTTATTTTGTGTAATTTGAAGTCTGTTTTTCAACATTTTGGATAAACCAATATACCAGAAAGAGCAGAAGTTGACTCTATTTCAAAAAATGATATGCCTGGTCATGGTTAGACTTGCCCAAGACTGTAAATTAATATAAATTAATATTCTTTTTTATAATTTTTCAACATTTTAGAAAAAAAGAAAAGAAAGAAAATGTTCGTGTTTAAAACTGTGTTAAATTTACATATTCTATATTTCTATATTCAGAATCAGAGAGAACTTTGAAAGGGACTTTCTCATATTATTTCACTTAAAGGGACTTTCCGGTTTGAAAGTGGAATGTAGATAATATAGGGTCTTGAGAAAATCTAGGTCATGCTGGTTCTACTCTAGTGAAAGACTGGTCATTTAGGGGATAACTGTATTGAAAATTGTCATTTGGGGAAGAAAATCATCAGTTTTATGGTCGGAAATTTCGTTTTACAGTGATGTGCCAGCAGTCGTAAAACTCAATTTGCGACCATAAAAGCAACAATTTACCTCCCTAAATTTATGACAATTTTCAATACAGTTATCCCCATTCTAATGCACTTTTTCACCTTTCAAAATATACTACTATGCACCCATCACAAGTGCTTTCAGCAATGTAAAACTAGACGTCAGCCAGTCAGAAGCGCCGTTTTATAATGACGTCGGATTTGCAACAGTATATCGCAGGATATGTATACTGTTGTAAATTTTGACGTTATCCAATCAGACGTTGTGTTACATTCGTAAGTGCATTAGATTTTTTTTTTTTGGTGTGTGTGTGTTATTTGCTAGATGTTTTGCGTAAGAAAAAAAAGATCTAAGAAGTACCACTATATCAGTCCTACTATTTACCTTTCCTAAGTAGGCTTCTGCAGTCTCCTTCATCTTTACGAGGATCATTGATGAGATTTCTTCTGGAAAGAAGGTCTTGTCTTCACCTTTATATTCCACTTTACATTTAGGTTTACCACCTTCACTGATAACTATGAAAGGCCAGTGCTTCATGTCCGACTGTACTGCACTTTCCTCAAATTTTCTACCAATCAGTCGTTTTGCATCTAAAAGTATCAAAACACATAAACCCCCTTAAAAAATCTTATTCTAGATCGATACTGTGTTTCTTTGTTTATAAGATGGGGCTTTCCGTTCCAAAGCTATCCCAAAAATCTAGATCCATGTTACAAGATGGATCTAGATTTTATGGAATTTTAGAAGGGAAAAATCTATCTCATAGTAGACTGATGTACATAACTGAGGGCATTCTAAAGATGTTAAAAAATACCGTTTGACAGCCAAATAAATACTGTAAAGTGACTAAAGTCAGAGCTCTAGATAAGAGGGGTATTTGATGATAATTGAGGGATAATTATTTTTATTTCTCATGGAAACCATATGTTGTGACCCCTCATCTGAACCGTCTCGTTGAGACAGTTCAGATGAGGGTCACAACATGTTTTCGCTGAGACGGTTCAGATGAGGGGTCACAACATGTTTTCGCTGAGACGGTTCAGATGAGGGGTCACAACATATTAACAAATTCATCCAGAATTAACAAAAATTATCCCTAATTATCACCAAATACTCCCTCTTATCTAGAGCTCTGAAAGTATAACCCCCATGAGACCGGTCCTGATCAGAGCTCTTAATAATTTAACTGAATGTTTTGTCAGACAGACTGACACTTAACGTAACAATTCCACAATAACTGTGGAATTACTACTTTGTCAGATGAAAGTCGTGTCAGACAAAAGAATACTAAGACAATCAAAATCATTTCAAAGATTCAATGATACAGCGGAAAAACCAGTCAAGTGATCAAACTAAGAATCAAGTCATTACTGTGACAACAGTTGGATAATCAGTCAGTGCAGACTTGGCTTTTACATTCAGAAATTTATGTATATTGTTGCAACACCCACAACTGGGTAAAAAATAAAATTTTGTTTGTTTGCAATTGCCTACGTATATTATCTTGATTCAACTGACAGGTGACTATTACTGTAGGTACAGTGTTCTTATAATCTCTCAGTGTGTTATATCGAACTTCTTGATAGACAGAGACAACTGTACATGCAGACTCATCTTCGGATTAAGGAAATAATTTGATTGCATATGCAGATCTAGACAATATTTTATCTGTACCTTTGTTTGATGTTTGAATAAAGGGATATTTAATTATTTTTTGCTTTGCATATATAGTTTTATGGCTGTTATAAAACATATTTAAAATTTTCTAGGTGGAAAGAGACCAATTTTCCAGTAATTCCCGGGAATTACCATTATTTCCCGGGAATTACCAATATTTCCCGCTGTCCTGGGAAATATGAGTATTTCCGCCTTTTTGACAACCTTGATTCTAAACATGTCGGCAAACACAGAAATGAATTGGGTATTTCTTTTCTGTTGATGCCCTGGAAATTCCGCCAGTAAACGAGAATGAAGAAATTGGAAGACACCAATGATGAAAAACAATCAAGTGGTGAAAAAAGCTGAGAAATCCTATGCAAATAATTTCAAAATGAGAGGCTGCAAAAGCCTCCATTTCATTGGCTTTGTCACGATGATGCGAAAAAAATCTGTATACCGGTACAGCAAAACAAAAATAACGCTATTTACTGCTGTTCTATGGTAAGTTAGAAGTGTTGGGTGTTCAAAATGCCAAAATCCTGGTAACTGATCATGAAAAAAATTCTGGCCCCTTTGAAAACAACTGGTGGCCCCTTTTTTAAACATTGATGGGCCACTGGCCCATTCTGACAAATTTCTAGATTGAACCCTGGTCAGTGCTGCTGCCTTTAATAAGTAATGATGCAAGAGAACACAAGACAGAATACACATACTACTTTGGGCATAAAACTTCCCACTCTCTTATTTAATATTTCATTTTATTATTCCTATTTTTATTCTGACATTTTCATTTCTACTTTCATTTTCATTTCTTGGAGAATGACGTTTTATCTTCGATCTACTTGAACACTGAGCAAACATTTTTGGTCAGATTTAGGGAAAATAATAGCTGAATAATAAAGATTGATTTATAAGCTGTCAATTATCATTAAACTTCAATGATTTCAACAGTCCACTTTGCTAGATTGACCTGGATTCTTTGGTTTAGGGTTTTTCACTTTCCATTGGCATCCATTTTGTTTTACAAAAGTCGGTAAATACAAAAATGATAATTTTGAACGAAATTAACAAATACAATAAAAACAGTCTATAGAAACACAGAACAATGTAATTTGTTGTACAAATATGTATTTTTGCGGAAAGAAACATTAAATATGTGTGACACAATGGGAAGAAATATTCTAATCAAATCTATATTAATTTTATTTCGCTGAAGAAAAAAATTCTTGCTTTAGGACGCTGTTGAATTATAGGATTTGTTTGGATTAGAAGCCATTTGTAGCTTACGGGAGCTTACTTTTCGATCGTTTTTCCTCCAATTTATTGGTTAACAGTCAATGGAAAGTTGATAAGTGCTTTGTCTTTTGACAGGTTTAACATGTACTAAACACAAGTAGGTCTGTTTTTCTTTTTAAGGGCAATTTTGCAGACCTGGGGCCAATTACATGCCAATGTAATCGATTACAATTACAATTACTTTTTAAAATCATGATTACAGATTACATTACAATTACATTTTTTCTCAATGTAATTGATTTCAATTACAATTACTTTGCAAAGTAATCATGATTACTTTATGATTACATGTGATTACATTATACAAGTGTACAGAATGGTCATGACTGTGAAAGTGCAAAATCGCAATATTCAAAAAGACTTAATTTATACCTAAATCAGCAAATAATTGTTGGCTTACATGTGTGCTAATAGGTAAGACTGAAACAATTTTTGAAGAACTTGACTTACTTTTTAATCTGAACAAATTTTATTTAGCAATCTGCAGTTACATGTAATGTGCATGCAATGACTGTATGCTATTTATGAAGTTTGATAAATTCAGAAAATGCTATGTGCCAGGTCCTAAATGTAAAGCACATGCTTCAATATTTTTTTTTCTATCACTTATTTTACCTTTTATTTCAAACATCAGAAATATGTTTCCAATGTCATAAAATTGCTTGTGAAAGACTAGTTCAAAGTCTTCAAAGCAAGGAGCCACACACTTCCTGTAAATTATTAATTTCAAAACATCTGAGCTATCAATGTATACATATATATTTCATTTTTCATTTTCATCTTTTTCTTGCCCACCCTCAGTCTGACAAAAATTCAAAGTTAATAAGTTGGCCCATAAATGGGAGAGAAAGGAATTAAAGTATTGGCTTTTTGTTGTATGCAATACACAGGTGTCATTAAGTAGACAGGTGTTATAGTTAGCTCAATCCACAAAGAAGGTGTGGAAATAAGAGTTGAGTTGTACTGCTCAATTCTGCACCAATAAACACAGAACAGTCAGTATTCTGAAAAACATCTTTAACACTTGAACCTGCCTGTCCAAAGTAAAGATGATAAATCATGTCAATCAATCATAAAAATGTAAGTCAACCAAGGCAGCTACCAGTCTTAACCAGAAATACCCTGCATTCAAGAATACCAAAATCACACAGTTTTTTACATAATAACAAATTTATCCTTAAAAATTAACCCATAAATGCCTAGCATCTCATAAAAAGAGACAAGTAGATATTGCAGACCCAGATCAGATGTTCAGATGCAGCATTTTGGTCAAGATCTTTACTGCTGGCATAATTTTTTTAACAGTTTGTATAAAAAAAAATGTAAAAAAAAAAACTATCAAATTTGTGAGGATAGAAGAGTCTGCCAGTCATAAATGTGTATAAGAATGCATATTTATGACTATGATACTGCTTAAATTTTACCCCTGAAAAGAGTTTAAAGGGAATTCTGTCAGTTTCTTAATTTGGTCTGCTGCCTTTTGTACACGAATTAGATCAGTTTTTAGCTCACCTGAGCCGAAGGCTCACAGGTGAGCTTATAGTATAGGCAGGCATCCGTCGTCCGTTGTCCGTCGTCCGTCAACATTTTCAAACGACATCTCCTCTGAAACTACAAGGCCCATTGTAACTAAATTTCATATATAGCATCTATAGGCAGGGGGAACGAATAATGCTGTTTTTTATCCAAATTGCTTCGGAACTTTGGTTGCTATGGCAACTTAAAGTTTCCATTGACTTGTATGGGAAAAATTGAAAATTTGCATTTATTGCTATGTCACTGCAGATATTTTGACAAAACTTTTACAGAAATGTTCCTTGAGTAGTCCTCCATCAACCACATGAAATTTATGTCAATTGCACAATTTGGCTGGTTTCCATGGCAACCGAATGGTTAAAAATAGAAAAAATATTCAAAAATCATCTCCTCAGAAACTATGCAACCACCAACCAATAAAGCTCAAACTTCACAGAAAGGATCTTGGCACTGCCCTATATAAAAGTACTGTTTTTCTTGGCAATTGCTTTAGCAGTTTGGTTGCTATGGGAACTTAAAGTTGCCATTGACTTATAATGGCAAAATAGAAAATTTGCATTTATTGCTATGCCACTGCAGATATTTTGACAAAACTTTTATAGAAATGTACCTGGAGTAGTCTTGAACCAGCCTTGTTAAATTTATACAAATTGGGCAATTTTTCTGGTTGCCATTGCAACCGAATAGTTAAAAATGGAAAAATATTAAAAAATCATCTCTGCATAAAGTGTGTGGCCAATAAAGCTCAAACTCTACAGAAAGAATCTTAGTACTAGCCTCTATGTAATTACTGTTTTTCATGGCAATTACTCAATTAATTACTTAATTAATTAATCAATTACAAGTAATCACGATTACAGATTACAATTACCCCAGGTCTGCAATTTTGTCTGTGACATCAACTGATGGTTAATGACGCAAATGAAAAACATCAATGGTAGATGAGAAATTGGGTATTCAAAGAAAGTAAAAATGTAAATACCAGCATAAAAACATAAAATATGGACGTCAGAATACACGATATCTAATATTATGGTCAGAATACACGATATCTCATAGTATGGGAGTAGTTTTTCTGGTATAAACTCTTGACATACCGAAAATTGTGTTTTGTGGGTTCATGGCCACTTGGTTCTTGGCAGCATCGCCTATCAATCTCTCGGTGTCTGTAAATGCTACATAGCTGGGTGTGGTTCTGTTACCCTGGTCGTTGGCAATTATTTCAACTTTTCCATGCTGGAAAACCCCTACACAGGAGTATGTGGTGCCTAAATCAATTCCAATAGCTGGGGCCTTTGCCATCTTTTACTGAAAAGAGAAGAGTTAGGGTCAAGTCGGGTAAATTCTGACAGTGTCATTGATTCCTTTGTATGTCAGTTGTTTGGAATTAAAACAAAATAAGCGGGGCAAACAGTGAAAATCCTGATGTGACGGCTCAAAATGAGCTGTCTCATCTGGCTTTTCACTGTTTGCAATGGTATGTCCGAATTTACCTGCTGTCTGAAGTTACCCGACTCGATCAACCTTATATCCCGTTGAATTAATTTTTTTTTTATCTCATACTAGTTCTGGCACAAAGTGCATAGCTGAACTGATCATGACCATGAAGTGCATTTATTTTATTTGGTATTTCAAGCTACATGATTAGGACAGGACTGGATAATGGAATGCTGCTTAGCTGTACTTTGTGGCGTACCGTCTTGCTGGGCTGTACACTAACAATAACCTTCAACAATATTTTTTTTACAAACATGTAATTAGCGCTAAGCCTTGTGCGTAAACAAAAACAACTTTGGCTTTTGCCAATATTTTCCATATTTTGATAAAATATTTTTATTCAGCTTGAGGGCTTGAAATATTTAGAAATTGATTGACCTACTAGCACCTACTCATCTATCTTTTTGTTTCTCCCTCTCCTGGGAGACTGAAATACTTTACTCACATTTTACTCACGTAGTCGACGTCATAGAAAGTCATCTGTAAGTAAGGACGCATTTGAATTGTTTTTTCTCAGTCCGGTAGTTGCATCAGTCGCGTAATATGCTGGGTAGAATTTCAACATGCTGGGTAGAATTTCTGTGGGTGTCCCTTCCAGTGAGAATTCAACCGAATCTTAAAAGCTACTGTTTTAGGGACGAGTCATTTATTATCAGGTGGGGGGGGGGGCCGGGTACGAGTGATGTAAAGGCACATGGAGAGCTGATATCACAAATGCAGGCATTAAATTTAATTGAGCACAAAATCATCTACTTTACATGATTTTATAGACACTTTTGTACTGTTCTAGCAAATCAATGAAAAGTTTATTTTTTAATATGAAGCTGCCCATTCTTTTTGGGTCATTTCCATAAAGACTTTTAAGTTTTAAATTGTGAGTTAGAAAGAAAGGAGTCTGAAATTTTATAGTAATGGGGGGTCTGGGGGGGCGAAGCCCCCCAGAAGCTGAAACATTTATTTAAATGAAGACTGATGGAAGAATTCTGACCCCCCCCCCCATGCCAAATAAAACATATGACCCCCCTGCGCCAAGGCTTTTTTTATTTCCGACCCCCACCCAGTACATCACCAAAAAAAATCCGACCCCCCCCCTGAATGTACCCGGCCCCCCCCCCCCCCCCCCCCCAGCTGACAATAAATGACTCGTCCCTTATAAACCCAGTGCCAGTGGACGGGTTCGAACTCACGACCTTCATCACACTCGCAAAAAGGCGAAACTTGAGAAATACGTTTTTTGTGGGGTTTTTTACAGAAGCAGTCTCAAACTGTAATTATCCAGCTTCCTAGCGAAGAGCGTCGGTTCTTTGTGCGAACCGGCATAATCCCAGGTCCGCCACGCCAGCTCGCACTTGGGATTTCCGGCATTCCTTTCGTTTTCCTTAAAAACACCTATGTCTCACTTAACTTACTGAAACATTAAACATGAATATCGAATGTGCTTTTCTCTGTTAACTAATTACCTGTTTTTTGTGATCTAGAATAAATATGAGCCAATTTTCAGGCGTTCTTTTTTTTCAACACGCCGGGTACTTGTTCCGTTCCTGAGCAACTTCTGACACGAGGCTCGTGAGTCGGCGGATATGACGACATATCGAATGTTCCCGAAAAATTAATTTTAGTTCAGCCAATCATCTTCAGCAAATACTACTCAGCCAAAGTTTATAAATAGAACTAGGATTTCTCGATAAAATAGGAAACTTCCCGAAACCGGGTGTCCTGAATAGAATAGAATAGATCATTCCTCGGAGCAGTGCTCGCCAACGTATTCTTGGATCGTCGAGGGATAATTCTAGACGGAGAAAACAGTGTACCAACAGAGTCACCTAAGAAAACCCAGAATTTGAAAAGTAAACCCAGATCTGTGCTGAATAAAAAAAAACCCAGAAACGATTTGTAAAATATTGTATAAATCTTGTGTGATACTGTGGTTGAGGATATCTGTAGATATAGCCCCATATTCCAAAAAAAGTCCACACATCTACGACGCTGGATTCCAGTGGTTGTCCTATGAAGGACGGTCAAAGATTTCTACAAGTACAAGGAGCGGACAAGTTGACACTTTTACTTGGACTTGAATAAAATAGAATATTTTTATTCATAGATTTGAATAAAATGGAATATTTTATTGGGGGGGGGGGGGGGGGGGGTCGGAAATCAATAAGCCTTGGAGCAGGTGTGGGTGTGTGTTGGGGGGGGGGGGGTGAAAGTTTTCAGAATTATTCCTGAATTCAGGATTTTTGAGGCCAACTGTCCCTATATAAAGTATAGGAAAGCTCCTCATTTTAGGATTATAAACCATTGATTTCGGGATTTTGATATTTTGGAACTTTCACCCATGTATTAGGCATACTAGGGGATGGGGGGGGGAGAGAGAGGGCAGAATTCTTTCAACAGCCTTCATTTTTCAAAAAAAAATGTCTCAGCTTCTGGGGGGCTTAGCGGGGGGGGGAGGGCAGAATTCTTTCGTCAGCCTTCATTTTCAAAAAAAAATGTCTCAGCTTCTGGGGGGCTTTGCCCCAGACCCCCCCCCCCCCCATTACTCTCGAAATTTCAGACTCTGTTCTTTAAATTCCAAAAACTTAACGACATTTATAGAAATGACACAAAATAATAGGGCAGCTTCTATCCAAAAACATATCTTTTTATTAACTTGCTAGTTGGACAGTATATTGTCTATGAAATCATGTCGAGTAGATGATTTTGTTCTCAATTAAATTTAATGTCTGCGCTTGTGAAATCAGCTCTCCAGGTGGCTTGTCATTAGCAAAGCTACTGTGGCTGCGCCCCAGACCCCGCCTTCCCCATTAAGATTATTAACAATTTTATTGAATTATTAATATTATTAACAGCTTTATTTGGATTTCAAAATGGCCATAAGCAGAAGAAAGTGCAAGGATTGCAGACAAATTTTTAACAGACCATTAATCTGCAAGATTAATTAACATGTCAGAATAAGAAAATGTTCTTTGTGTTTCATACAGGTAATTCATTACTGACCGTTCCAAGGCGGTAGTTCTGTTGTGGTTCTCTGTTGCCTGTTTTTGGTGTCAGAGTTTCTGTGATGTTTTACCTTATGTATGTTCTTATTATTTTTGGTTCGGTTTGGGTTGCTGAGTGGCCGCCTTTTGGGAACAAGCTGCTCACTCGGTTGGCCATATGTTCTCTGTATCTTGATTATTTGTAATCTTAGTTGTTTCCAACTATGGTTTGAGGGCTGGATTTGGATTTTGATTGTTTCAGTTCCTGGTCTTTGCATACTTTTTACTTTGATTGAGATCGGTCTGACATAAAATAGGTAACATGGTGTGTGTGTGTGAAGGGTAATATGGTGTGTGTGTGTGTGTGAATAGAAGGTGGGGTGGGGGTCATAAACTTTTTTGTCACCGATCGGGGGGGGGGAGTCGGAAAAATTCTGGTGAGACTAGGGGGGATCGGAAATGTTTTGGTGAATCAGATGTACCCCCCAACACCCCCGAGACAATAAATGACTCGTCCCTAAGAAATAGATTCTTGCTTACAGTGATTTGTTGCCCATTATATCACTGGTTGGAGGTCAGTCGCGAAGGATATATCATGAGCGCGAAGCGCGCGTGATATTTGCACTGACAGCTGACCGAAAACCAGTGATATAATGGACAACAAATCATTTGTTAGCAAGAAACTATTTCGATTCTAACACAACAGAAACAACTTGATAGCAAGAATCTACTTCGATTCTAACACGCCAGAAACAACGTTTCCTTCAGATTTTCCAGTTTTCCGCCATGGTTTATAATATATGAAGAAATCCCGCAAACAAATTTGACTGTAACAGAGGCGTTTACATGTATTCCGTAAGCTTTTGATGCGAGAAATCGACATTACATAGGGGATATTTGACTTTTTCGTGAAAGTACTGCTTTTGGTGTTTATTCGGTGAAATAAAAATCGATCTTACACTGAAAAAGTCAAATAGCCTTTATTTCTGAAACAGTGAAATCGAAAGTGATAATTTCAATGTTTGAAATAGTGAGATTATCAATTTCGATTTCACCGAGAAATCTCTATAATTCATTGAAAAGTATAAAAGAAATCGTCTGTCTGCATGGAAATGAAAATTGACGTCACCAAATGAATAAAAATGACGTCCGAATGGCTCTAAATAACGTCACGCTAGTCCGCCCAGTGATTTGTCACGCAATATATCACTAGGTTTTACCATTGGCTATATAGACGACCAGTGTTAGAATACCCAATTAAAGACCCTTTCGGGCATAATAATTACAATACATATATTTTCAGATAGATATTGATTAAAAATGATTTAAAGCAAGACACAAGACTCCGTTTACCTCGGAATTAACATCAGTAAGGACTTGAGCTGGAAGAAGCACGTAGATTATGTACAATGCTGCAGAAGCCCATAGAACCATAGGCTTTCTACGGTGCAACCTTCGGGATTGTCGCCAATAGTCAGATCAGCATCCTACAGTGCTATAGTCCAGCCAGCCCTTGACCGGGCTTTGGACCCCCACATCACGGAAGAAATTAACACACAAGACAAAGTACAGTGCAGAGGAGCAATATTTGTATGTAACGATTATTTTGACAGAACTCCCGGATAAAAAAAACTTGAATTAGTGAAGATAATCTTATCAGACAAAGACCTCCCTTTTTCATTTAAATAAATCACATTTTGGATAAAAAAAATGAAATTCATCTTCCACTTCATTCGATGAAAAGTTGGAACACGGGCAATTTTTTTGTTTTTGAATCTCTGTTTGTTTCACTGATCCTCGGGTCATATGCACTTATACTAAAATCGACTCAGAGATATTTCGTAAACTGCATTTATCTACGATCAAGGTCATAGCTGATTACAGTGGACGTAAAGCATCAAATAGATCAATCAATCTCTTGAAAGCTTTCGACACATACCCTTATGAATTACTTAAAGGTCCCATTGCTCTATCAGCATGAAATATTTTACCGTGAGGTATCGCTGCATTCTTCTCACTATAGTCTCGTCATTGCAAATGGCCGTGATTAGCCAACTTTAAACAAATAAAACATGCTTGAGTTTCACAAAGAAAGATTTGAAAAACGGTTTGGGTCATTTTAGCTGGCTGACCTACTTTTAATTTCATAAACTTAGATGAAACGGTAAAAATGCCATGTACAAGCGTGGGGCCCATTCATTTTCCCATTTTTGTTTTTATTTCATTGCTCGACAGGAAAATAGAAAAGGAAAATTATATTTTGCTCAGCCAGAGACGTAACTATAAGAAGACCTGAAGGCACAGGCTTCAGATTGTTTCTTGTTTCTGTATCTTCACCTCCATCGCTGGAAAACAATACAATACTTGTATGTGTAACATAAGATGAATAAAATCTTCTTGAGTCAAAGTCTACTTATACATAAATATTTACAGTTCTTAAAATTGTGGAGGGCGATAAAATATTACTATCCATCATCATCACCTTCATGTTGTATATACACAGGTCAATACACATTTCTGACATATATATCTGTGCTTCCTTTTCATATGTTCACATATCACTTTGGTGGCCTGGCCAGTAAGTTGCATTTTGTCACATGAAACGCATAGATAAGACGTCTGTTATGAAATTCCAAATCCGAGAGATTCTGTACTTTATACCTTCTCCTCTTGACAGTATCATTCAGTAAAAATGGCAATCTTTAATTAACCTGATTTTTGTTTCTGCCTTCAAGTGAATAAAACTATTTCTAGTCAAATTCTCATATGCCACACCATAACAGTTGAGGATTGGGTTTCTAGTAATCTCCAGTGTAGAACACTCCAGCAGATAATGCATAACAGTCTCAATGTATTTGTTACAGAGAAGACATGTAGGATCAATTTGAGTATTGTTAAATTTCTGTGTATTGGATTGATGTATATATGAACCACACTGCAATTTCAACTTTGCCGGCAGGCGGATAACATCACGAGAAGAATGTATGTTAATTTTCAGTAGGGGATGTATACAGCTCCAAACCATACAATAAGCAACTCTCCTAGATTTTTCCAAATTTTCTTCAACATTAAATTCACAGGTGTTGGTGAGAGTATTTGCTCGGCGAATTCCAAGATGAGTCGCAGTTTCTACAGATTTCATTTCCTTACCACTCATTAATAAAGGCTCCACACGACCAACATCACTCTTCGTATCTCTATGTTTGACTGTCAAAACCACACTCTTATCGGGCTGTAAAGGGTATCTTTCCATCCTTAAAATGTCTACTTCAGCATTCGTCAGAACCTCCCTCTCCCACAGCATATCTTTATCTCTGCTTAAGTTGAATGGGTACAATTTCAAGGCTGAGAAGCAACTCTGCAGTTTTGCCTCCTTTTCAGTGAGTGTAAACTCTAAAAGGATAGAATCTACGCTGCTAGGAGCAATTTTTCCTTAAAGTTAGACGCTATAAAAACAAACTTCCTATCCAGTGAAGCACAGAGAAAGTAAAAAAAAATATTTCCCTGTGCAAAAAATGGCAGAAGTGGGGGTGGGAAGGGGGCAGATTTTTCCATATTAGAGTTATATCCCTTGGAGGTGTATGTATTCAGCCGTATATCTAAAATTGCTTGCTTCAGCAAAGTAGTAGGTCTGGTTATGCCGCTGGCAGCGATCTGTCATTTCTTTAAAAGAAACATGCCCCCCCCCCCCCCACCTTCCCTTGCCACGCCCCAACCCTCCCCCTTCTCTCCGCCCTTAACTTTTTGCTAGTTGTATGACTCAATATATGCACATCAATCCATATCTAAATGCCAACCTTCACTTCTGAAACACTTTTCATAATGATTTGTGTTTTGACGATTATACCGCTGGTAGGTCTATGGGGACTTTAAATGTAAGCTATATGGCTATGGTATTGAACTGGATAGATTCTTTTCTCTGAGACAGGCAGTTGCAGCATGTAGCAGTAAAGGGAAGTATATCAGACTGAGGACAGGGACATAACGGACCACGGACAAAATGGACCACGCTTAGGACATAACGGACCACGTCCAGGACGAAACGGACCACGTTCAGGACAAAACGGACCACGTTTAAGGTCAAAACAGACCATGTTCAGACCTTCCGTTAACCTTGAGAAAGCATGTTTTATTTTAGTTGCAACGCTAATAAAGAAATTTGCAGGCTTAAAAGATAAAAATCTTACCATAAAATTAATTAGATAGTTGCGACAACCAAAGATAGTTGAGATCATGAACAGTACTCAAATAATTGTGACCATTTAACATTGTATTTGGTAATTATATACTCCCAAACCTTTTAATTGGCACCAATCAATGGTCTGGTTGGTCTTCTAGCGTGGTCCGTCTGGTTCTGAAACGTGATCCGTTTTGTCCTAACCGTGGTCCGTTTTGTCTGGTCCGTTTTGTCCATGGTCCGTTTTGTCCGAGTACCAGAAAGAAGACTCATAATGCTCTACGAAGGTGTGAAGGGTGCGACCATGTTGTTCCTGTTCCCCTTTTGTTCTTGTGACCTTGTTATCCCAAGCAGGGGTACATCATCATTCCCTGGCATTTCAAACCTCAATGGTTGGGACTGACTATGTGTAGCGGAGCTGAACGTAACGTCAGGAGTCGCATGACATACAATCTTGCCATTGTAGATAAGAATAAGTACCTATCTGAGGTCGGTGAAGGGAGCAGGAGAACTAGGTCCCACCCATTCCAGTACCACCGTCCAAACGCTTACACGGACGGTTTTAAGAATTCCTTTTTCCCCAGGACAATTGCAACTTGGAATGGCCTTACAACCGAAGCTGTCTCTTCGGAAACAGTTGATGGGTTTAAGGCCAAAATTTAATATCCTAGGGTAGGGCAGGGGTTAGGCATGGAATGCCTGCCCCTGAGGACTTCTTGTAAATAGTTTTAACCTGCTGGTGGCTTTGTCACAAATTCATTTTTTTTTATTTATTTTTTTTATTTATTTATTTATTTATTTATTTATTTTTTGTGACAACTTCTGCGCTACACCAGAAACCTGTCATCATGGTCATGATTGACCGAGACAGTATAGATAGAAGGAAAGAAATGACTAAGCTTCCCTGATCCTGAATGGCTATCTTTGGAAGTATCACCAGTAAACAATTGTGCAACCTGGTGGCTCGCTAATACTAGTATAGTCGCATGACTAAGCCTCACAGATCCTGAATGGCTATCTTTGGAAGTATCACCAGTAAACAATTGTGCAACCTGTGGCTCGCTAATACTAGTTTGGTCGCACGATAACTGTACCAACAGCCCCGATCGGCCTTTCTTACCACGTGTGTGTCACGTGATTAAAACCGCGGGAGAAAGCGTGTTGTTGGGAAGAAATGGACATCGCGGAACAGACAGCGAGAACAAATCAAGTGAAAGATCAAGTTGGCGAAAGATGTCAGAAGCTTTTCCAAGATTTCTTAGAGGAGTAGGTTCCATTAACTTATTCTGTACAAGCCTCGAAGCTCGCTCATATGACTTTTAATACTAGCCGCTTCCATTTTCGTATCCTATTTTGCCTAATTCTTTCTTTCTTTCTATTGTGGAGCGCAGTGGTGCAGTGGTAGTGTACCCGACTCATGATCGAAGGGTCCCGAGTTCGAATCCCACCAGGACCCTAGCGGTGTGACCTTGAGCAAGTCACATATCCACACAGCTCAGCTTGTATATATGTTTATAGTTTTATTAAGTCGCAATAAAAGCTCTACAGAGCTTATGTTAGCTGTTAATAAAAATAAGCGACTATAAATAAAGATTATTATTATTATTATTATTCCATTTACGCCTTTACCCCCGAAGGGGACACAGACGGTGTACATATGTACACTCCGGTGTTGCAGGATGAAAGCCTACATATAGCCATGTAGCTATAGTAGGGATCTTTAACCTGCACAGGGGATTACTCTCCCTGCTCAGGGGGCCTCCAGTTAATGTCCCGATCCGAAGGACGGCACACTTGTTAGCATCATCCCTGCAAATAATGCTAGAAAAACGCGTTCGGACATAGGAAAATTTCGCCTCGGGCGGGGCTCGAACCCACGACCTCTGGCTTCAGAGTCAAGTGCACTAACCACTGAGCCACTGCGCTTTCACGCGCCTTGTGTAAATTCTACAGTGCTGTCGGCCTATTCGGCGCACTTAGCAAAGAATCGTGAACTGTGTAAATAAGAACAATAAAAAATAAGCAATAGATATTGTGTTTATAAAGTACTTTAATCACCCTTTATCAGGTAGAGGAGAAACTTCAATCAAGATATATACTTAGATCGAAGTATATACTTCGAGTGAAGTATAAAAATGAATTGAAATCAAAGCATGATTACCTCTGCAGTTCAGAATCAGAATCAGAATTGTTTACTGGTGATACGTCCAAAGACAATCATTCACCAGGACCTGTGAATCAGGGAAGCTAGTCCCTAGCCCTTATAAGAGAAGTAAACTTAGTAACTGAATCCTCTGCACACTCAGCAGCATAAATAAGTGAATCTTTTAGGGAATTCCAATCTCTAATAGTCTGGGGGAAGAAACTGGACTTTTAAATGTCAGTCCCAGCCAGTGGGGTTTGAAATGTCAGGGAATGATGATTCCTGGTACGCCTATTTGGGGGAACAAGGTCATTTATGGGTATACTGGCTGCACCCCTCAGACCTTTGTAAAGCATTATAAGTCTACTATCTTTCCTTCTCTTTTTTAGGGATTCCCACTTAAGTTTCTCCAGAATGCCAGTCATACTCCCAGTTTCATATGTGTAATTTCCCGTTACAAATCTAGCTGCCCTTTTCTGCACCTTCTCAAGTTCATCTTGAAGAAGTATACTTTGAGGGTCCCAAACTGAACTACCATACTCCAGGACCGGACGCACCAGTCGCTTGCTGACTCCTTAACATTTTGTGGACGTGCTGCCAAGTTGCGTCTGAGGAAGCCGAGGGTCCTATTAGCCTTTGTGCAAATATTACTGACGTGTGTTCCATTTCAAATCATTGGCAATGGTTATGCCGAGATACTTGATAGTTTCTACATTACTGAGGACCGTTCCCTCTTAGGTATAGGAAGCATTGATCTTCTTGATCCGTTTCCTTGTAATTTGCATTATATTGCATTTAACAGGTTGAAATCTCATGCCCCAACTCCTTGCCCAACAACCTATATCCTCCTGAAGTTTCACAGTGTCTTCAATATCTCTGATTTCGCGATAGCAAACAGTCGTCAGCAAAAAGTCTTAATTCCGAGTCAATATTTTCTGTCATATAGTTAATGTATAACGAGAACAACAATTAGGGCTTCTGTTAACGGGCGTATGGCCGCATATTATGCCCAGAATTTGCTCCCGTACTTCGAGAAATGGGACCTCTGGCGTCTGGCATACGCCCGATAATTGTCACATATGGCCGTTTGATGTTGTCCCGACGTATAAAATATCGCCACTGTCTTCAAAAATTTAGCGCGTGTCATAATTAATCGGATTAACGCAGGTGTCAGCCAGATGAAAAGACCGCCTACGGGCCAATCGAGATTGGCCGTATGGAGCACTGAACCAGGTAACACACATGTCGGACCGCCTACCTGTCAAAAACGATTATCAAAATAACGCCCACTCGTAGAATCAACCTCTTATGGCAGTCTGCAAAACAACTTATCAAATCACGATGACTGAGCTTATGAATGAAAGGTGTCCATCTTTTTTTTTTACGATCGCGAGAATGTAACTGACCTGTATGTGTAGGGCTTATGCCGACTTCAAAAGTTTGTGAATGTATCCATAACACACGAATACTGAAGCATTTATTGACAAACTCTATTCGAAGTTTTTACGAACACAACATTCATATTAACGCTTGTCCTTACAACGGAAGGCCTTGTCATGATCCATACTGTCGTCAATGGACTTTTTAGGAATACGAACGTCTTCCACGAAAAGTGTTGATTCAAAGCGAAGATACACTGTTAATATTAATAGTCGCTATTTCCGACGTGTTATGGTCTACGCTCTGGTAATATACATTGTTTTGATTAGTACTATTAAAATACGAATACTGAAACGCCCATTTCACCGATTTTCTAGTTGTATCGTCCTATTGTCATGCAACCCAGTGCGAAAATAATGCCGTACAGTGTGCACAGAAATAGCGCATTCTGATCAGGGTCTACGCGATTATATATTTGGTATAATACTAACGGCAGCGTTGATATGCAATTACCTGCTCATTTATGGGTCAAGCACGTTTTCTCTTTGAAATAAAGATCAAAGACGCCGCTGCAAGTATATACGCGTGCCATACGCAGTGTCACTTTAACCGTGAGATGGCTAAAGGTACCTCAGTACACACACCGATAACTAACAATCGTATCAGCCAGCGCAACTAGGCAGTCAGACCAGTCTTTCTTGTTCGCATCTAACATGAATAATTTAAAGCAGACCCCTTTCGGTTAATGATTAGCCAGGGCACTGACAAACATACCTGACGTGTTTAAACAATCACATATTAGGTCATCATAAATGTGTTGAAATACTTTCCTTTCTTTCGGAATATTTATTTGGAATATTGAAAAAGGATGAAGAGAGTGAAATACATGCATAAATGAGGACATATTTAATACTGAGAGGTATGAGATATGATTTGGGAGTACGACTTGACATGAGATCGTTTTTCTGTCGGAAATTGGCAATTCAAATATACTCAAAAAAAATATTAAAGGGTCAAACTTTTACCCTGAGATTTCTGGAACATTTCAAACATTTGGTAAAATAAATCATTTCTACCTTCCATTTTAAGCATTTTACAAGTTTTATACACATGAGGCTTGAACTTATAGCCTTTGTCTTGACCAAGGTCAAGCTTTATGTCAAACTACCCCTAAAATGAAAGTTGTTTGAATTCCCATAGAGAATTGATAGTGTGTCAGTTTGGTCGGGAATAACTTCTAAAATTGCTATGAGTTTTAAACTTCTTATAGCTTGCTGACCTTAAAAATGATTAAACTTGATGACTATCGAGGAATTTTTAAAAAAATTCATGAATTGGCGAAATCGAAAATTTTGGTGAATTTGTTCCCTATGGATTTCAAAAAACTCTGATTTTGAGGGTAGTGTGAATTGAAGTCTGGACTTGGTCAAGATATAGGCTATATTTTCAAACTTCATGTGTACAGAACTTGTAAAATGAATGAAATGGAAGGTGGAAATGATTTATTTTACCAAATGTTTGAAATGTTCCAGAAATCGCGGGGTAAAAGTTTGACCCTTTAATATTTTTTTCGAGTATAGTTCGAACACTAAATATTTTCATGACACTTCGAACACCCCGATCAGTATTGCCGACTGTTCATTTGTTGGTTTTTTCTTTCTGAGTGTGCGGTTATTAGAGAAAGGTTTTTAACCACACCTTTTATTGCAATTTTGAAAAAGTTAAGCGCACCATGCGGTAAATGGGGCGATTACAGTATTAGAACCAAGAATGGTATAGCTAGTATATTTAGTATATGAATAACCACCCTTGTTTGACTTTGGCATTACTCAACTTAGGAGCCACTTCCCCTTGGAAGCTGATTTTTGGTATAGTAATAGTATTTGATATGTTAAATATTTAAATAACGTTGCTGTCATTAGTTATAGAGTGGTTTCCCCTGTTTGTCTGCCGGTTTATCCTTTTGTAAACAGTCTTGTTCATTCTGTAACTCCTTTATGACATTAAAACGGGCGTATTTTGCGCCACTTGCGAAGCCCTTGTTATAGCATCAAATTACAAATAAAAGTCCTTTTCGGTGCCAGAAACTTCTTTTCTGTGGCATAAGTCCTTTTCTGTCCTTAGTTGGACCTGATGTGTTAACATTCTACATTGCATCTTGGAAATGCCTTGCAATCGAAGCTGTCTCTTCGGAGATGGTTGATGGGTTTAAGGCCAAATTGTAATATCCTAAGGTATACCAGGGGTTAGGTATGGAATGCCTGCCCCTGAGGACTTCTT
Source organism: Ctena decussata (assembly GCA_963989385.1). NCBI lineage: Eukaryota > Metazoa > Mollusca > Bivalvia > Lucinida > Lucinidae > Ctena > Ctena decussata. The sequence continues at coordinate 65,456,776 of OZ022504.1, forward strand.
GTAAATAATTTTTTTTAGCTCACCTGAGCACGAAGTGCTCAGGGTGAGCTTTTGGGATATCCTGATGTCCGTCGTACATCCGGACGGACGTCCGTCAACTTTTGCTTGTGTACACTCTAGCTGGCAGTTTCGATCCAATCTTTATGAAACTTTGTCAGAATGTTAGTCTTTATAAAATCTAGGCCAAGTTCGAAACTGGGTCATGTCTGGTCAAAAACTAGGTCACTAGGTCAAATCTTAGAAAAACCTTGTGTACGCTCTAGAGGGCACAGTTTTCATCCAAAGTTCATGAAACTTTGTCAGAATGTTTATCCTCATAGTATCTAGGACAAGTTCGAAACTTGGTCACGTCGGGTCTAAAACTAGGTCACTAGGTCAAATCATAGAAAAACCTTGTGTACGCTCTAAAGGACACAGTTTTGATTCCATCTTTATGAAACTTTGTCAGAATGTTTATCTCCATAAAATCTAGGCCAAGGTCGAAACTGGGTCATGTCGGGTCAAAAACTAGGTCACTAGGTCAAATCTTAGAAAAACCTTGTGTACGCTCTAGAGGGCACAGTTTTCATCCAAAGTTCATGAAACTTTGTCAGAATGTTTATCCTCATAGTATCTAGGACAAGTTCGAAACTGGGTCACGTCGGGTCTAAAACTAGGTCACTAGGTCAAATCATGGAAAAACCTTGTGTACGCTCTAAAGGACACAGTTGTGATTCCATCTTTATGAAACTTTGTCAGAATGTTTATCTCCATAAAATCTAGGCCAAGTTCGAAACTGGGTCATGTCGGGTCAAAAACTAGGTCACTAGGTCAAATCTTAGAAAAACCTTGTGTACGCTCTAGAGGGCACAGTTTTCATCCAAAGTTCATGAAACTTTGTCAGAATGTTTATCCTCATAGTATCTAGGACAAGTTCAAAACTGGGTCACGTCGGGTCTAAAACTAGGTCACTAGGTCAAATCATGGAAAAACCTTGTGTACGCTCTAAAGGACACAGTTTTGATCCCATCTTTATGAAACTTTGTCAGAATGTTTATCCTCATAGTATCTAGGCCAAGTTCGAAACTGGGTCATGTCGGGTCAAAAACTAGGTCACTAGGTCAAATCTTAGAAAAACCTTGTGTACGCTCTAGAGGGCACAGTTTTCATCCAAAGATCATGAAACTTTGTCAGAATGTTTATCCTCATAGTATCTAGGACAAGTTTGAAACTCGGTCACGTCGGGTCTAAAACTAGGTCACTAGGTCAAATCATAGAAAAACCTTGTGTACGCTCTAGAGGACACAGTTTTGATCCAATCTTTATGAAACTTTGTCAGAATGTTTATCTTCATAAACTCTAGGCCAAGTTCGAAACTGGGTCATGTCGGGTCAGAAACTAGGTCACTAGGTCAAATCTTAGAAAAACCTTCTGTACCCTCTAGAAGGCACAGTTTTGATCCAAAGTTCATGAAACTTAATCAGAAAGTTTATCCTTATAATATCTAGGATAAGTTTGAAACTGGGTCACGTCGGGTCAAAAACTAGGTCACTAGGTCAAATCATAGAAAAACCTTGTGTATGCTCTAGAGGACACAGTTTTGATCCAATCTTTATGAAACATTGTCAGAATGTTTATCTCTATAAACTTTAGGCCAAGTTCATACTGGGTCTTGTTGGGTCAAAAACTAGGTCACTAGGTCAAATCTTAGAAAAGCCTTGTGTACGCTCTACAAGGCACAGTTTTGATCCAAAGTTCATGAAACTTTGTCAGAATGTTTATCCTCATAATATGTAGGACAAGTTTGAAACTGGGTCATGTCGGGTCAAAAACTAGGTCACTAGGTCAAATCATTGAAAAACCTTGTGTACGCTCTAGAGGACACAGTTTTGATCTAATAGTTATGAAACTTTGTCAGAATGTTTACTTCCATAAACTCTCGGCCAAGTTTGAAAGTAGGTCATGTCGGATCAAAAACAAGGTCACTAGGTCAAATCATAGAAAAACCTTGTGTACGCTCTAGAGGACACAGTTTTGATACAAAGTTCATGAAACTTTGTCAGAACGTTTATCCTCATTATATGTAGGATAAGTTTGAAACTGGGTCATGTCGGGTCAAAAACTTGGTCACTAGGTCAAATCTTAGAAAAACCTTGTGTACACTCTAGAAGGCACAGTTTTCATCCAAAGTTCATGAAACTTTGTCAGAATGTTTATCCTCATAATATCTAGAACAAGTTTGAAACTGGGTCACGTCGGGTCAAAAACTAGGTCACTAGGTCAAATCATAGAAAAACCTTGTGTACGCTCTAGAGGACACAGTTTTGATCCAATCTTTATGAAACATTGTCAGAATGTTTATCTCCACAAACTCTAGGCCAAGTTCGAAACTGGGTCATGTCGAGTCATAAACTAGGTCACTAGGTCAAATTTTAGAAAAACCTTGTGTGCGCTCTAGAAGGCACAGTTTTGATTAAAGGTTCAAGAAACTTTGTCAGAATGTTTATCCTCATAATATGTAGGACAAGTTTGAAACTGGGTCATGTCTGGTCGAAAACTAGGTCACTAGGTCAGATCATAGAAAAACCTTGTGTACGCTCTAGAGGACACAGTTTTGATCTAATCTTTATGAAACTTTGTCAGAATGTTTATCTTCATAAACTCTCGGCCAAGTTTGAAAGTAGGTCATGTCAGGTAAAAACTAGGTCATTGGGTCAAATCGTAGAAAAACGTTGTGTAAGCACTAGCAGGCATAGTTTTGATCCAATCTTCATGAAACTATGTCAAAATGTTTATTGTCCATTATTTTAAGCCCCCTATGAAACTGAGTCACGTCGGCTCAAGGTCAAATCTTAGATAAACTTTGTGTACACCCTAGAGGGCACAGTTTTGATCCAATCTTCATGAAACTCTGTCAGAATGATTATCTTAATGAAATCTAGGTAAAGTTTGAAACTGGGTCGTGTCGGGTCAAAAACTTGATCACTAGGTCAAATATAAGAACGACCTTGTATACGCTCCAGAGGGCACAGTTTTGATCCAATCTCAATGAAACTGTGTCAGAATGTTTATTCTTACAATATCCAGGCCAAGTTTGAAACTGGGTCATGTCGGGTCAAAAACTAGGTCAAATGTTAGTATGGTAAAAACTCTTATAAATCTTCACCAGAGCCAGTGAACTGATTACTGCTCAGGTGAGCGATTCAGGGCCACCATGGCCCTCTTGTTTTTTTTAGCTCACCTGAGCACGAAGTGCTCAAGGTTTAGCTCACCTGAGCACGAAGTGCTCAAGGTGAGCTTTTGGGATACCCTGATGTCCGTCGTACGTCCGGACGGACGGACGTCCGGACGTCCGTCAACTTTTGCTTGTGTACACTCTAGCGGGCACAGTTTCGATCCAATCTTTATGAAACTTTGTCAGAATGTTAGTCTTTATAAAATCTAGGCCAAGTTCGAAACTTGGTCATGTCGGGTCAAAAACTAGGTCACTAGGTCAAATCTTAGAAAAACCTTGTGTACGCTCTAGAGGGAAAATTTTTTATCCAAAGTTCATGAAACTTTGTCAGAATGTTTATCCTCATAGTATCTAGGATAAGTTCGAAACTGGGTCACGTCGGGTCTAAAACTAGGTCACTAGGTCAAATCATAGAAAAACCTTGTGTACGCTCTAGAGGACACAGTTTTGATTCCATCTTTATGAAACTTTGTCAGAATGTTTATGTCCATAAAATCTAGGACAAGTTCGAAACTGGGTCATGTCGGGTCAAAAACTAGGTCACTAGGTCAAATCTTAGAAAAACCTTGTGTACGCTCTAGAGGGAAAATTTTTTATCCAAAGTTCATGAAACTTTGTCAGAATGTTTATCCTCATAGTATCTAGGATAAGTTCGAAACTGGGTCACGTCAGGTCTAAAACTAGGTCACTAGGTCAAATCATAGAAAAACCTTGTGTACGCTCTAGAGGACACAGTTTTGATTCCATCTTTATGAAACTTTGTCAGAATGTTTATCTCCGTAAAATCTAGGCCAAGTTCGAAACTGGGTCATGTCGGGTCAAAAACTAGGTCACTAGATCAAATCTTAGAAAAATGTTGTGTAAGCACTAGAAGGCATAGTTTTGATCCAATCTTCATGAAACTATGTCAAAATGTTTATTGTCCATATATCTAAGCCCCCTATGAAACTGAGTCATGTCGGCTCAAGGTCAAATCTTAGAAAAACTTTGTGTACACCCTAGAGGGCACAGTTTTGATCCAATCTTGAATCATGAAACTTTGTCAGAATGTTTATCCTCATAGTATATAGGATAAGTTCGAAACTGGGTCACGTCGGGTCTAAAACTAGGTCACTAGGTCAAATCATAGAAAAACCTTGTGTACGCACTAGAGGACACAGTTTTGATTCCATCTTTATGAAAATTTGTCAGAATGTTTATCTCCATAAAATCTAGGCCAAGTTCGAAACTGGGTCATGTCGGGTCAAAAACTAGGTCACTAGGTCAAATCTTAGAAAAACCTTGTGTACGCTCTTGAGGGCACAGTTTTCATCCAAAGTTCATGAAACTTTGTCAGAATGTTTATCCTCATAGTATCTAGGACAAGTTCCAAACTGAGTCACGTCGGGTCTAAAACTAGGTCACTAGGTCAAATCATAGAAAAACCTTGTGTACGCTCTGGAGGACACAGTTTTGATCCAGTCTTTATGAAACTTTGTCAGAATGTTTATCTCCATAAACTCTAGGCCAAGTTCGAAACTGGGTCATGTCGGGTCAAAAACTAGGTCACTAGGTCAAATCTTAGAAAAACCTTGTGTACGCTCTAGAAGGCACAGTTTTGATCCAAAGTTCATGAAACTTAATCAGAAAGTTTATACTTATAATATCTAGGATAAGTTTGAAACTGGGTCACGTCTGGTCAAAAACTAGGTCACTAGGTCAAATCATAGAAAAAACCTTGTGTATGCTCTAGAGGACACAGTTTTGATCCAATCTTTATGAAACATCGTCAGGATGTTTATCTCTATAAACTCTAGGCCAAGTTTGAAACTGGGTCTTGTTGGGTCAAAAACTAGGTCACTAGGTCAAATCTTAGAAAAGCCTTGTGTACGCTCTACAAGGCACAGTTTTGATCCAAAGTTCATGAAACTTTGTCAGAATGTTTATCCTCATAATATGTAGGACAAGTTTGAAACTGGGTCATGTCGGGTCAAAAACTAGGTCACTAGGTCAAATCATAGAAAAACCTTGTGTACGCTCTAGAGGACACAGTTTTGATCCAAAGTTCATGAAACTTTGTCAGAATGTTTATCCTCATTATATGTAGGATAAGTTTGAAACTGGGTCATGTCGGGTCAAAAACTTGGTCACTAGGTCAAATCTTAGAAAAACCTTGTGTACGCTCTAGAAGGCACAGTTTTCATCCAAAGTTCATGAAACTTTGTCAGAATGTTTATCCTCATAATATCTAGAACAAGTTTGAAACTGGGTCACGTCGGGTCAAAAACTAGGTCACTAGGTCAAATCTTAGAAAAACCTTGTATGGCTCTAGAAGGCACAGTTTTGATTCAAAGTTCATGAAACTTTGTCAGAATGTTTATCCTCATAATATGTAGGACAAGTTTGAAACTGGGTCATGTCAGGTCGAAAACTAGGTCACTAGGTCAAATCATAGAAAAACCTTGTGTACGCTCTAGAGGACACAGTTTTGATTTCTACTCTTTATGAAACTTTGTCAGAATGTTTATCTTCATAAACTCTCGGCCAAGTTTGAAAGTAGGTCATGTCGGGTAAAAAACTAGGTCACTAGGTCAAATCTTAGAAAAATGTTGTGTAAGCACTAGAAGGCATAGTTTTGATCCAATCTTCATGAAACTATGTCAAAATGTTTATTGTCCATATATCTAAGCCCCCTATGAAACTGAGTCATGTCGGCTCAAGGTCAAATCTTAGAAAAACTTTGTGTACACCCTAGAGGGCACAGTTTTGATCCAATCTTCATGAAACTCTGTCAGAATGTTTATCTTAATGAAATCTAGGTAAAGTTTGAAACTGGGTCGTGTCGGGTCAAAAACTTGGTCACTAGGTCAAATATAAGAACGACCTTGTATACGCTCCAGAGGGCACAGTTTTGATCCAATCTCAATGAAACTGTGTCAGAATGTTTATTCTTACAATATCCAGGCCAAGTTTGAAACTGGGTCATGTCGGGTCAAAAACTAGGTCAAATGTTAGTATGGTAAAAACTCTTATAAATCTTCACCAGAGCCAGTGAACTGATTACTGCTCAGGTGAGCGATTCAGGGCCACCATGGCCCTCTTGTTTTATACAACTTAGGTGCCAAACCACATGTCTGCCATCATGGTCATATACTGACAGAGTGCAGTATCTGACAGAGCTCTAGATAAGAGGGAGTATTTGGTGATAATAAGTGATAATTTTTGTTAATTCTGCATAAAAACATATGTTGTGACCCCTCATCTGAACCGTCTCGACGAGACGGTTCAGATGAGGGGTCACAACATATGGTTTCAATGAGAAATAAGAAAAATTATCCTTAATTATCATCAAATACTCCCTCTTATCTAGAGCTCTGTCTGAGTACCTGAAGGAAAAGAAAGAGTAAAACCACACTCTGTTTGCCGATTACTTATGCACGATCTGGGGTAACAACAAATGAATGCGCACATCACGTTTACTGACCTTTGTAATATTTTGTATTCCCTTGTTTCTGCTACGAGTGTGCTTACATCTCTTGTAAGGGCTTCGAAAGCACTAAGTTACTCTGTTCAGGCAAAGTATAACCTCTTCACCCTGAGCACCAATCTAGTCCCCCACTGCTTCAGGGACTTTTGCACACTGGTCTGGCATTCAACACAGGTAACGAAGCCAACGGACATGAAACTTGCTTGTTCCGCTCATCAGGATAAGTTTGTTTCAGAAGTATAGTCTCACGGACTATCCGACCCCCGACTCTTGAAATAGGAATCAAACGTTTTACTCAATTGATATGCGTAGTCATGAAATGCTTGGAAACAATTTTTGGGATACAACGACTAGGGAACGAGTTGGTGTAGAAACTTATTCAAGCACTGTATTTACACTACACGGAATTTCTTCGAAAATCTGATCTGACTAAGAGGTATAACAAACTGCCGGGTCCGTAAGAATGATAGTTTGAAATTAATCTAAGAAGTATGTGAAAACAATCGAGTTTTATAGTTCGTTGCTTCGTTGCCTATGTTGAATGCCAGACCAGTGTGTTTTGAATCCTGAATAAAAAGCCCAGATATCGAGCAAACCATGCATATCTAGGTCAGACTGCCATAAGAAGAGCACTTTGGTCAGGGTCTGCACTGTTTGCCATTTCCTACACATGTTTCGAACACAATGCTGCATTTGTAAAACCAAACTTTTGCAATTTTAGAACAATTTAAATGTAACTGTAATTATTGAAGGTGTTCCAATTTCTAGAGGAGCGGCTGTAGCGTAGTGGATAATACTCCAGACTACCAATCCAGGGGTCGCAAGATCGATCCCCCGCTTCTCCGGTCTTTCGGATGAGACTTTAAACTGAGGTCCCGTCTCCATATGACCTCGTTGTTGTTGGGACATTAAACCCGAGTTCACTCACTCCAATTTCTAGAATTTTTATGGGTATTTCAGGTATAATGTGGATGGTGAACAAAAATACTTATCGGAGGTCCAGGAACTGATTCGGCCAGAGAGAAATACACTTGGCATTAGCTTTGAAGATGTGGAGAAGTACAACCAGCAATTAGCAACAACAATCTTAGAAGAATATTACAGGTATTGTTTATAGTGTACTTGGTAATTTAAAAAAAAAACATGTATCAGTTGTTATTACTTTCCTTATGTACCCTTATGTGCTTAAATGTTGGGGCACCTAAAACCATTAATTTTTCATTTGTCTCAAATGAAAGTCAATGGTTTTTAGGTTTTCCAATTTTTAAGCACATACAGGTGAGGCAGTGCTTTAGGTTAGTAGTGTTTTCCCCAGAAATTTCAAAAGGCATGCCCCTTTCAGCACAAAAATTATATCAATCTTTAAAATCCTTAATATAGCAATGTTATGCAAAATTAGCCGAAGTTTACATTATAATTTATTGATGATCCTTAATGCATTTAACACAACTTGACTGGCTAACAAATGAAAATAATAGCACTTTAATAAATTTTCATTGGAAATTAAAGCATGTTGCAAAGGTAATTTGAAGAGGAAGGCATGGTGCAAGCGACATGCCTTAAAGGTCTGGGGAGATCCCAGGGTTAGATAGGGGAAAAGGGATAATTTAGGGATGATTTTTCATATTCCTGCATAAAACAATGCTATGACCTCCTAAATGGGGATCACAAGATACATTTTCATGGAGAATATGTTGGATGTTATTTCAGGGTAAAAAAATCAATGTTATTTATACATATGTATGTAATATTTGGTTTATACTTGTTCCTAACAATTTATTCTTTGTAGAGTTTACCCATATCTGTGCAGAGCTGTAAGAAATTATGCTAAAGACAGGGGTCAGATTCCACCGTCAAAAGAGTTTTATGTTAGCTTCACAGACGTGTCATCAAGATTAAAGTAAGTTTCTGCTTTCTGTTTTGGTCTTTAAAATTCTGCCTAGGTTGACAGTGCTCTAGATAAGAAGGGTAACAGATAATATTGAGGGTTCTCTGTAAAGGGGTATGTTTTGGCCCCTCATTAGAAACATCTCCTCGTTAGAACCATCTAACAGAGAGTAATATTGAGTGGTTACAACGTAGATTTTTGTTGAGAAATTTGAGAAAGAAAACTACACGAGAATTCAGAGCTCTAGATAAGAGGGAGTATTCGGTGATAATTAGGGATAATTTTTGTCGATTTTGCATAAAAACATACATTGTGACCCCTCATCTTAACCGTCTCAACGAGACGGTTCAGATGAGGGGTCTCATTATATGGTTTCAATGAGAAATAAGAAAAATTATCCTTAATTTTTATCAAATACTCCCTCTTACAGTACAGCCGTCGACATCTTACTATCAATCGCGACGCGTCGTGACGTGTAGTGGAGCGTGAAAAAGATTAAATCCCACGCTGTTCCCTCGATATTCCCGCTCTATTTCCACGCCTCGCCGCGCCACTCCACGCCCGCTTCGCTCCTTGCCGCGCAGCGTGGGAGCGGCGTGGGAATATTTCGCGCCTATCTAGACGCTGCGCGATTGCTCCGCGACGACTGGCGACCACGCCTCTAGCGATGTTTGAAATGTGTGCAGTCATACATGAAGTGAACTTTTACACAAGTCGTGTGTGTAGTTTTACCCGATGATGTAGATATATAAAAATATTAAAACAAAATACACCCGCCGATCTCGCATCACGCCGAAATTTTCATCTTTTCAGCGCTAGTTTCTTGTGACTTTTGCAAGTGTTTTGGGAGCGTTTCGCGCGAAGATTTCAAGCTTCATGCATGATATTTGCGGTAATACTCACGCGGGATGGGATGCGAGAAACTTCGTGCTTCTGTAGAAGATCGATGTGTTACCATTCTCTCTCTGTTTTTCATTTAACTTATTTCATTCAATTTAAATCATGCAAGCTTTATGAAGTTTTGGCAGTTTTTGCAATAAAAGTAAATAGGGCCTAGGCACCCTTAGAAAGTGAATTTCAATAATTTCCAGCACAAGTTTGGGACATCGTTTTTTTTTCTACTTATCTCCACTATTATAACTTCCAAGACTAAGAACTCTCTCAAAAAATCTCTGCTTTAGGACTTTGGTCCCGCCGCAGCTGTATTACTACTAAATGGTGGTTATTTTGGCGGGAATCTGCACGTGCGTTAACGCACGGGCGACTCTTAGTATTTGAGTCGGGCTATTTGTTTTCCGGTATCTTGCGCCGTGCAGTCGGAAAAGGTGCTTTGAACTGAGTGCGAACAGCGAAGTCCCAGATCAGCCTACACTGTGTAATCTGATCAGCGCCCTCTGTATCTGTATTGTTTGTTGATCCCGAGGAGTCTGTACATATTTACATAACCGAAAACGATCGAGTTTATGAGAATGTGGGGTGCGCAGGTTGAACTGAGTCTACTTTCCCTATTTAGTGGAAATATGCATGCGCGCTTAAGCGCGTGCGGTATTGTGTACTTTCTTTCTTCCTGTCTTTCTTTTCTTCTTTTATTTCTTTTATTTTTATACGCCCGTTTTGAAAAAACGGTCGTATTATGTCATGGCGCTGTCCGTCCATCCGTCCGTCCGTCCGTAAACATTCTTGTGCGCGCCATAACTCATTAACCGTTTGGGATATATTCATGATATTTGGTAGGAATATGTATTAGGTTAGGGGAACGTGTCGCGTACAAAAATGGTTGCTCCCCCTTCCTTAGTTTCCAAGTTATGTCCCTTTGATTAATTTTTTACCTGCAAGTCTTGTGCGCGCCATAACTAGATAACTGTTTGGGATATCGTAATGAAACTTCATAGCAATGTGTATGAAGGCCCAACGATGTGTTGCGTACAACATTGGCTGCTCTCCCTTTCTTCGTTTTAGAGTTACATCCCTTTCATTAGTTCTTGTTGACTATTTTTGTGTATACTTACATTGTGCATACCATAACTTGGTAACCGTTTGGAATATCATGATGAAACTTTATAACAATGTGCATGATCACAAGACAGTGTGTCACATATAAGAATGGTTGCTCCCCCTTTCTTAATTTTGGAGTAACCTCCCTTTAATTAGTATATTTTAGGCATTTCTCATTCACTCCATATCTCCTTTAACTTTTGAAATATTAGAATGAAACTTTGTAGGAATGTGTATAATGTGGTAATGTATCCTGAGCAAGAACCACAACTCTGGCTTACTTACTGAATTACCTGCCCTTGCATAAATATCATGTTTACTCTGTAACATTTCATGTAAGATGTCAAGGGAATGTAATGGAACCAAGAATGCTGTATCTAGTATATTTAGTTTATCTCCCTTGACTTGATATACTAACAGTATATTCAAATAATGTTGAATTCATTTATTATAGAGTGGTTGCCTCTGTTTGTCTGTCTGTCTATCCTTTTGTAAACAGTCTTGTTCATTCTGTAACTCCTTTATGACATTTAAACGGGCGTATTATGCGCCGCTTGCGAAGCCCTTGTTAAGTTTTTGATGATGCATGAACGGGAAATGAGAAACCGGGGTTGCAAAAAGAAATTGTCGGAACGACATGAAAAACGTCCTGACAAAATCTGTCAAACGCAGAGCACCAACCAGCCTATGCACACGCATGGTATGTGCATTCAAAGTTTCGAGTCCTTATTTGACCATGCGCAGCTCCAAATACAATTTATGCTTCTAGTTTACGACTTTACTCGCATGTGCAGTAATATAAATCAGCCCCCGTTTCAAATGGACGGTAAAACACATCCGTTCAGAACATACATATGAGCCGCGACAGGAGAAAACCAACAATGTGGTTGTGTGCCCAGCGCAGACTCAGATCAGCATGGGCATCCGCCTAGTCTGATCAGTCTTCGCTGCCCGCGTGGAGGTACCTGAGACCCTTGGCTATCCTTTAAGATCACTGCGATGACTCTTATCGGACTGGGCGGGTCCCCAGGCTGATCTGAGTCTGCGCTGTGCCCACAACCACTTTGTTGGTTTTCTCGTGTCGCGGCTCAATTATCATACCATGTGCATTTATAAACATTCACAATGATTATTATGTGGTTCGCAGATGTAGAACACTGTCTCGTTTTTTTTTCGACGTATGGGCCTAGGGTAGATTGCGCTCATGTGCAGTCTAGTTGGAGCATTCACAGTTTGTCAAGAGAATATAAACCAAAAGTCATACTTTGCAAAATCATTATTATTTACGTGTGCAGACTGGTCTAAGGCTTCGCGGTTCGCAGATGTAATACGGTGCCTTTTTCAGATAATGATTATTTCCAGGTATGGGTACAACTGCGCATGCCTAGAGTAGATTGCGCTCATGCACAGTCTGGTTTTGGCATTCACACTTCGTCCATAGAATAACATCCAACCTACACCGCAAGTTTCATTGCAGTAGCCATGTAATAACTCCTACATGTATGTGTCTGGAGCTGAGCGCTGGTCTGGTTAGAGGCATCAGTAGCGAGAAATCGCAGTAAGAAAAAAAGAAAAGACGACAAACACACCGTTCTTTTCCTGCAAATAAGAATTATACGTACAAAACTGCCAATTACAGAATCTTGAAGAAATTATATTTAGCAAGACTAAAAAAGGGTTTGTGTACGTGCGCATGATAATCTGTGCAGCTCTTTTTATACTGTGTACAACTATACCGTAATCATTTTAAATACTGTGACAATTTAACCAGTTACTCTATGGGTCCTAACTTGAAGAACACTTATGATTAAATGGGATGACACCTTGCCTAAGGCGCAGTGTGATCAGGATCTACGCTCTTCGCTTAGACTCTTTTACCCCAGTATTTAGAGTAATTACGTGCGAGTCAGATACTTTGTGTAGCAAAACACTTGGCGACAATAGTGTGCGTGTTCGTGCGTGTTTGTCTTAGTCCATCTTGGTGCACTTTTAAAAACCCATAAATTGGCAAAGGTCCGGATCAACTAAAGGCACGCCACATTTAATAGCTGATGAAAAAAAATCATAATGATTGACGGATACATGTATATATATATGCTGATCTGGCTTGTCCTAATTTCTACTACAGTAGGAGGCTCAGGATGTCAAAAAGGGTCCGACGATAAGTCGATTTTTGTGCTGGCCGACCATAAATACTCAAAGCAGTCAGCTGCCTGCACGGACCGACCCGAATCCTCACTTTGTACATGATGTAGAATCGTTTCCACTTGTTTCCTTCTGTGTGTTTATATCGTGCGCATTGTTGTGTATCTTCACCTGGTGTGTATCTTCACTGATGATTTGAGCACGTGCAGATTTCCACAGTCTGGAGAGTATGAAAGAGATTCCATGGTTTTTTTTTTCACGTCTAAATGGGGGAGAAAGAGAAAGAGAGAGGGGGTTCTGAAGCTGACACTGAATGTTAAATCGTAATGTGTGAACAAGAAGACTCAAGTCAGTCTGCGGGACAGTCTGCCGGGTCGAGATCGTCCGAGTGCCGAAAAAAAATACAAGCTGGTTTAATCACAACAGAGAAATTAGAGGCTAAGTGAATGCGCTGGGCATAAACACATGACGTTGAATCAACGTCGATTTAAAGCTGTGTACATGCTGGCGTAGCTCTTGCTACCGGAATACGTCTGCGCAGTCTTATCGGGTAGCCTTAATAAGACAAGCACATATCAGCTGCGCAAATGGCAGTTTAGGGTGTTAGCGAAAAGCCTTGAACTTGATACCGGCAAACGTCTGCGCAGTCTGGAAAGGGCCTGCGCGTGCGAAAGAGAGAGAGAAAAACAGGTTTAAATGTCTAAAGTAGAAGTTGATACCAGAAAACGATGGTCCGGTCTGATTACGAAGATATGCAGATCGTCTGCTTAATAACCAGTTGATATTTGAACACCGTAAACTGTGTGCGCAGTCTGATCAGGAAACTGACCCCGAGTTCCCACCTACATGTACACTGCTCGGGTTTACATAGCGCATTGTTATAAGAGTCCTGCACAACTGTGTGCACAGCCTGGCCTGAAAATATGTTATAGGACTATTTAAATCGTCTATCCAGTACCAGGTATCAAAGTATAAGTTCTGAATGGTACATGTACATGTACTGCGACGGAATAGCGTCGTGAAAAAATATACCCCTGGCCATTGTGCATACAGTTCTCGGACGTGTTTAAAAAAAGTAAACATACAAAAATCTGCAATATTTTGGTACCGAATAATTAACGAAAAAGACTGAATAATAGAAACATGAATCTTATTCTGACAGTTGTATACAATACACAAACCTGTTGAATTGTGTAATGGCATTGCAGTTTGTAGCTTCTGTGTAAGGTAGTCGTTAATCTTTTTCGCGCCTATAACGCGGTTTCCCGCGATCCACTACCAGTCGGGTAGAGGATCACGCGGCATCTACCGCTCCACGCGACGCCGCGCCGCGCCACGCCCTCTCCGCGCCACTCCCCGCCGCGCTAAACCCACGACGCGCCCTCGATTTTCCTACGCTTCTCGGCGCGAATTTGTCGTGGAGAGACGCGGCGAGGCGCGATTGATAGTAAGATGTCGACGCCTGTACTGTATCTAGAGCTCTAATTAGAATTATTTTCAATACCCCAGCTTATCTGGAGCTCAGGTTTGAGTGTTGCCAATATGTCGAAGGTTGTTTCAGTGACGTGAATGGGAACACTTCCAGAGGAACTGCCACCATATCCATACCCCATAATGTATGCCAAGGGGTATATAGCTTTTGGTTTTTCCGTTCATACATGCGTATGCTCATATGTTTGTATGTTCATTTATTCGTTAGTTACTTTCCATCATTTTTGTGTGGACTTTAGGTCAAAGTTTAAGTGGGTATATCTCTAACCGCTCATCAGAAAGCATTCATATTTTCTACCATGGGTGCATTAGTCTGTCTGCTTCCATGTTATGAGTTGTTGCCCCAAGGTGGGCCAGAGGTAAAAAACTAGGTATATCAGTATGGCCATCAAACTTTGTTTAGAATACTCCGTTTTTAAAACATTGAAAGAAGGATGCTAAGAACTATCTCCCTTTGAGGTATATTTGCTTCAGCATAGTTATAAGACCCAAGTTAACCCTTCCAAAATTTCTGCAGATAGGTAAATCAGTCTGACATAATTTAGCAATAAAATAAGGTTTTCGCTTCCAAAACAATCTCAGAGCGTCTTGATCTCTGAGATAGTTTTGGAAGGGAAAATCTCGTCTTACAATGGAAGAAAGTCAGCATTGCTCCATAAAACAGATGTTATGTAGAGATTTTGAAAGAAAAAAACCCACCAATTTGTGGCTTCCCAGTGTAACCTAGATCTGATGAGGGTCCACATTATAAGTTTATAAGGGGAAATAAAAAAATCCACTATCAAAAGTTCAGAAAAGTTGTCAAATATATCTCCATTCTTGTTTTGCCTGTGTATCCACTTTTATTTTTAATTCTGACTTCCAGAGTAAGAGAATTAACTACAGCGAAAATTGGAACACTTTTACGAATAACAGGTCAGGTGGTTCGAACTCACCCTGTGCATCCAGAATTAGTCAGTGGCACGTTTATGTGTTTAGAGTGCAGAACAATTATCAAAGATGTGGAACAACAGTTCAAATACACACAGGTATTGAATGTCAGCTTGATATAGGTCTTATTTAGAATGAAATATTAGAATAAATGTTAGAAAACTAACACATGAAGACTGAAGTGCCAAAAATGAAAAACAAAAAATGCAAAGAGAGAAACATAGATCTATGAAGCAGCACATGATGAGCCGTCTCATCAGGATCTATGCAGTTTGCTTTCTAGTCTCAGTATTGTATAGCTTGGATGAAACATTGCTTTGAAAGTTTGCAGACGAAAATTTGTCATCTGCTTTGGTGCTTATAGGGTTAAATGAAGCATTTTTGCAATGAATGTTTATATTATTAGGCAGTATTTTATAAGAACATGAGCCAACAATGCATACCCTGATTAGACACTTTCTTAGGAGTGGTCTGATTTGAGTCAGTTGACATTTTGCAAATAGTGAAGACTAATACAGGGCAAACAGTGGTGCTGTAATATAAGTCAGTCATTGCTTGATGCTCATGTCTTAAGATCCCCTTGGATTTGCACTTGCACGAACACAAAATCTATAATTTACCAATAAAGGGGCAGAGCCCTAGTTAAGAGGGGTATTTAATGATAATTGAGGGATAATTTTCTTTATATCTCATTGAAACCATATGTTGTGACCCCTCATCTGAACCGTCTCGTCGAGACGGTTCAGATGAGGGGTCACAATGTATGTTTTTTTCCAGAATTATAAAAAATTATCCCTAATTATCACCAAATACTCCCGCTTATCTAGGGCTCTGAGGGGGCATCATACATACAGCAGAACTCCAGGTAAGTGGGCATTTTGACTCTTATTTTGAATTTTTTTTATTTCTCTCTACAACCATATGTTGTGATCCCTCATCAGAACCATGTCAAGGCATTTCAAATGGGGGACACTACATACAGTCGAATCTCGGTAGTTCGAAAATACCGGATTTTTCGAATTGGACACAAGGTCCCGTTAGTCAGTCCCTTTGTTCTGCGCAAAAAGCCTTCTGCAAATTCGAAATTCAGTTATTCGAAAAATACGATTTTTTGAAAGAAAAATTTGGTCCCGATGACGAAAATTCATTATAATTACACCTTTATTATTCGAAATAAAAATGCTTGCCCTAAATTCACTCCCGATTACGGCTATTGTCATCGATGGATTGATAATTGGACCCTCCGGTAATTCTACAGTTGGTTGTACAGGTAAGTAGTGCGTCTGTTTGGTCTACCAATTAACTGTTACCTGATTAGGTCATATTATCGGATGAGTAAAAGGTGTCTTTAATCACCTGATTTGACAGGGATTATTGTGTTTGAAGTTTGCATTTATTTACTGGGTGGTGTTAAAAGCCAGACATGCACCAACTTAATTTGTTTGAATAAATTTAATTCCATTTATTTTTGCTTCTATGTTTTTGCATTTTCTGCGCACCGACTAGCCGTCAATCTGTCTGATTAACATTCCAAATCCTTCCAATCCGTATATTAAACACCGGAACAAAAAATGGCAAAGGCTCAGACCAGCATGCGCTCCTGGGCATGTCTGGTCAGAGTTTTTTAGCTCACCTGAGCCATAGGCTCAGGGTGAGCTATTGTGATCACCCAGTGTCCGTTGTGCGTCGTGCGTCGTCCGTCGTCAACAATTTGCTTTAAATGACATCTTCTCTGAAACCGCTAGGCCTAGGGGCAGGGGGTCTTGGGTTCGAAACTAAAAAAATACTTAAAAATCTTCTTCTCCAGAACTGCTTGGCTCAGATGGTTGAAATTTGGTATGTAGTATTGCCTAGTGGTCCTCTACCAAGTTTGTTCAAATGGTGGCCCCAGGGTCCAAAATGGCCCTAGGGCAGGGGGTCTTGGGTTTGAAACTAAAAATTACTTAAAAATCTTCTGCAGAACTGCTTGGCTCAGATGGTTGAAATTTGGTATGTAGCATTGCCTAGTGGTCCTCTACCAAGTTTGTTCAAATGGTGGCCCCAGGGTCCAAAATGGCCCTGGGGCAGGGGGTCTTGGGTTTGAAACTAAAAAATACTTAAAAATGTTCTTCTCCTGATTTGCTTCGCTCAGATGCTTGAAATTTGGCTGGTAGAATTGCCTAGTGGTCCTCTACCTTGTTTGTTCAAATGGTGGCCCCAGGGTCCAAAATGGCCCTGGGGCAGGGGGTCTTGGGTTCGAAACTAAAAAATACTTAAATATCTTCTTCACCAGAACTGCTTGCCTCAGATGCTTGAAATTTGGTATGTAACATTGCCTAGTGGTCCTCTACGAAGTTTGTTCAAATGGGTGCCCCAGGGTCCAAAATGGCCCCGGGGCAGGGAGTCCCAGGTTTGAATCATAGAAATACATAGAAAAATATTTAAAAAATCTTCTACTTCAGAACTGCAAGGTTCATATGCTTGAAATTTGGCATGTAGCATTACCTAGTAGTCCTTTACCAAGTTTGTTCAAATGATGACCCCAGGGTCTAAAATGGCTCCGCCCCAGGGGGTCCTGGGTTTGAACCATAGTTTAGTTTAAACATATTTTATTGTCCTCTTATAAACATACAAATGGGTTGGACCACAAGTTCTAACAACATTAATTACGGTCCGCCCCAATAACGTGTACTTACAATACTGCTAAGTAGACAACGACATCATAACGCATAGAAAAAACTGTACATTTAAACAATAAATATAGTAAAGTAAAGAATGAGTAATGAGAAAAATAGTCAGAATATGGAAGAATAAGTGAATAATACTTGCTTAAATAATCAAAATCTAAATATAATAATCATCATATACCTTGGGCTGAAAAAGGATCCCGTCAGCGCCACGCATGGCACAGGCCACGCTAGCCAGCTCAAGAGCAATCCTTCATACGGTCCCTGGTAGTCCGATAATCGGACTGACATGGACCGCTAAAGGACCGCAACCAAGACAAAAGACCGCACTGACCCACCATGATCGGCGATGACAGGACCCCAAAATGGCCCTGCGGCAGGGAGTCCTGAGTTTGAGCCATTGAAATACATAGGAAACTATTGAAAAATCTTCTTCTTCAGAACCACTTGGCTCAGATGCTTGAAATTTGGTATGATGCATTGCCTGGTGGACTCCTACAAAGTTTGTGTAAATGGTGGCCCTGGGATCCAAAATGGCCCTGGGGCAGGCAGTCTTGGGTTCGAAATTAAAATGTACTTAAAAACCTTCTTCTCCAGAACCCCTTAGTGCAGATGCTTGAAATTTTGTATGATGCATTGCCTAGTGGTCCCTCACCAAGTTTGTTCAAATGATGGTGCCAGGGTTAAGAATGGCCCCGCCCCAGGGGGTCCTGGGTTTGAACAATAGAAATACATAGAAAAATATTCAGAAATCTTCTGCTTCAGAACCACTTGGCTCAGAGGCTTGAAATTTAGCTTTTAGCATTGCCTATTGGTCCTTTACCAAGATTATTCAAATGATGGCCCCAGGGTCCAAAATGGCCCTGCCCCAGGGGCTCCAGGGTTTGAACCATAGCAATACATAGAAAAACATTCGAAAATCTTCTTCTTCAGAACCATCTGGAAATGGTTGCAAACTATCAGGTTTGTTCAAATTATGACCCTAGTTTGACCTTTAACCTTTTTGCTCAGGTGAGCGATCCAGGGCCACTTGGCCCTCTTGTTTTGCTAGCAAATGGAACCAAACGAATGCTGTCGCTATACTGCGCATATTTCGACGACTAGTACTTTCGCTGTTCCCAGTTTATAATGTCGTTCAACAGCCTTTCACACGAAGCGGTTCAATGAACTGGTTGAGCTTTTCTCCGAAAAATTAAAGTAGCCGAATTCCTAGATACTCAAACTGAAAGTGAAAGTGCGGTGATTGTAGGCCAAGACAAAAAGCAAGCCTGCACAAGTTGCTGGGGGAACACCACAAGCCTGTTTGCGTGCCGACGGGCTTTGGTCTTCGCCAGCTGCTTACTCCGGCCTGTGAATTTCTCGAGTTGCACATATTGTTCATTCATTGGAGTTCATGGATTTTCCGATGTTTTTAGTATGTTTATTATTAATACAGTTTATGTATGTGTAAATAAAAATAATTCACATTCTTATTTTGTTTTCTTCATTTATTTTTAAATTTACGAGGTTCTGTTAGTATAAAGAAATTCAATTTCGAATTTGACAGATATTATGTCTGACAAAAACCTGTCGAAATGTTGATTTACAGAAATGTACGGAAATGAACGGAAGTCCCCGAATTCGTAAATTCGAACTACGGATAATTCGAATAAAATATCGTGGTCCCTGTCAATTCGAATTACCGAGGTTCGTCTATCTTTTTATGGGAAATGAACAAAAATTAACTTAGAATCATCAACAATACCCTGAACAGAGCTCAAGATAAGATGGGGTTTTGATATGAATTAATTCCCCTTATTTCTATAGAAAACATGTCACCCTTCATCAGAACTGTCTTGATGAGAGGTCTAAGGAGGGGTCACAAGGAAAGTTTTTACGGATTTTAAGGAAAATTATCCCAGTTACCTCTTCTTAACTAGAGAGCTGCCCTGAACCTGGTTTTTATACTCGAAGAGTTTTAAATTTTGTTTTCTTTATTGCAGCCCAGTATATGTCGGAACCCAGTCTGTAATAACAGATCAAAATTCATGTTGGATGTCAACAAGTCACGATTTGTGGACTTCCAGAAAGTTCGGATTCAGGAAACACAAGCTGAACTGCCAAGGGGAAGTATACCGAGGAGGTATGTCAGAATTTTCATTTGATTCTTTATGTTTATGTATGGATGCACCTTCTATGTTAAGGTGAGTAGGTTCAACTTATTTTTTTGCCTTGCCTAGGTCTAGCAGAAGTGTGACATGAGCATTGCTTTTCCGGCAGGGTTTATATTGGTGGTTTGTACTGGGAAGAGTTCTTGTTTAGCTGGATGTAATGGCAAAATCTAGACATAAAAGAACTAACTATGTTGTTAATAATAATAATAATCATTTCATTTTTTCGTGAAAAATGGCAAACAAGTCCCTAAATGGGCCTCTCAGAATTTACCAGAAGCATACCGAGTGTCTGTCATGCAGTTTTCCAGGCCCTTGGAGGTCACACTGAGAAATGAAAATGATTTTGCATGGATAAAGCCAAAAATAATAGACATTCAGTTTTGTATTAATGCCAGTTTTCACTTTGATTTTAGGGGTATGCCTGTTTATTCATTTCTGCTGGTATGTCACGTGATCAGATTCCAATATGTATCATGCAGTCTTGTGCAGCATTGTTAGATGTATTCAACAGAAGAAAATGATTTTTTGAAAATTACTTTTTTCAATATAAAAATTTCAGTCTAATGTTTGATCCTTAACTTTTTTTGTCCAGTATATTTACTGACTTGAGAGATAGACGAGTTTCATTAATAGGTCTAAGAGTGAACATGGGATGTTAGGAAATGGGATGTTGCAAAAAGCATTGCCTTTTTATCCCCCGACCGAAAGGTTCGGGGGATTTATCCCCCGACCGAAAGGTTCGGGGGATATAGCGATGAGCCTGGCGTCCGTCCGTCTGTCCGTCCGTCCGTCCGTCCGTCCGTCCGCCGTCCGTCCGTCCGTAAACATTTTCTTGTCCGCTCTATATCTTGAATACCCTTTGGAATATTTTCATGATACTTCACAGTTATGTAGAACAGGTCATGACTATGTGTCGCGTACAAGAATGGTAACTCTTGCTATTGTACTTTTTGAGTTATTTCCCCTTTGGTGAGTTTTTTGGCAGATTCGTGTCCGCTCTGTAACTTGAATACCCTTTGGAATATTTTCATGCTACTTCACAGATATGTAGAACAGGTCATGACGATGTGTCGCGAACAAGAATGACAACTCTTGCTTTCTTACTTTTTGAGTTATTTCCCCTTGATGGTTTTAGGTTTGATTTTTTGGCAGATTCGTGTCCGCTCTATAACTTGAATACCTTTTAGAATATTTTCATAATACTTCACAGATATGTAGAACAGGCCATGACGATGTGTCGCGAACAAGAGTGACAACTCTTGGTTTTTTACTTTTTGAGTTATTTCCCCTTGATTGTTTTAGGTGTGGTTTCGTGTCCGCTCTATAACTCATATACCTTTTGAAATATTTTCATGATACTTCACAGATATGTGGAACAGGTCATGATGATGTGTCGGGAACAAGAATGACAACTCTTACTTTCTTACTTTTTGAGTTATTTCCCCTTGATGGTTTTAGGTGTGATTTCGTGTCCGCTGTATAACTTGAATACCTTTTGAAATTTTTTCATGATACTTCACAGATATGTAGAACAGGTCATGACGATGTGTCGCGAACAAGAATGACAACTCTTGCTTTCTTACTTTTTGAGTTATTTCCCTTTGATGATTTTAGGTGTCCGCTCCATAGCTTGAATACCTTTTGAAATATTTTCATGATACTTCACAGATCAGAAGAACAAGTCATGACAATTTGTCTCATACATGAATGACAACTCTTGCATTCAAACTTTATGAGTTATTTCCCTTTGGTATTTTGAGCTGCTGTTTGAGTCTCTGCTCCATATCTGTATAACCCTGGTCTGCTCCACAATTTTAATAACCTTATACCTTTTAGACTATTGATGAACATGCTGTGATATTTTATCAGTGTTCCTAACTCTCTCTGTGACCCCTCCACTCCCCCCCCCCCCCCCACCAAAAATAATTTTTTTTTTCTCCAGATTTGGATTCTTTGTCCAAATTCACTTACTAGAGAGCTCAAAATAAGGTTTGTAGGGCTTGTAGTTTAGAAGTTATTCACACATTTTGAAAGTTTAATGTATCATATGCTATATATTTATGTATATGGCGGCTGTTTGAGATGTTACTTCTTTTTAGCAGTCAAGCATACTATTTAGTCTGAATGTTAGATAATCATGCATCTGTTAAACAGATAATGTCAATCAGAAGCATAAAAGCATGACAATATATTACTTATATGTGTTTTGAAGTGCACCCGTTTTACCAAGGCCCATGGGGGTCTTCGGTCGGGGGATTTGCCATCTCCTCTGATGGCTATTTTTTTTTCAGCAAAAAATAGCACTTTTATTTTCGTGTGTCTAGAAGATTTACTGAAAGATGCTCGAACAACTGGGCCCTGGATATAAAATGTTACACTTCTACTTATTTGTTAATCTTCAATATTGTAGTGTTGAGGTGATATTACGAGCAGAGGCCGTTGAAATGGCTCAGGCTGGGGACAAATGTGATTTTACTGGAACCCTAATTGTTGTTCCTGACGTCAGCACACTCTCTACTCCAGGTAAAGACAGCAGAGCCTCGTTATAATGCTATTTGGATATTATGCTATAATGTCATGGCTCTTATTAGAGCTCCAGATAAGAGGGCAGGGGACAGTGAGGATAATTCATTCAATCAATCAATAATGATTTTTGAAATTCTCAATGAAAGCATAGGTTTTGACACCTCATTATTGCCAGGATGGTTCCAACGAGGAGTCGAGGCATATGTTTTATGGACAAATACTCAACATAGCAGAAACAGTTAAAGAAAATCCTTAAACCAGTGGATGGTTTCCATCCAAATATTCTAATGTGTCTTTATAGCATAAGTTTTGTACCTGTTGGAACAAACCCCCTGCATTTGCTTTGTTAGTACTAGGGGTGCGCGATATTACCGGTATACCGGTAAATCGCGATTCAAAATTCCAACGATACGAATCACGATACGTTTTGGCCATACCGGTACGCTCGGTAAATTTCGGGTGTTTCCGGACATTCTCGTGAAAACGTTTTATATGCTTTTAATTAACAGTTTCCTTTTCATTTTGTTAGTATTTTGCCCCAAATACTCTTTTTTTTTTATAAAACGGATCTAGGTAGTAAAGTCAATTAAAGGTAGGTTCCTGTACTAGCGATAACAATTATGTCCACAAAATAATTTCGTCTTTTTCTGAGCAGTATTGAAGTCTCTTATTTTTCTGAATTTGTTGCTACTGAGAAACTCGTCAGATGTAGAAGAAAATAGTCGTTTCCCCTTCTGGTTTATTTTCTTTCGTTGGAATTCCAGTTCTAAAAATAACTATGTTTATTATGTCTATAAGTGCGCCATTTCTGATGTCATTCTCCAAAGGTCAATTTTCCCTTGTCATGAGCTCTCCTAGAGGTCCTGGCGTGGTGGATGGGTTAAAGCTATCCCAAAATGCAATGCAGCATGACCTCAGCTGCGTTATCTATTTTTGGCGGGAACTAAAAATAGCGCTAAATGGTGTGCGAAGCAGAGTTAGGAAATCCCTTGCAAAACAACTTTTCTAATATTTTTTTGATTTACACTTTTTAGTGAAACTTATTCATTCCCTTTTATAAGTGCTTTCCAACAACTTGGATGAAAGATCATCAAAATTATGATGCATTCCAAAGTACAGGAACCTACCTTTAAAGGCAATAGTCTTTAAAAACAGGTTTTGATTGTTTACTTTTGCCAGAGGCTCGCTTCCTCTTTTGTCTTTTGTCTCCGTAATTATCACCCACAAAGAAGATGTAAACAAAAATTACCGTGATTGTAGATAATAGTGTCCAGTTTAATCCTTTTGTCAGTATCCAATTGATCCTATCACTCCAACGGTATGATCATTTTGACACATATTCCCATTCATAACTTACGTAAATATTCGAACATCTTTTGGAATATTTTTTTTGTGTGTATATCACATTTTCACTTACGGGAAGTTTCATTATTTTGTTGACATACTAGACTGCAGATCCTGATCACACTGCTCCAATGCGCTGTCTGATCTGGGTCTACAACATTTGCCCAGCAATTACTGTCCGATTATTTAGTGTATTTCCTTTTCATGTCACCGATAAAATAATTCACCTAGACTTCAGACACGTGTCAATTTCTTTTGATCTTTGATGACAACTGGTGTCGAAAATCTGCATGCTTTTTTCATTCTCGCCTTGGGGCAAAACTGGGTCAGGGCAGAATAACAAATAAAGAAGTCATGCACCAGATGCATGGTCACCAGGGTCACGTCAATAAGTAAGTCAATTAGTTAAATAAAATGAGATCGCAGACCAGTAACAGTTGCATTTTAATAAAGTACATGAGCTGGTTATAATTTGTTTTGGTGTTAAAATAAACGGTATACGACGAAACATAGAAAGACAAAAGAGAGAAGCGACACTAAATAGATAAGTCAAAACATAGACGGGACATTTAATAGATCGACGAATAATAGAACGACAAATAATAGAACAACTAGTGTGAAAACAATATAGAATCACTTGACCGCTCGGCAATGCTATGCGTCATTGAACATTCGCTCCATTGGGCAGGCAAACTGGCGCAAAATCTGAACTCAGCCTTCAAACTAAGTTCGTTGACGACCTTGGTACGCATGTTCACGGCATTTGCGTTCCTACTACCCGAGACTGTCCGTCATGACTTCCAGGAAATCAAACCACTTCTGCCGCATGTAGCGGGAGACTCTGGCATTCTATGTTTGCGGTGTACTTTGAATGGACATATATTGGGCAATATTCCAGTGCTGATACGGGTACTGATGCATTGCACCCATTGAGTCTGACTTGGGGAGAACCTCCATTTCCTCCATCTATTTGGCCGGAGATATGTTTACGAAATTAAAGAAAAAATATTTTTGTCATAAAATGGTTGTAAATAAAATTTTCGATGTTTCTGAATTTTTTCGATGTTATTTTGATCTTTTTTCGATCTTTTTTCGATCTTTATTTTCTATGCTTAGTCTTTCTATGTATTGTCTTTTCTATGTTCTGGCTTTTCTATGTTTTGTCGTTCTATGTTTCGTCATAGATCCAAAATAAACAGGTAAAGAATGGGATATTCATTTTTATTACAATCATTTAATAAAAGACAGAAGCAAACAACACAGTAAAAGCATGTAACATGGAAGTACATACTTAAAAAGAAGTCCTGATATATCGTGATACGTATCCCGATACGGACCAGTGTATCGTGATATATCGCGATACGGTTTTCAGTGGCGATACCCATCCCTAGTTAGTACTGCCAGGTGGTGCACTTTATAGGAAGTTTTTGTATAGAAATTAGGCTAGCATTACTGGAAGCAGCAAAACCAGAAAAAATAGATTCAGTCCTGCACTGCACAGTGTTAAACAACGAATAACAGTTGAGTGCTCAGTGATACCAGAGCTCTAGATAAGAGGGAGTATTTGGTGATAATTAGGGATAATTTTTGTTAATTCTGCATAAAAACATATGTTGTGACCCCTCATCTGAACCGTCCCGACGAGACGGTTCAGATGAGGGGTCACAACATATTGTTTCGATGAGGAATAAGAAAAATTATCCTTAATTATCATCAAATATACTCCCTCTTATCTAGAGCTCTGGATACCACTTTTATTTCTTTATTTCGGCAGCTTGTTTACAGTCATTATGGCCTTTCCTGGGAAGCTATTTTGGTATAAACTTGGTATGTAATTTGATATTAGATAATTATATTACCCTGATTGTGACATGATAATGAAGCACCACTTGCAAAGCTGTAAGACTTTTTAGACTGATTTCTATGGTCTTATTATAGGTGGGAGAGTGGAGACAGGAGCCAAGGTCAAAGGAGGTCAGGGATACGAGATGGAAGGGTTGCGTGGCTTGAAGGCCTTAGGTGTTCGAGATCTCTCATACAAGCTGGCATATCTGGCCTGTACTGTGACCCCTACAAATGCACGGGTAAGACCTGTACAGGTTTTGGGCCCAGTTGTTGTGTCTCGCCTGCGAAGCAGAGGCGAGACATATGTATTGCTTTTCCGGTGTCGTCGGCGGCGGCATCGGCGGCGTAAACTTTTGTCGAGTTTTTGCGTTTAGGTCATTTTCTCAGAAACTATTAGGGCTAGATCCATGAAACTTGGTACATGCATACATCTGGAAGAGTAGATTTCAAAGCCATCATCAATGTTGAGTCTTGACCTACATTTTACGGTTGACTGACTTCGCAATTTTTTGTCGAGTTTTTGCGATTAGGTCAATTTCTCAGAAACTATAAGGGCTAGAGCCATGAAACTTGGTACATGCATACATCTGGAAGAGTAGATCTCAAAGCCATCATCAATATTGAGTCCTGACCTACATTTTACGGTTGACTGACTTCGCAATTTTTTGTCGTTTTCGCGTTTAGGTCATTTTCTCAGACACTATAAGGGCTAGAGCCATGAAACTTGGTACATGCATACATCTGGAAGAGTAGATCTCAAAGCCATCATCAATATTGAGTCTTGACCTACATTTTACGGTTGACTGACTTTGCAATTTTTTGTCGAGTTTTCGCGTTTAGGTCATTTTCTCAGAAACTATAAGGGCTAGAGCCATGAAACTTGGTACATGCATACATCTGGAAGAGTAGATGTCAAAGCCATCATCAATATTGAGTCTTGACCTACATTTTACGGTTGACTGACTTCGCAATTTTTTGTCGAGTTTTCGCGTTTAGGTCATTTTCTCAGAAATTATAAGGGCTAGAGCCATGAAACTTGGTACATGCATACATCTGGAAGAGTAGATCTCAAAGGCATCATCAATATTGAGTCTTGACGTAAATTTCACAGTTGACTGACTTTGCAATTTTTTGTTGAGTTTTCGCGTTTAGGTCATTTTTTCAGAAACTATAAGGGCTAGAGCCATGAAACTTTGGTCATGCATTCATCTTGAAGAGAAGGGCTAAAAGTCATCATCAATATTGAGACTTTACAACATTTTACGGTTGACTGACTTTGCAATTTTTTGTCAAGTTTTTGTGTTTAGGTCTGTTTTTCAGAAACCATAAGGGTTAGAGTCAAGAAACTTGGTTCATGCATACATCTTTGCCGATTTAGCTCTGTTTTGTGACAAAGCGCCAGCAGGCGAGACACCGCATTCCGCGGAATTCTTGTTCAGAAGTTGGTATTAGTTAGCCGGGCAGTGTAGCCCAGTCGGTAGGGCGCCTGACTTATAAGCCAGAGGTCCTGGGTTTGATACCCGGTCTGGCCACTTTCATTTCCTCTTCCGCTGATTCAAGAAGGGCAGTTGTCAGTTACTGGTGAAAGTAAGTGCACTTAAAACTGGTTAACCGCTTAGGAGGTCTAAGCCTGCCCAGGAATAGTGTGGTTAGGTTAACTGACAGTCCCGACATGACCATAGCTGTTTACCATTGATGTTAAAAACAACACACACGCAGTGTTATTAGTTAAGGAGGTGTAGGTTTTCAAAGGTACTGTACACAAAAACATTGCTTTTTTCTGTGTTGAAAACAATGCAAAAGCTCCTCACATTTTGTCAGCAAAAAAGGTAAGCACTCCTTAAATTTTGTGTACAAGAAGACTTTACAAAGCCTTGAATAATGACTGTTAGCTAAAGATGCTTGGAACAACTGAGGCCAATTGTGTATGTATCACCAGAGCTCTAGATAAGAGGGAGTATTTGGTGATAATTCGGGATAATTTTTTATAATACTGCATAAAAACATATGTTGTGACCCCTCATCTGAACCGTCTCGACGAGACGGTTCAGATGAGGGGTCACAACATATGGTTTCATTGAGAAATAAGAAAAATTATCCCTAATTATCATCAAATACTCCCTCTTATCTAGAGCTCTGTATCACCTGTGACTAGCAGAAAGTGAGACATATTACGTGATAGAAATTGATGATGTAAACACTCCTCAGGTTTTCTGGATAGCTATGTTTCTGTGACATTTGCTCCACGAGGTGAGACAAAGGCCCATATTCACAAACTAAACTCAAACTCCACCTCGACTCGAACTCCAATGAGGTCGGTTGAAGTGACGCTCAAGGGCGCCTCGAGTGAGTGAAGTTCAAGTATAGATTTGGTATTCACGTTCTCCACTCCACCTCGACTTCGTGGAGGAGACTCCAGCTACACTCCAGTTAGACTCAGTTAGTCAGTTAGACCTAGATCAGACCTTCTAAAACGTATAAACTGTAATGATGTCAAATTTGAGACATCGTTGACTTAATAGACAGTGTAGAACTAGATCTTACATCAGGACGATGGGACGGTGATAGTGAAAGGGTGTGTGCAATGGAACTTCGTTTACGGTAGGAAAGATGCTGGCCTTAAGCGGGGCTCGAATCCCGTCCGCTAGATCAGTATACCAGCGCTTAATCCACTGAGCTACCGGGGCTCCTATTAAATGTATGATACTGCATACAATTACCTTTGATCCTGAAAAGACTAGAGATAAAATAAAGATAAAATAAAAAAATAGAACGTAGCCATTTTAAGAATGTTTTATTTTTTTGTATTAAAATGTTTTTTTGTTCTTCTGTGTGTTTGAAACTAATGATATGTAGCAGTACTTGATTCAAGATCAGTTAGGGTTATGTAGCTAAGGTTGATGTAGAACGTTTATGATGAGCACCCTCAATTAAAATTGTATAAAAAATGAATATAAAGATGTGTATCTTAAAGCCTAGTACTTTCAAATATTTCTATTCGTTTGAATACATCCAATCCACGCCTTCCCCCAATCACACCACCACCACCACTTCATCGCAAAAGGAGTTTCGTGGTGGGGTTATTTAGTTTTCGATCTATCCGCCAGTCTGCTGTCCGCATTTTAGGTTTTTGCTTTTACAGCATTCGTCGGATCGCAATAACATTTGGAACATACATGTATGTTGACTTGTGACAAGTGAGCATAAAAAAAATAGAGGACCCTTAAGGTTATTTGAAGGAGTTACGACTCTTTGAAGTTCTTGATTTTTATAGATACTGTAGCTTTCTCCTAGAATGTGTAAATTATGTCAGAGTTTCCTTATTAAAAATTATACTGAAGGATATCAATTATTTTTCACAGGTTTGGGGGAAGTTGTTTCAGTTTGTTTTTGTTTTTTTGCGCGAGGGAGGGGGAGTTAGGGGGGGTAACGGATATTTAAGACAATATTTCAGTATATATCGAGCTCGGCCTCCCAGAGAGAGGAAGAAGGAAAGGAAGATATGACAGACACAAGTAAAAAAAACTTATCCCACACCTGCTGCAAGCACAGCCGGCTCATGTCCTATTATTATCCAAATTTATAGTATGATCCTCAGATACCCGATCTTTAGCATGAGATACCTAGTAACGTGCAATACCTACATTGGGTGTCGTGCTATAAGTGAGACAGAACGCGTTTTGACCGACTGTACATGGTTAATATGACACTCGCTAAAGTTCGTGAATTATCAGTCCGTACAGGACGAATCATGCTCTTGCTAACACTTGTAGGACGCGCTGACACTGAAAGTTACCAAGCACCCTCACCCGACCCAACCCCGTGTGTGTGTTGAAGGGGAGGGGGAGGGTTCTCTCTCTCTCTCTCTCTCTCTCATGGAGACGTCTCAATATAGACTTAATATTTTCTTAACATTATGGCTGTCAGGAGATTCAAATTACATATGACATAAGCCAAAACCCTGTCTGTCTGAAACGCAGCACCCTTACTGATAAGTATGAATTTGTCACAAACAAAACAAAACAAAAAAAAAAAAAAAAAAAAAGAGAGAGGAAAAAGTATGTTGATAGTGTATTACACAGAAGTCCTCTGGCCTATAACAACATTTTAGGTAGTCGTGCTGCTTCGAGCATAGCCATGAAAACGCTGAAATATTAACAAAACTTAACTCGAGTCGATGTCGAGGGAGCTTCACCGTTCCTCGACCAAACTTTACTTATTGGAGGTGACTCCAGCTACACTCATGCCTGTGAATATGACTCGACCTCAACTCGAGATAATCCTGGACCGTTAGGTAATTATAGCTACTTATCCGGTAAGTTCGAGTCGAGGTGGAGTTTGAGTTTAGTTTGTGAATATGGGCCATAGTGTTTCATGGAATTCTTGTTCATGTATAAGTGTTATAAATCAAGACTCCGTTGTTCAAAGTGTCATTAGTGAAATGAAATCGTTAGTTGAGGATTCTTTAAATCTTACAGTACTCACTTAATCAATTGCAGTAAAATTTTTGCTGAAAATTGTGACTGCAAAAGCTCCTGACATTTTATCATAAAAAATGGCTGTGTTTTTACATATGATAAGTTTGAAAACAAATTTATCAAGTTGTAAGCTAACGACATTGTTAGTTTTGAACAACTTGGCCCTGATCTGCATGTGACTATATTTTAACCTCTTAATGCATTATATATTTTATGGAGAAATGATAAAAATGCCAGAATCATCATGAAACCCCAATTTTTGCTGATTCGTGTGTGGCGCAGTTGGTAACGCATCTGACTCTAGAGCCAGAGTTCCGGGGTTTGACACCTGTTCTGACTGTTTACTTTCATTTCCCCTTCATCTGATTCAAGAAGGGCAGCTGTCAGTTACTAGCCAAAGTATGTGCACTTATAGTCCGGTCGCGATAAGTTGGCAATGTTATTGTTTTGTGTTTATTTTGATTTGGTGACTGATTGGTAGGGATGTAACAATACATTGGACTATCGTTATATCGCAATAGTGACACTGGAAATAGTCACTATCGATAGGGAAAGCTGCAATGTCAATACTATCGGCAATAGTGTTTTCAGTATCGCAATAGTCTCAATAGTTTCTAGACATGCATCTTTTTCTTGAAGGAAGAGTTTTTAAGTAAAAGAATAAAAGGAACTAATGTGTTTTAGCTTATATTGGATTCCAAAGAATGGAAAATATAACATTTTCTTGTATTTTGTTGTCATGTTATGCACGTTGTGAAATGACAGTCATTGTCCCCCGCTTTTTCAAAGAAAAGCGGAGGGACATAGTTTTCGGCATTCCGTCCCTCCTTCCGTCCGTCCGTCCTTCCGTCCTTCCGTCTTTCCGTCCCCCTGAAGTAGTAGGTACCTTGTGTGCGCAACTCCTCCTACAGTTTTATGCCGATTCTTTTGAAACTTTACAGATGTTTTAGTCATGGTCTGAAGATACGCATGTGGTTTGGATGTAATCCTGAGATTATTTTTTGTTCTTTTTTTCCGCAAGCCACTTAGTCATTTTTTTGGCGTTTTTACTATCAAAGTGACCAGATGGTGGGTACCTTGTGTGGGCAACTCCTCCTACAGTTTTATGCCGATGCCTTTGAAACTTCACAGGTGTTTTGGTCATGGTCTGAAGATATGCATGTGGTTTGGATATAATCCTCACATTATTTTTTATCACTTTTTTCGCAAATTGAACTTAGCCATTTTCCATACATTTTTACTATCAAAGTGAATAGATAGTGGGTACCTTGTGTGTTCAACTCCTCCTACAGTTTTATGCCCATTCCTTTGAAACTTCACAGGTGTTTTGATCATGGTCTCAAGATATGCATGTGGTTTGGATATAATCCTCACATTATATTTTTATTACTTTTTTCACATTTTTAACATAGCCGCTTTTCCAGCTCAAACACTAAGTGTATATACACAGTGGAGACCTAGTTTCCAAGGCGGGGGACATAAATTCGTCGAATTTGCTTGTTAAATAATGCTTTTTATGCCCCCAACTTCGGAGAAGTTGAGGGGGCATATTGGTTTGGGCCTGTCCGTCCGTCTGTCCGTCCGTCCGTAACGCTTTCTGGCAGCTGGGAAACTCAAGAACCGCTTATGCTAGGATCTTGAAATTTTATATGTGACATGCACATGAAAAATAAGCAGACCCGTATTTTTTTATTTTTCCGCCGGCAATGTATTTCCAGAGTTATGCCCCTTTTTCGACTTAGCCTGTGGAACCTTGTGAACAAAATATCTCAAGAACCCCTGATGCTAGGATCATGAGGCTTTGCAAGATGAGAATGCCCAAGGTGTAGATGACCTGATTAACTTTTGAAACAAATTCGTGAATTTTTGACCGAGTTATGCCCCTTTTTCGACTTAGTGCATTGCCTATGGAACCTTGTGAACAAAATATCTCAAGAACCCCTGAAGCTAGGAGCATGATTTTTTGCAGGAAGATACTGCCTGTGGTGTAGATGACCTGATTAACATTTGAAAAAAATTCGTGAATTTTTTATCGAGTTATTCCCCTTTTTTGACTTAGTGCATTGAGGCCTATGGTACAAAGGTACCCTTACATATAGTCAAGAACAATAAGAGCTAGGAACTTGAAACTTTATACACATGATCAGTATGGAAAATAAGCAGACCTGTTTTTTTTTATTTTTCCGCCGGCAATGTATTTCCAGAGTTATGCCCCTATTTCGACTTAGCCTGTGGAACCTTGTGAACGAAATATCTCAAGAACCCCTGATGCTAGGATCATGAGGTTTTGCAAGATGAGAATGCCCAAGGTGTAGATGACCTGATTAACTTTTGAAACAAATTCATGAATTTTTGACCGAGTTATGCCTCTTTTTCGACTTAGTGCATTGTAAGTGCATTGTAAGCCTATGGAACCTTGTGAACAAAATATCTCAAGAACCCCTGAA
The DNA here is from genome assembly GCA_963989385.1 of Ctena decussata. Classification (NCBI taxonomy): domain Eukaryota; kingdom Metazoa; phylum Mollusca; class Bivalvia; order Lucinida; family Lucinidae; genus Ctena; species Ctena decussata. The sequence goes on from OZ022504.1 coordinate 65,489,364, forward strand.
GCTAGGAGCATGATTTTTTGCAGGAAGATACTGCCTGTGGTGTAGATGACCTGATTAACTTTTGAAAAAAATTCGTGAATTTTTTATCAAGTTATTCCCCTTTTTCGACTTAGTGCATTGAAGCCTATGGTACAAAGGTACCCTTACATATAGTCAAGAACAATAAGAGCTAGGAACTTGAAACTTTATACACATGATCAGTATGGAAAATAAGCAGACCCGTATTTTTTTATTTTTCCGCCGGTCATGTATTTCCAGATTTATGCCCCTTTTTCGACTTAGCCTGTGGAAACTTGTGAACAAAATATCTGGAGAACCCCTGATGCTAGGATCATGAGGTTTTGCAGGATGAGAATGCCCAAGGTGTAGATGACCTGATTAACTTTTTAAACAAATTCATGAATTTTTGACAAAGTTATGCCCCTTTTTCGACTTAGGGCATTGTAAGCCTATGGAACCTTGTGAACAAAATATCTCAAGAACACCTGATGTTAGGAGCATGATTTTTTGCAGGAAGATACTGCCTGTGGTGTAGATGACCTGATTAACTTTTGAAAAAAAATCATGATTTTTTTATTGAGTTATGCCCCTTTTTCGACTTAGTGCATTGTAAGCCTATGGAACCTTGTGAACAAAATATCTCAAGAACACCTGATGCTTGGAGCATGATTTTATGCAGGAAGATACTGCCTGTGGTGTAGATGACCTTGATTAACTTTTGAAAATAATTTGTAAATTTTGGATTGAGTTATGCCCCTTTTTCAACTTAGTGCATTATTTGCCTATGGAAGCTTGTTAACAAAATACCTGGAGAACCCCTGATGCTAGGATCATGATTTTTGCAGGTTGATATTGCCCAAGGTTTAGATGACCTGATTAACTTTCGAAAACAATTCGTAAATTTTTGACTGAGTGATGCCCCTTTTTCGACTTAGTGCATTGTAAGCCTATGGTACAAAGGTACAAGCATTATTGGATGAACCTTCTCTAGAGACAAGCATATGGTTGGGGGCATAGTGTTTCATAAACACATTTTCTAGTTAGCCACCAACTTATGCAAACAAACCAGATTTTATACATAAAAGCAAAATTTCTGGATAAAAAGCAGTCTCCAATAGTTATTGCAATGCATTGCAATAGTAACCTGCAATAGTAATAGTATTGCAATAGGGATTTCTGCAATAGTAATAGTATTGCAATAGTCATTTTGGCCTGCAATAGGCACCCCTTCTGATTGGCTATATAGCAGAGTTCAGCTTATCCAACTCACGGGAATGAAAGAATAAATTTGAATAATTTTGTTACTATCAATTTTGTTATAAATGATATTCTTAAACCAGAGAAGTTCCTGTCTTTAAAGCTTTCAAAAAGTGTCATTTAGATAAATTAGAACTGCCAGTTAACCGTTATGTGCCATTATGACCATAGGTCAAGAAGTTACATGAACTGCACCGTAATGATAGTACAGGTACTGTTGACATTAAAAAATGTAAACAAAACATTGCCATTATAGCGCGACCGACCTATAGTGTTGGTTAACCACTTAGGAGTTCTAAGCCTGCCCAGGAATAGTATGGTTACGTTAACTAACTGACCGTCCGGACATGATCATAGCTGTTTACCATGGATGTAAAGCAATAATACAACATAAAACGCTGCTTTGTCTGAAGATTTCTTTTGCTATTGCAGTTCGGAGGTAGTACACTTAAAGAAGAGGAAATGACTGCTGAGAATGTGAAGAAACAAATGACAGATGAAGAATGGCAGAAGGTGTATGACATGTCACGGGACAAAAATTTATACCACAATCTGTGCTCAAGTCTGTTCCCAACAATTCATGGTAAGTCGGAGACCTTGATAAGGAGGGTGTTAGAAAAACATCAGGGCCGAGTTGTTCAAAACTAACGACGTCGTTGGTTAACGTGACGTTAAAATTTCAAACGTTAATAACTCAAATATGCCAATATTTTTTGTTGAAAAAAAATGTGAAAGCTTCTAACATATTTTCAACAAAAAAAATTTGTGTATTTGGCTATAAAGTCGTAAAACACTTAATGAGTTGACCTCTTAACAAGCTCATTAGCCTAACAATGCTTTGAACAACTGGGCCCTGGTTTAATCTCTATATAGTCCTGTCGGTCTCCTCAGTTTTGTGTCCAAAAGTTTGCCTTGGGAACAATCTCCACATTGAAGAGTAAAAATAATCAGATATTACTGAAAAATTTCCAAATGTTTGCATCATATTAAAGTTTGTGGTATTACCATTTTGCAAATGATTTCACAAACACATAAAAGGGAGAACCTTTGTAGCTGCTATTTTAATACAGTCTTAAACAGAAACTGAAGTCCATTCCTAAATAAGTAATATACAAGTATATAACAACTTGATGCAACATCAAAATTAAAGGTTTTGTGATTTCAGTGGCAAAACTGTAGTGGCTGTAAATTTTACATGGAATAGTCTGATTTATTTTATTTTGAACATGGCGTATATATTCTTATTACAAGGCCTGGATGTTACCAAAAAAACATTATATACATCTTATAGAAGTGGAAAGTTGTGACATACCTTTATTTTTCAGTTGTAAGATGTTGTTTTTTTCCCTTCTAAAAAGGCATGAAGATCTAGATCTGTCTTGTAAGACAGATCTTTGTGAACGTTTTGGAAGAGAAAACCCCATTCTGTAGCTGATGTTTTGGAAGAGAAAACCCATTTTATAGCTGAATTGCCAATACTGACTTGCATATTTCAGAGCTCTGGATAAGAGGGAGTATTTGATGATAATTAAGGATAATTTTTCTTATTTCTCATCGAAACCATATATTGTGACCCCTCATCTGAACCGTCTCGTCGAGACGGTTCAGATGAGGGGTCACAAAATATGTTTTTATGCAGAATAAACTAAAATTATCCCTAATTATCACCAAATACTCCCTCTTATCTAGAGCTGTGATATTTGTGGTAATGTTGGAAGAATAAACTTACGCCTTATAACCAAATGAATATGTTAGCTCAGACTGTGCGGGAATCTGGATCAAATATGCCAGCAGTTTTAAAAAACATGGCCCGGGTGTTCAAAACTAACGACGTCGTTAGTTAACGAGACGTTAAAATTTCAAATGTAAATATCTCCAATACACCAATATTTTTTGTTGAAAAAAATGTGAGAAGCTTTTGCACTGCAAAAGCTTCTCACATTTTTTCAACTAAAAATATCAGTTTATTTGGTTGTAAAGTCATAAAACACTTAATGAGTTGACCTCTTAACGAGCGAGTAGGCTAACGATGCTTTGAACAACTGTAAAAATATAAATGGACTTCCAAATTAGAAAATGGGCACATCCATTGCAAAAATTTGTAGGGTAAGGGGTACAGAATCAAGTCATTGTAGTTGTTGTCTGTTTAACAGGTAATGATGAAATTAAAAGAGGGATCTTGTTGATGTTGTTTGGTGGTGTTCCTAAGGTTACGGAAGAGCTCACAAAACTGAGAGGGGATGTCAACATCTGTATTGTAGGAGATCCTAGTACTGCCAAGAGTCAGTTCCTGAAACAGGTAAACCTCAAATACCTAACAAGGGGTATTGATGATAAAGAATATGTCTCATTTTCTTTAAAAAAATTAAAAACAAATATATTGACCCCTCATAAGAACATGTTGGTCTGTCACTGTCAGTGTTCGTTATTTTTGGATTTGTTGCTTTAAAACCTTGCAGACTTGTAGGTTTCCCCGAAATAAGATTAGGTTTAATAATTTGTAGATATGGATAAGGGAAAGCTAAAAATTAACATTATTCAAGACCATAGCCTTAAGTTGAATGGAAAACAGCTTCAGCTACAGCTGCAGGGTAATAAAAGCTCAGTTATGTAACTATTTGATAGAAAAAAGAAGCTGTTGTTGGGTAACACAGTACAAATAGAATGTTGAAGGATATTTACTTTTCAGGGGAAGCAACTGCACCAGTTCCACTTTTGCTTGTTATTGCATGAGGGTTCAAGCCTAAAGGAAGAATTTGCTTCTCTCCTTTTCTTTTTAAAGGGATTTATAATCTGTGGAAGCATACAGGAATTCACAAAAACTGTTTCCTGTCACAAAAATGTCTTAAAATCATGGAAGTATACCCACACTCCTTAATTTTTTGCTGCTCATGTTGACAAGGGCCCGGTTCATCGTTAACCTAACAAGCTCAATAAGAGGTCAACTTGTTAAGGGGTTTTATGAGGTTAACCTAACAAGCTCGTTTAGATGTCAACTTGTTAAGGGTTTTATGATGTTATGAGCAGATACACTGGTATTTTTGTTGAAAAAAGGTGAGAAGCTTCTCACATTAGTGCAAAAGCTTCTCACATTTTCTCAAAAAAAATATTGGAGTATTTGAGATATTAATGTCTGAAATTTTAACAAACTATTAACAGTTAAAGATGTTAATTTTGAACAACAGGACCCAGGTGTAAACACTCAGGGCTTATAATCCAGAAAATGATCATAATGGGTCTTCTATAGCCTCTGCATTCTTTCAGTTTACAGTAAAAATGTAAATGTTAGGACAAATACATTTGTGCAAACAGTACAGACCCAGATCAGACTGCTCCTGTAGTCTGATCAGGGTCTGATTTGTTTGCCAAGACTGCTGATCAGGGTTTACACTGTTAACCACTCCATGTGTATCTTTTCGATGCATTTCTTCATTGTGAATCTAAACTTTCCATTGGTGTTCCATGGTATAGAATTTGTTCTGTTCTCATCAGCATTACACTCATTTTTCATCTGTTGTCTTGAATTACTAAGATATTATTGAACTCTACACCATAAAATACAAAGTCATTTATACATCTTTTATTTTTAAGGTTGAAGAGTTCAGTCCACGAGCTGTGTACACAAGTGGTAAGGCAAGTACAGCAGCAGGTTTGACTGCAGCAGTTGTCAAGGATGAAGAATCTCATGAATTTGTGATAGAAGCAGGAGCGCTGATGTTGGCCGACAATGGTGTCTGCTGCATTGACGAGTTTGACAAGATGGATCCAAAAGATCAGGTGGCGATTCACGAAGCCATGGAACAGCAGACTATATCAATAACAAAGGCTGGAGTTAGGGTATGATGATATAAAGCATTCAATTTTGATTGTAGAAACACATCGTATGGCTGACATTCAGCTATACCTAATTTATCATGCATCTGCTGCATAATTCACCTGATAACAGGGGTATGATAACATGATGTGATATTATGTCACAGTAGAACTATGCTTGCGCAAATGTTATCAGGTCATGCCTTAAGAAGTGATCTCTGAAGACGATTGGCTACACACTGACGTTGGCTGTGATATCAGTGTTTGATTGGTTAATTGATGTCACCGACTTGCGTCATAACACATTCGCGACGTCAGCAAGTTCGAATAAAATTGGGTTTGCTTATCACTTGTTTGCCGCTCTTTACGCCGTAAAATCTTCACGATGCATGATAAATAGAAAACCACGTAAGTGTCTTGATATCAAGTTTATCAGGCTCGACCAGAAACACGTCGGACTGGCTCGGCAAGCCTCGCCATTCCTACGCTGTTTCTGGTCTCGCCTGATAAACTTGATATCAAAAGACACTAACATGATATTCTCTATATATCAAACCAGTGGAAAGGTGATATGAAAAGTTGCATGCATTTGAACCTGGTTTACAGTTGTGAAAAACAGTGACTTTTAATGGAGGCCGTTCTTTTAATAATATAGGCTTTTCAAAAGATGTTGATGGAGTAGCAAATAGTATAGACCCTGATCAGGCTGCTCCTTAGTAAATTACTATGTTGGCTTGCCATTTTGCTGTTTTTACTTCCCTTCTGAATTAGGGTCAACCCTTCAAAGGAAGTGGTTCTTTCCCTAAGAGTAAATTCTTTCCTTTCAGGCTTGACCTCAATTTGAAAGGGCCTCTTGGCATATGGAATCAAACAGGAATCAGAAGATTTTTCCCCCCTTTGTAAAAATGGTGGTTTATCAATACACCTTAAATATAGATCAGTTTGACAATTTCAGGCAACTTTGAATGCCAGGACGTCAATATTGGCTGCTGCTAATCCTATAGGTGGAAGATACGACAGGGCAAAGTCACTGAAACAGAATATCACACTGACAGCTCCTATCATGTCAAGATTTGATCTCTTCTTTATCCTGGTGGATGAATGTAATGAGGTAAATAGGCTGTTGTGGCAATGCATTAAAAGGGACTTTAAGCCATGTTCTAAAGTAATTAGAGCCGCAACCAGAGAAACCAACAATGTGGTTGTGCGCCCAGCGCACTCAGCCCAGTCCGCTCAGTCTCTTCGCTAAGCACTTAAAGGGTAGCTAAGGGTCTAAGCTACCTCCATGCGGACAGCAAAGACTCTGTTCAGACTGGGCGAATGCCCAGACTGATCTGAGTCTGCGCTGGGCGCACAACCACTTTGTTGGTTTTCTCGTGTCTGGGCTCCACATTTCAGAGGAATTTCCAGTGCATTTCTCTAATGAGGATTTAAACTTCATAAAATCAGTTTGAAGAAAAAAATAAGTAGAATAACGATAGTCAGAGCCCCATATAAAAAGGCTAACATGATTGAAAACCTGGGGTTAAATTGTAATCATGAGGTTATTCTGTTCATTCAGGTTAATGCCATGGCAGTTTTATTGGGAGGCTTCAACATGAGTTTTGAAAAGAAATGAAATCTTAGAATTATCATCTGCCGCAATCGGTAGGGCACCGGACTCGTAAGTCAGAGGTCTTGGGTTCGAAACCCGGTCTGGCCACATACTTTCGTTTCTCCTTCAGCTGATTCAAGAAGGGCAGTTGTCAGTTACTGGCGAAAGTATGTGCACTTAGTACTGGTTAACCGCTTAGGAGGTCTAAGCCAGGAATGGTGTGGTTAGGTTGACTGACGGTCCCAACATGACCATAGCTGTTTACCGTGGACGTAAAGCAATAAATCAATCAATCAATCTTAACTGGATGCTTTGTAAGTAGCTGTTATAGATAATCTGTATGAAAGAGCTAATTTTGGCATTGGCGTCCCTGTGGAGTATTTTGGTTAAAGTTCTTAAAACGTTGAGCAAGGTATCAGGTGAGCTATCCTGTGCATGTACAAATCTTGTCTCTATTCACATGTAACAGATGCGCATCGTGTCAACTCATCAGAACAGGAACCAGTGGTGGCTCTAGCAAGGCTGCTGTAACATGGGTTTCTCTGGAGAAACGAGAAAAAATAACCACAGAATTGTCATCAAGATACAGTGAAAATTCCAAGTATTTGGACAGATAGATCAGAGCAAACAATGCAGACTCAGATCAGTCTAAGAATGACCTACACTTTTTGCTATTCCAGCTGCACCTCTTGGATGCATTATTGCATTTTAAAACCAAATTGTTCACAGAGATATTATTGTAGGTGTCACAGTTTGTAGAATTCTTGTCTTACCAGTGACTAGCGGAAGCAAAACATAGTTGGTATTACTTTTCAGGCATTTACAGTGGTGGCGTAAACTTTGTATCAAGTTCTGTGACAATGTGCATATAGGCCAGACTATAAGTGTCTATCATGGTTGTGAGGTGTGGATAGAAAAATCCGTCATGAGGGTCACTGTTCGGCATCACGAGGCTTGCCTCGTGATGCCGAACAGTGATCCCGAGTGACAGGTTTTTCTATCCACACCTCACAACCATGATAGACACTTATAGTCTGGCCTATAGAAAAATCCGTCATGAGGGTCACTGTTCGGCATCACGAGGCTTGCCTCGTGATGCCGAACAGTGATCCCGAGTGACAGGTTTTTCTATCCACACCTCACACCTATGATAGATACTTTTTCTTGCTCAGCACGTTTTGTTTTAACTTCAGAACTTGTTAAAATGCGTAATTCTAGTGCTTGAGAGGTTTAAGTTTGATTTTGAAAGAAAGCACCGCTTTCAACGACCGCCATTTCGGCTCTTTACGTCGACTACTGGTGTGCATACACTGACGTCATTTTTGCCGTCTTCGTGACGTCATCATCTTCAATGCCAATATCACTTGACGACCCAGGTACGTGACCTCCAATACAACCAATGCATTGAATGCTCGTGATTTTTATCCGGTCCTGGGTGAGATAACATGGGTTAGAGAAGATTTTCTATCCCAGGTGAAAAGAATGGCATTTCCTATCCGGTGTGCCAGAAATGGCATTCTGTGGTTTATTACTATAAGTGATTTTATCTTTTTTGTGTAGGTAACAGATTATGCAATAGCAAGAAGAATTGTGGACCTACACAGCAGGAATGAGGAGTCTGTTGACAGGCTGTACTCGGTGGAAGATATAACAAGATACATCATGTTTGCAAGACAGTTTAAACCTAAGGTAAACTGGCATACTCTGCAATAACTATGTCTTGGGGTACCTCAGCCAGTACCCTACCAGTTTGTAGGTGAAGTACAGTAAACAGTGCTCACATTTATCAGACTTTGAATCAATCTGATGTGGCTTTACATCTTTGTTTACCATATTTCTTTGGTAATAAGAAAGGGCTTTGCCCTTCAAGACAATTAGAAAGTTCTGCATGTAGATCTGTCTAGTTGGTTGGTTGGTTGATTTGATGCTTAACGTCCACGGTAAACAACTAAGGTCATGTCGGGACGGTCAGTTAACCTAACCACACTATTCCTGGGCAGGCTTAGACCTCCTAAGCGGTTAACCAGTACTAAGTGCACATACTTTCGCCAGTAACTGACAACTGCCCTTCTTGAATCAGCGGAAGGAGAAACGAAAGTATGTGGCCAGACTGGGATTCGAACCCAGGACCTCTGACTTACGAGTCAGGTGCCCTACCGATTGCGCTACCCGGCCCGGCGATCTGTCTAGTAAGATGTATCTAAATCTTTCAGATATTTTTTGGAAGAGAAAACCCATTTTATAACTGAATAATACAAGACTTATTTACATATTTGCGATAATTAAGGAAGGATATACTCACATCCTATAAGCAAATAAATACCATATTCAGACTTCATTATAGTCAAGAGCTGTCTCTTTGTCATCACAATATTATTCAAAGAAAGGTTGAATATCTTGTGCATTGTAATTTGAAATAAAAGAGAAACACTGAAATCAAGTCAACTGGTTACTCAGGCTTCCTAATACCCTAGGATATGTACAACATTGATTTTTTTCAGATGTCCAAAATATTGTTTAAAACTGATTGTTGTAAGTTTAAGTACAAAACTTAAAAAAAAAACAAAAAAAACAAGCATTGACACTAAAAGAAAAACAAGCATTGACACTACCATATTTAGTTACTTAGTTATTTACAGAGCTCCAGATAAGAGGGGGTATTGAGGATAATTCGAAGATAATTTTTCTTATTTGTCAATGAAAACATATGTTGTGACCCCTCATTAGAACCGTCTCGATGAGACGGTTCTAATGATGGGTCACAAAATATGTTTTTATGGAGAAATATGGATAATTATCCCTAAATCAGCTTTGTTGCCCCTTCTTATCTGGAGCACTGTTTAGAAACTTGGCATTTTAGAAGTTTTACTAGAGCTCCAGATAAGAAAGGGGATTGAAGCTAATTTGAGAATTTTTCTTATTTCTCAACAGAAACACATGTTTTGACACTTCAGTAGAACTGTCTTGGCGAGATAGTGCTAATGAGGGATCTCAACTTAAGTTTCTATAAAAAAATATGGAACATTATCCTTTAATTATTCCTGTCTCCCTTTCTTATCCGGAGCACTGCTTACAATAATAAAGCTTCACAGATATTTGCTTATTTTGGAGTAATGTTGAACTCATGAGAAAACATTTGCATTCCACAGATTAGCAAAGAAGCTCAGGAATATATGGTAGAAGAATACAAGAGATTAAGACAGAGAGATGGTACCGGTAGTGCCAAATCAGCCTGGAGAATTACTGTCCGACAGCTAGAGAGTATGATCAGATTGTCCGAGGGCATGGCTAGGATGCACTGTCAGGATGAGGTACTACATTGTGCATTATTGATGTTTACTAAGAGCCTTAGCCAAACTAGCAATGAAATACACTGTTACGAGCCACACCCAGAATGTCACTCAAGAGTCACCTGATAGCATATACCCTGCCAATGCAACGACAACTTAGCACATGACATAGTCTCACAAACAAAATTGCAAGTGATCAATGTCCCACACAAGTCCATGATTTTACCTTACAGTAAATGGAGGAATGTACGCCTGTTGAAATTAGGCGTGGTTTTCGAAACTAGGAATTGCCATGACAGTGTTTAAGGAACACCGTCTGAGGAAGATAACAATGACAAAGAAACGTTTGTACTTTATTTATTCTGACAGTCATAAGACAGGATTTTTTTCCCTTGCAAAAACAATTCCAAATATCTAGATCTGTCTTACAAGATTGATCTATATATTTGGGTTTGTTTTGAAATGGGGGAAATCCCTCTTAAACCTGAATTAGACTTTACTGATTTACATATTTACCCTAGGTTTGGAAGGAAAATCCCTGTCCTGTAATCAAATAAATATGGTAACCCATCTCATAGGGGACTAGTTGCTCTTGATGGTAGTTAAGGATAATATCTGTTACCTTTGTTAAGGCCCTCATTAGAACCACCTATGTGATGGGGTATTGATGAGAGGCCTCTTCAAAAGCGAAAAAGGGGTGGTCAGTTCGGGCTATGGTGCTGGGTATAACTCCCAGCGCTTGGGCATCCTACTGAATTGGATAAAAGTGGGGCAAGGGCCTACTATTCTTGCAGTAGGTGTGGGTGGGCATTGTTCTCTTGTCTACCATTTGTCTCTTCTTTTACCCTCTCTTTGGGAGATGGCTCGATATAGATTGCAATACTGTCTCAAATGGGCCTTAACATTAACTCCAAAACAACCAACCATCAAAAGCGAAAAAAGGGCTCTTGCAGTTCCCCCTGCATTGTAGTCTGAGTGCATCTTTGTCCGTGATCAAGTTAATCTTAGTTAGCCATCTGGGTTTAGGTCTGTTTCTTGCTCTGTATAAGGGCTAGGGTATTGAAACTTGGTAAGCTTACATTGCCATATGACTACCTGAATGCATGCACCATGTTTGACATTTACCTACTTGTCCTGGTCTACTGACTTTGAAAAATTTATGGTAGCATATTATAAGAAGTAAATTTACTACATGTAACATGGACATATTGCCGAGAGCAGCTGATTGCAACAACTGATGTGTCCCTGTTACCCCTGCTAATCTGGAGCAGTCATTGAGTTATGGGAGTCAAGCACCCATTAGGCATTCCATGACCAACTTTGCTTGGGGCTAATGCCACCACTTTAGCAGCTGTTCCATTTAATCATTATCTCCGATAAGAATCAGTCAATCAAATTTTAGCAACTGTTTTCGAGATCTCCCAACTGGTTTTTGTCGCACCTGCTTTAGTAAGGTGCGATATAGGCATCCGGTTTTTCGTCCATTCGTCCGGCAACCTGTTCGTCTGTCCGTCCATTCACATTTACGTGGACCCTAGCATTTAAGTCCATTCAAATGACTTTTTCTCCAAAACCACTGCACCCATTGTTCTCAAATTTCATGTGCTGCATGGCCAGACTACAGGGCTTCAGGATGATAAAATTCAGCTTGGTCCAGTTTCCAAGATGGCGGCTGTTACTAAAAATAGCATAAACAATAAAACCAACTTTTTCTCCAGAACCACTTGGTATATTTTGCTGAAATTTTGCATGAAGCATCAGTTGGGCCTTGATTTTCAAAATTATCAAAATAAAAAAAACCTGTAGCGGAATTAGGTCACAGTGACCTACTTTCTCTTTATGAGCCACATTTTACTAAAATACTAATATCTCAAAAACACATGAACCGATTTTGGTCAGATTTGGTCAGAATGGTCCAATAATTGAGTTTAAAATTAAGTGATTGGAGACCATCCAAGATGGCCGCCAGCCTCTGTTGCTAAAAATAGCAAAAACATGAAAACTACAATTTCTCCAGAACCTGTGAATGGAATTGAATCAAATTTAATTCAGAATGGTCCTTGCATGAAGCTACTCCAGAATTTTCAATCTGACCATCCAAAATGGCAGCCATCCACTTCTGCTAAAAATAGTGAAACAACATGAAAACATCAATACCTCATAAACTTCTTAATGGATTTTGACCAAATATACATATGTGACAAAATGATGCTCTGAGTTTTTAATGTGAAGGTGCAAAGCAGGTGCGGCATAGTGTTCCACGGAATCCTTGTGAAACACCTTTGCTGATTGGTCAAAATCTGTCATCCCGTTACTCGGACCTCACCTCTGAGAATACCACCACAGCTATAGCCGAGCTACTGATGTTCGATTGAGACTATAGCCAGGCAATAGCCAGGCTATGCCTCCAAGCAATGTCAGCTTCTGGTGTATTCTGATAACTCTTCGTATGGAGAAATAGATGCAAGAAAAATAACTGTAAAAAAAACAACAACCTTTTCTGGATTGTAGGTTCAGCCTAAACATGTCAAAGAAGCTTTCCGCTTGTTGAATAAATCGATCATCCGAGTGGAGCAGCCTGATATTCATCTGGAAGAAGAAGAGGAAGAACCTGCAGGAGAGGTTGACATGGAAACAGAAGAAAGTGAGTAGAATTACAGAGATGGTTGTCTGCTGCCTCCAAAATATTTGGTTATGGGTCAAAACAATGAAGAAATGGGGGAATTTCCCACTCAAAACAATGAATTTTCCCAGTTGTTGTTGTTGTTGTGTTATTGTTTAACATCCAAGGTAAATAGCTGTGGTCATGTCGGGACGGTCAGTTAACCTAACCACACTTTTCCTAGGCAGGCTTAGGCCGGGCCGGGTAGCGCAATCGGTAGGGCACCTGACTCGTAAGTCAGAGGTCCTGGGTTCGAATCCTGGTCTGGCCACATACTTTCGTTTCTCCTTCCGCTGATTCAAGAAGGGCAGTTGTCAGTTACTGGCGAAAGTATGTGCACTTAGTACTGGTTAACCGCTTAGGAGGTCTAAGCCTGCCCAGGAATAGTGTGGTTAGGTTAACTGACCGTCCCGACATGACCTTAGTTGTTTACCGTGGACGTTAAGCATCAAGTCAACCAACCAACCAACCTAGGCAGGCTTAGACCGCCTAAGCAGTTAACCAGTACTAAATGCACTTACTTTCAGCAGTAACTGACAACTGCCCTTCCTGAATCAGCAGAAGGAGAACTGAAAGTAAGTGGCCGGACCGGGTATATAACCAAGGACCTCTGGCTTATAAGTCAGACATCCTACTGACTGCGCTACCCGGCCCGGCCAATGGAAAGAAATGGTGAATTTTCCCTCAAAGGGGAAAATCCCCCATTTCTTCATTGTTTTGACCCATCAGAGGGGAAAATCCCTCATTTCTTCATTGTTTTGACCCATCACCAAATATTTTGGTGGTTGCAGAAATCCTTTGTGAGCAATAGTTGGCCCATTTACCCTGCTGAAACAAGCAGAGGTTTTGAAAACTGTTTTTCGAATTGGAATCAACTTTTAAGCCCGATTTCACATAGAACTTTATACATGGATTAGCATTCAGAGCACAAAAAATTTATGCTAAATAGACCACATACTTGTTAATCTCAGTTATAACTGTGATGTGAAATCGGATATGAAGCTTACAAGTTTTGTAAATATATGTCCTGATTTGTAGTATGGTCAGACTCTACAGCTCACCAAAGAAGTATTTGGAAATGAGTTGTTCCTGTTTCAATTTAATTTTCCCTCCAACAGGTACCCCATCTCAGGAAGAGGCCACTCCCCAAGAGCCTGAGGCCCCAGTAGGTGCCCCTAAGAAGGGTCTGAAGATGTCCTATGATGAATATAAACAGATGGCCAATCTGATGGTGCTGTACATGAGAAAACAGGAAGAGGAAACTGATGGTAAGTCTGTTTTGGCTGTCTTGATGCTGAAAGCCATAAACATAACCATTTAAAAAAAAATCAGCATAATGCTTTGACTTTAAACCACAGACTGAAAATAATTTCCAGCTGGTATAATATGTACTTAGTTTCGAAGTGTAAATAAAGGTTAATGGCAACATTACTTTGCAAATCACAACCGTCCATTTTGGGGCAGAAATGTTGCCATAAACCACTATTGACACTTCAAAACTAATAGGTTTAAAAATAAGTTAAGGAAGTAAGACATCGCTTGAATATATTATACCAGTACTGAAAATTATTTTCAGTCTTTGCTGTAGAAGTTATAAGGGGATAGTTATATTGAAAGAGCCATGAAAGTTAAGTTATACTTCAGAAATTCATAACCTGGTGAAAAAACGTTAAAGCCTAGAATTAAGAATGTGAACCTAGTAGAGTTGAAAATGCACTTTACATCTTCAAACCTTGGTTAGAACAACTTTAGATCTAAAGTTGTTCTAACCAAGGTTTGAAGATGTATAGTGCATTTAGCATGACACACCATGGGAGCTTTTTATGCGGCCGCCGTCGACATGGCCGGAGGCATACAGTGTTCGCGTCGTGCATACGTTTGTACGTTATTACGTATGAACATACGTACATAAGTGATTCTGTTAGACACAGGTTAACATTTTTGGAGCAGGTAAATTTCAGGGTTCCTATTATTGTAGCAGCTTGAAATTTTATATGAGGATTTATATCTATGAGCACTACAGGAATATACAAGAATCAGGGCATGACGGTCCATATGTCACGGTCCACTGGCTTTGAACTTAGGCCAATTTTGCCAAGTTAAGATTTTTGTAAGAGGTAGATTTCAGGGTTCCTATTATTGTAGCAACTTGAAATTTCGTATGAGGATATATATCAATAAGTACAATAGAAATACACAAGAATCAGGGCACAATGATCCATATGTCACAGTCCACTGACTTCGGACTTGGGCTAATTTTGCATGGTTAAGAGTTTTATAAGAGGTAGATTTCAGGGTGTCTATTATTGTAGCAACTTGAAATTTTGTATGACGATTAATAACTATAAGTACAACAGGAATTTACAAGAATCAGATCATGATGATCCATATGTCAGGGTGCACTGACTTCGGACTTAGGCTAATTTTGCAAGGTTAAGATTTTTGTAAGGTAGATTTTAGGGTTTCTAATATTGAAGCAAATGGAAATTCTATATGAGGATTTATATCTGTAAGTGCAACAAGAATTTACAAGAACTAAATCATGATGATCCATATGTCAAGGTTCACTGACTTCGGACTTAGGCTAATTTCTCAAGGCTGAAATTTTTGTAAGAGGTACATTTTAGGGTTCCTATTATTGTGGCAATTTGAAATTTTGTTTAAGGATATAATGTCTATGAATATAACAGGAATTATAAGATTAATGTCATCATGACCCATATTTCATGGTCCACTGATGCTTACTGTAATCCTTGCACAGTTTTATGGAGATACCTACAGCGGGGCAATCTTTGTACATTGGACACATTTCTAGTTATGAGTAAGATCTACAGTAAAACTATATTGGCTTGAACCCTGATGGCTATTTTGCCTTGCTTACCTTTGGCTGGAACTAATTTGAATGATCCAAAGCCTGTTTGAGCCTATGAACTGTACCATAATATTCTGAAAATGGGGATGTGTAAAATAAAGTACAGTAACTATTATACAAAAGGAACAGTTTGTTTTTCCAGTGCTTCAGTGCAGAGGGAATGGCAAACAGTTTTGAAACTGTGTAGACCCAGATCATACTACTAGAAGCAGTCTGATCAGGGTCTGCACTGTTTGCTTCTGAATCAGGACTTAAAATTTTTATTATATTTCTGTATTTCAGAAGTAGGGGATGCAGGTCTGAGAAGAAGTAACCTGATCAGCTGGTATCTCGGAGAGGTCGAGAGTGAGATAGAGTCTGAGGCGGAACTCATTGAGAAAAAGACTGTAATTGAGAAAGTGCTGGATAGGCTTATACATCATGTAAGTTAAAGCTGTACGGAGACATTTCCAAGGGAAATAACTCTGACGTGGAACAACGGTATTTATTCTGCCATAAGCTGAGGGCTTCTCCTGCAATTGACCCAAATATGGCAGTCAGTTTTGTGTAATTCAGATATTAGGTTGGGTTTTCTCTTCCAAAACAGTCCCAAAAATCTAGATCCATCTTAAAAGATGGATCTAGATTTTGGGGATTGTTTTTGAAAGGGAAAACCCCCTTTTTTGTAGCCAAAGAATAATGGTTTTTACCTTTCTTTTAGGGGGCTGCTATAGAAAAGAAACAATTAAGTGAAGGCCTCATTGTAGAAGAATTAAGCACTGATCAAGGCATGAAATTTTTACACTCTAAAATTGGCTAAGAAAATCATTGTATTTCTCCATGGTTATGTGGTTAAGAGTGCTGACTCGCCGAGCTGGTTCTAATGTGGGGTCACAATATATGTTTTTATGCCCCCCCCCCTCCCCCCATTAAAAATGGGGGGACATATAGTATCACCGATGTCATTCCGTATGTACGTACATACATCCCGGACGAAATGGTTTCAGTTCAATATCTTTTGAAAGCATTGTGTATTGAATTCATATTTCATACACAGCTATATAATCATAAAATACAGGTCAAGTTCGATGTTGGGTAAAATCTGTCAATTATTGTGGGAGTTATGGCCCTTTTTCGTTTTCATTTTGTATGAAAAAATGGTTTCTGTTGGATATCTTTTGAAAACATTTGTGTATTGAATTCATATTTTGTACACAGGTATATAATTATAAAATACAGGTCAAGATTGATGTTGGGCAAAATCCGTTGATTATTGTGGGAGTTATGGCCCTTTTTCGACTTTATATTGTATGAAAAAATGGTTTCCGTTCGATATCTTTTGAAAGCATTGGTGTATTGAATTCATATTTTATACACAGCTATATAATTATAAAGTACAGGACAAGTTTGATGTTGGGCAAAATCTGTCGAATGTGGGAGTTACGGCCCTTTTTCGACTTCATTTTGTATGAAAAACTGGTTTCCGTTCATTATATTTTGAAAGCATTGGTGTATTGAATTCATATTTTATACACAGGTATATAATCATAAAATACAGGTCAAGTTCGATGTTTGGTAAAATCCGTCAATTATGGTGGGAGTTATGGCCCTTTTTAGCTCACCTGAACGAAGTTCAAGAAGAGCTATTGCACTACCCCTGGCGTTGGCGGCGGCGTAGGCATTAGCAAAATGTTCATTTTTTTTATGTGATGGGCAAGGCGCTGTCAGGCGAGCTATCCTGTCCCTGTGACAGGTCTTGTTTGACTTCATTTCATACAATAATGTTTTCCGTTTGTTAGTTTTTGAAAAGTTACTTGTTTCCGGGCTATCTCTTTTGGAAAGTTGCATGGCATCCATTTCTGTGATAAGATACAGAATGTTATCACATATCACAGTCATGACGCCCCCCCCCCCCCCCAGCCCCCCCACCCCTTCCAAGCTCCCCCCCCCCCCCCCCCCCCCCCCCCCCACACACACACACACACTTCTCTTGATGCAAGAAGCACACAATACATCTGCCTAAGGAAAACAATAAAACATGTACCACAGAAGTCTGCCTTTGTGAACCTAGTTATGCTACAAGTGCCAGTACCTTAAACAAGGCGCCATCTCACTTAGGGCACTAGGCGGGGGCATCCATATCCTATGGACACATTTCTAGTTCATTAAGAAATAAGAAAAAATATATTTGAATTATCCTTGTTACCCCTTCTTATCTGGAGCTCTGCTTAAGTTTCAAAGGAAAATAATTCCTTACCAAATAAGAAAAGTTATATCTCAGGTCTTTACAAGGCCGATTTCGAAGTTGTAAGAAGCAGTTATCCCGTACTAAATTACTAATGTCATTTTTCTGAAGCAACTGTCATTGGTTTATGAAATAAAGACATTGACCAGATCACTGGTTTATGAAATAAAGACATTGACCAGATCACTTTGGAAAGCTCACCATGAGATCAGTTTTCCAAATTGTCCTGGTAAATAGCTTCATTTCATAAAATGATAGCATTTGGTATGGTAAATTGAGCCGCATCACAAGGAAACCAACCAAGTGGTATGTGCACCCAGCAAAGACTCAGATCATCCTGGGCAGCCATCCAGCCTGATCAGAGTCTATGCCATCCACATGGAGCTAGCTTAGATCCTTAGTGCACAGCGAAGTTTCTGGTCAGACTGGGTGGATGCCCAGCCTGATCCGAGTCTTTGCTGGATGCACATGCCACTTTGATGGTTTTGTCTTGTCGAGGCTAAATTTTGAATTTATATTTTGCAGGATCATGTGCTGATAGAACTGTCTCAGACTGGTTTATCGAAGAAATCAAAACACGATGAAGACTCACTGATCAGAGAAGACGACCCATTCCTGGTTGTGCATCCAAACTACGTCATTGACTGAACATACTGCTGAACTACGTCCTTGACTGATTATAGTGCTGCTGTTTCTGTATTTCTCTGGTTATAGTACTAACTTGGCATCAAGCCAAATCCCTTACAAAAATGATAAATTCGAAACATTTACGTTATTAATTTATGAAACTAAATATTAAAATATTAAAATAATGTCCTGGTATTGAATGGCAATTACTTATATTTGACTCTGTGTGCCATCAACTGGACAAAAATATACTGAAAAAGCCTTCTTGAATTTATGCAAAGAAAAAAAAAATGAAATGCTGTTGTGTTTATGATAAAATTCTCATTGTTGAATCATAACAACATATAAGAAACTTGTGCTGTGTAAAATGCATGTAAACAAAATTTTTATTACTATTTCATGTTAGGCCAGTGTTTTAATTACTGTCAGTATACGAGTTATATGTTTATTGTTAGATCTGATTTTTGGAACTAAAAGAATCATGGGTATTACGTTTCTTACAGTGCTGCAGATAAGAAGGGCTGACAGGGATAAGTCAAGTATAATTTTTCTTATTTCTTCAGAAACATGTTATGACCCCTCATTAGAACAGTCTCACAAGGACAGTTCAATTTAGGGATCACAACATATGTTTTTCTTTTTGTTGAGAATTAATCTCGGAATTATCCTCAAAACCCTGCCATATCAACAACTCTGTGTTCAGGGTTTCTCTGTCTTAAGTAAAATTAGTTATGACATGAATTTATATTTTCATCTACCAGTATGTGTTCAGATATACCGTTAGCATTCAAAAAATTGGGACACCTACAATAATAATAACCATAGTTATCCTGAAATGGAACATATCAGTTTTACAATGTAGTAATGTGTCTGAA
Source organism: Ctena decussata (assembly GCA_963989385.1). Lineage (NCBI taxonomy): Eukaryota > Metazoa > Mollusca > Bivalvia > Lucinida > Lucinidae > Ctena > Ctena decussata. Next base: position 65,508,578 of record OZ022504.1, read on the forward strand.
AAAAAAAACAGAAGGAATGGCAAACAGGGTAGACCTTGATCTGACTGCTCCTTTAGGAGCAATCAGATCTGGTCTCCACTATTTGCTCAGAACTTTCTGAAGCATGGTAGACCTACCAGACTGCTGCTTAAGGAGCAGTCTGATCAGGATCTGCACTGTTTGTACATTCCTTTCTGTCCCAATACTTAGAATTTTTACAATACATCCAAATGAGTTTCAGAATTTAGACCTTTATTTGTTCGGGTTCTCATGCATATTTATAAAAGATACATCTTTCTTACAATTTGTGTTCAGACATATATCGATACAATGTGTTCAAGCATTTATCACTGCATAATATCAATGTGAATATGGAACATACAAATATAATGGAATTCATCATGCGGCCACCAGTATGTGTTCAACTGTATAATTAGTACATAATTCAGTGCTCCAGTTAACAGGGGTAACAGGGACTATTTAGGGATAATTTTTTCATATTCTTAAAAACTTAACATTGTAACCCCTCATTAGAACTGTCTTGCTGAGACAGTTCTAAAGAGGGGTCACAACATACATTTTCGTTGAAAATAAGGAAAGTTATCCCTGAATTAATCCTTGTTACCTATGTTAAGAGGACTAGTATCATGAATTTTAATCTACTTCTACCTACATGTGTTCACACATAGCATGACCTTCAACTTCAGCTGGTATCTTTCCAGACATTATGCAACCCTTTTTTGGCCATGGTTAAACCATTTTAGGGTATGAATCTTAGCTGAAATCAGGATACTTGGCCAAGAGAGAGCAACTTGTAGAGCTCCTGATAGCAAATTTGGGGAGATTTTTTTTTACAGTGTTTTAAGATACATTTTCAGGAGAGGTAACTCTACTAGTTTTGTTTTTGCTTCCCTTCAAATTGCGAAGTCAAATCAAAAGAATTTGCTTCAATGAAGTTTAAGGCCAGGGTTTAGTCAACATTTTGTCAAAGGGAGACAACTTGGAGTATTGGCTTTCAGGTAAAAAGAAGAAGAAAAAAACTCTTGTTAGGGATTGCTTCTTTAGAGAAAAGAATTTTTCTTCTGTGGCAAATTTTATCCTTTAAGAAGTGACCAAACTAGAAGGGAAGGAAAACTGAAGAAGGCAGATTTGGTAGCCCTGAAAAGTCATCTATCAAAAATGGAATAAAAAATCACAAGTATTGGGACTGTTAGGGATCAGCAAACAATGCAGTCCCAGATCAGACTTAAGGAACAGTTTGATCAGGGTCTGCATTGTTTACCTCCCATCTACACCTTTTGGATATTCTACTGCAATGTAAAATGAAACAAACCACTTCTTAAGGCAATAACTGTAAATGTTTTTGTTGTCCCAATATTTAGAGTTTTTACTTGGACACTCTAGACCCAGATCTGAAGGCTGATTATGGTCTGCATTGTTTACTCAGGCATAATATGTGGCTACATACTGCAAAAATTCTTATGATTGGGACATCTTAAACAATTAACATAATTGTCCTTAAAATGGCAGTTTGGATTTTCAATGCAGTAAAGCATCCAAAAGAGAGATGGAATGGCAAACAGTGAAGACCCTGATCAGACTGCTCCGATTGGTTCTTCACTGTTTCTTCAACCGTATCTGACCCAATAGTATAAATTTTCTGGTATAATCAATGCTCCAGATAAGAAGGGGTAACAGGGATAATTTAGGGATTATTTCCTTATTTTTCTGTTAAAACATACATTGTGACCCCTCATTAGAACCGTCTTGCCAAGACAGTTCTAATGAGGGGTCACAACGTATGTTTTCATTGAGAAATAAGAAAAATTATCTTCAAATTATCCCCAGTACCCCTTCTTATCTGGAGCTCTGATAATTTTTCTGGCAGTAGGTATGTGCTAGTATGTATATAATCAAGGAGCAGATCCTGTAAGCACTTAGTGTCCTTCCCTGTACATGGTGAAAATAAAATAACTTTTAATATTATGCAGTTTTGTTGTCTCTTATTATTCCCAGGGGGTGGTTGGGTGGTGGGATGGTGCTGTGTATAACTTCCAGTGTCGGGGCATCCTACTGATTTAGAACATTGTAGGGCAAGGGCCTGCTAGGCTTGCAGTAGATGCGGGTGGGGGTTGTTTGGACATTTTTTTCTCTTGTCTATCATTACTCTTCTTTATGCCCCCAACTTTGAAAAAAGTTGGTGGGGCATATTGCTTTTGGCTTGTCCGTCCGTGTGTGTGTGTGCGTCACACTTTTCATGATTGCTGTAACTTTGGAACCCTGCAAGCCAGGGTCTTGAAATTTTATATATGGATTCCTCATGGAAAATTAGCTGACACATATTTTTTTTTCTTTTCCCAATTATGCCCCTTTTTGGAGTTATGCCCCTTTTAGAAAAGTGCAACAACTATCTTTTTAGCAAGATATCTCAAAATTTATTTGAGCTATGTCCTTGATATTTGGTATACTGATTGGGTATGAGGAGTAGATTACCTGATTAACTTTTGAGACAATTCCGTAAAATATTGATGGAGTTATGGCCCTTGTTTGAATTTGGCATTTTTCCAACTTTTGAACCGCTTGAGCTTGGAAGCTGATTTTTAGCTCACCTGAGCCGAAGGCTCAAAGGTGAGCTTATAGTATAGGCAGGCCTCCGTCGTCGTCCACACTCTTAAACATCTTCTCAGAAACCACTGGGCCAATTGCAGTCAAATTTCATATGGAGCATTTACAGGATGGGGGAACGAAAGTTTATATATTTGGTCCAGGTCACATGACCAAGATGGCCGCCATGCCCATATATGGTAAAAACCTGGAAAAATCATCTTCTCCAGAACCACTGGGCTGATTGCCTTGAAACTTGGTATGTAGCAGCTGGGACTCTAGTACTACAAAGTTTATATAAATGATGACCCTGGGTTGACCTTGACCTATTTTATGACGAGGTCAAAATTGGTCCCTTAGGCTTTTGAATGGGAAAAGCTGAAAAAGTGCATTTTTCTGTTGCCACTGTACTCTGTGATATGGAAATGCAGCAAAATTCAACTCCTCTGAATTTTAAAGGTCAAGGTCATTTAGTGACCTTGGCCAAAGGTCAGTTGTCCATCCTTTGTCAATATTTTCAAAGGACTTCTCCTCTGAAACTACTGGGCCAATTTCATTTAAATTTTATATACAGCCTTCAGGTAAAGGGGTTAAGAAAGTTTATATACTTGGTCCAGGTCACATGACCAAGATGGCTGCCAGGCCCATATATGGTAAAAACCTTAAAAAATCTTCTCCAGAACCACTGGGCTGATTGCCTTGAAACTTAGTATGTAGCAGCTGGGACTCTAGTACTACAAAGTTTATATAAATGATGACCCTTGGTTGACCTTGACCTATTTTATGACAAGGTCAAAATTGGTCCCTAAGGCTTTTGAATGGGAAAAGCTGAAAAAATGCATTTTTCTGTTGCCATTGTGCTCTGTGATATGGAAATGCAGCGAAATTCAACTCCTCTGATTTTTAAAGGCCATGGTCATTCAGTGACCTTGGCCAAAGGTCAGTTGTCTGTCCTTTGTCAATATTTTCAAAGGTTTTCTCCTCTGAAACTACTGGGCCAATTTTATTTAAATTTCATATACAGCCTTCAGGTAAAGGGATAAAGAAAGTTTATATACTTGGTCCAGGTCACATGACCAAAATGGCTGCCATGCCTATATATGGTAAAAACCTTAAAAAATCTTCTTCTCCAGAACCACTGGGCTGATTGCCTTGAAACTTGGTATGTAGCATCTGGGGCTCTAGTACTACAAAATCGATATAAATAATGACGCTGGGTTGACCTTTACCTATTTTATGACAAGGTCAAAATTGGTCCCTTAGGCTTTTGAATTGGAAAAGCTGAAAAAGTGCATTTTTCTGTTGCTATTGTGCTTTGTCACATGGAAATGCAGCAAAATTCAACCCCTCCGAATTCGAAAGGTCAAAGTCATTTAATGACCTTGGCAAAAGGTCACCCGAGGGTCCTCTGTCAGTTTTTAAAAGACTCCTCCTCTGAAAAGACTTGGCCAATTTCATTTAAATTTCATAAATGGCCTTCAGGCAAAGGGGGAAAGAAAGTTTATATACTTGGTCCAGGTTACATGACCAAGATGGCCGCCAAGTGCCCACATGTGTTAAAAACTTGAAAAAATCCTTTTCTCCAGAACCACCGTGCTGATTGCCTTGAAACTTGGTATGTAGCATATGGAAGTCCAATACTACAAAGTTTATATAAATGATTAACCTGGGTTGATCTTGACCTAGTTTGTGACAATGTCAAATTTGGTCCCATAGGCTTTTGAATGGGAAAAGCTGAAAAAGTGCATTTTGTAGCTATTATGCTCTGTGATATGGAAATGCAGTGAACTTTAGCCCCTATGAATTCAAGAGGTCAAGACCTTGTACTTCATCAACAAGCATTAAATCTTAGATGCATTTGAAATTCAGACATATTGTACAATTTGCCGTAGTCTTATGTGCTGAGGTTGAAAGGATTCAGGTGAGCTACAGGACCAATGGTCCTCTGGTTGGTATAGTAGTAGTTGTTGATTTGTTAAATACTTTAGTACAAGTTAGGTAACTATGCATTCATTATTTAAGGAGTTACTTCCCCTGATGTTCAATACTTATGCAGCTACTGAGTTCCAAGAACCATTAGGCATAGGGTTTTGAAATTTCGTATATCGATTCCTTGTGGAAAATTAGCTGACACCTATTTTTTCCTTTTCCCAGTTATGCCCCCTTTTTGGAGTTATGCCCCTTTTAGAAAAATGAGGTAACTATCTTGTTAGCAAGATATCTCAAAAAGTATTTTAGCTATGGCCTTGATATTTGGTATACTGATTGGTAATGAGGAGTAGATTACCTGATCAACTTTGGGGAGAATTCGTAAAGTTTTGATGGAGCAATGGCCCTTGGTTAAAATTGGCATTTTTCCAACTTTTGAACTGCTTGAGCTAGAAAGTTTTTTTTTTGCTATATAGTAGTAGTTCTTCACGAGTTTAATACTTTAGTACAGGTAAGGTTACTCTGCATTAATTAATTACAGAGTTACTTCCCCTGATGCTCAGTACTTATGCAGCTACTGAATTCAAGAACACTAGGCATAGGATTTTGAATTTTCATATATGGATTCCTGATGGAAAATTAGGTAACATGTCCCCCCCCCCCCCCCCCACGCCTCATTTTTTTAGAGTTATGCCCCTTTAAAAATGAGATAACTATCTTGTTAGCAAGATATCTCAAAAAGTATTTTAACTATGGCCTTGATATTTGGTATACTGAGTGGGTATGAGGAGCGGATTACCTGATCAACTTTGGGGAGAATTCCGTAAAGTTTTGATGGAGTTGTGGCCCTTGGTTGAATTTAGCATTTTTCCAACTTTTCAATCGCTTGAGCTAGGAAGCTGATTTTTGAAATGGTAGTAGACTTTTATGAGTTTAATACTTTAGTACAGGCTAGGTAACTCTGTATTCATTAATTACGGAGGTATAAAAAGTATTTGAGCTATGGCCTTGATATTTGGTATGCTGATTTGGTATGAGGAGTAGATTACCTGATTAACTTTTTGGACAATTCTGTAAATATTTTTGGAGTTGGGGCCCTTGTTTGAATGTGGCATTTTGCCAACATCTGAATTGCTTGATCTAGGAAGCTGATTTTTAGCTCACCTGAGCACGAAGTGCTCAAGGTGAGGTATTGTGATCGGTCTTTGTCCGTCATCCGGCGTCAACTTTTGCTTTAAACAACTTCTTCTCCAAAACTGCTGGACGGATTTCAAAATAATTTCACAGAAATGTTCCTTGGGGGACTCCCTACCAAAATTGCTCAAATGGTTCCGCTCAACTGAACAATATGGCCGCCAGAGCTAAAAATAGAAAAACCTTTAAACGACTTCTCCTCCAAAACTGCTGGGCAGATTTTGAAATAATTTCACAGAAATGTTCCTTAGGAGACCCTCTACCAAAATTGCTCAAACGGTTCCGCTCCGCTGAACAAAATGGCTGCCAGAGCTAAAAATAGAAAAACCTTTAAACGACTTCTCCTCCAAAACTGCTGGGCCGATTTTGAAATAATTTCACAGAAATGTTTCTTAGGAGACCCTCTACCAAAATTGCTCAAACGGTTCCGCTCCGCTGAACAATATGGCCGCCAGAGCTAAAAATAGAAAAACCTTTAAATGACTTCTCCAAAACTGCTGGGCCGATTTCAAAATAATTTCACTGAAATGTTCCTTAGGAGACCCTCTACCGAAATTGCTCAAACCGTTTTGCTCCGCGGAACAATATGGCCACCTGAGCTAAAAATAGAAAAAAGCTTTAAACATCATCGTCTCTGAAGCCAATCGCTCGATTTCAAAAAAAAATCACAGAAATGTTTTACTCATGGCCCTGAACAAAAATTGCTAAAACGGTTCCACTCCGCTGAACAAAATGGCCGCCAGAGCTAAAAATAGAAATAAATCTTAGAATGACACAGAGGGCACAGTTATGATCCAATCATCATGAAACTTTGTCCGAATGTTTATCTAAATGAAATCTAGACCATCCTTAAACTGGGTCATGTGGGGTCAAAAACTAGGTCACTGGGTCAAATCTTAGAAAAAACCTTGTGCACACTCTAGAGGGCACAGTTATGATCCAATCTTTTTGAAACTTTGTCAGAATGTTTATTTATATAAAATCTAGGCCAAATTTGAATCTGAGTCTTGTGGGGTCAAAAACTAGGTCAAATCTTAGAAAAACCTTGTTTAGAGACCCTCTACCAAAATTGCTCAAACCGTTTTGCTCCGCGGAACAATATGGCCACCTGAGCTAAAAATAGAAAAAAGCTTTAAACATCATCGTCTCTGAAGCCAATGGCTCGATTTCAAAAAAAAAATTCGCAGAAATGTTTTACTCATGACTCTGAACAAAAATTGCTAAAACGGTTCCACTCTGCTGAACAAAATGGCCGCCAGAGCTAAAAATAGAAATAAATCTTAGAATGACACAGAGGGCACAGTTATGATCCAATCATCATGAAACTTTGTCAGAATGTTTATCTAAATGAAATCTAGACCATCTTTGAAACTGGGTCATGTGGGGTCAAAAACTAGGTCACTGGGTCAAATCTTAGAAAAACCTTGTGCACACTCTAGAGGGCACAGTTATGATCCAATCTTCATGAAACTTTGTCAGAATGTTTATTTATATAAAATCTAGGCCAAATTTGAATCTGAGTCTTGTGGGGTCAAAAACTAGGTCACTAGGTCAAATCTTAGAAAAACCTTGTTTACACTCAAGAGGGCACAGTTACGATCCAATCTACGTGAAACATTGTCAGAATGTTTATTTTCATGAAATCTATACCAGATTTGAAACTGGGCCATATCAGGTCAAAAACTAGGTCACTAGGTCAGTTCTTAGAAAAACAGTGTGAACGCTATATCGGACACAGTTTTGTTCTAATCTTCATGGGACTTTGTCAGAATGTTTGTTTCCAACAAATCTGGACCAAGGGTGAAACTTGGTCATGTTGGGTCAAAAAGTAGGTCATTAGGTTAAACCGTAGAAAAACATTGTGTACACTCTAGAGGGCACAGTTTTGATAACTTTGTCAGAATGTTCATATCCAAGAAATCTAGACCAGGTTTGAAACTGGGTCATGTGGGGTCAAAATCTAGGTCATTAGGTTAAATTTTATAAAAACCTTAGGTACACAATAACGGGTTCATTTTCCATTTAATCTTTGTGAAACTCTGTCTGTCGGTCATATGGATGTCTCTGAGGTTAAGTTCACAGGATACTCAGGTGAGCGATCCAGGGCCATCATGGCCCTCTTGTTTGTTAAAATGTTTCGTGACTCAAAAAAAATCTAATGGGATTTTTCAAAGAATTGGTCCAAATATTAGTTGCAATTGCTGGATTAAACCGCATCGAAGGTGTACCGTTAATGCATGACTGTTCTTTAAAGTCCTTTATCGCATGGATTTCTTTATATGGTGTCGACTTAAAAAAATAATCTCTACTACAATTTTTAGCTATCTCTCTCTCTCCAAGGCTTGGGAATTTAACCAGTCGGATCACAGCCTTTGCTGTGTGCTTAAAGGGTAGCTAAGGATCTAAGCTAGCTCCGTGCGCACAACGAAGGTGCTGATCAGATTGGGCGGATGCTCAGGCTGATCTGAGTCTGCGCTGGGCGCACAACAACTTTGTTCGTATATGTTGTAAATTTATGATGACTATCATGGGGTGACCACTATATGTCAGATCCTGATACTTGAGATTGTAAATTATATAACGTGAGCTGATTAATAAAATATTGTTTAAAACCAACCACTTTGTTGGTTTTCTCGTGTCGCGGCTCCTATGCCTTGCCTTGGTCATTAGCACATGGCCATTGGCTCAAATGAGTTCTCCCTCCTTGTTTCATTGACTTCTACGAAGACTTACGCCCCTGTGATGGGTTAACACCACCCCCAACTGACCCGTCGAGTATGGAGACTCAAGGAGATGGGAGCATTTTCCCCCAGCAGGTTACAGACTTGACCACTACCCACAACCAGACTCAAAGGTCCAAGTTGGTTGGGCCTGTCCCTACCTACAACCCTAATCTAGCTCGGGTCGTACTGGTAACACTTAATGGCTGAACTCAGCTTGGAGTTCTATCCCTGGTACTGACTTCTTTTAACAGGCTTTGTTTAGAGACCTAGCAGTAAAACCCTAGATGGATTGCCAACTAAGTCTAAGGAGTCCACACACACATTCTAGTATTAACTAGAGACTAGAACCTCATAGATGGGTGACCTTCCAAGGTTGCTGTAGGTACAAACTCAATCACCCCCCCCCCCCCCCCCCCCCCCCCCCCCAGCAGGCACACTAGCGTTGAGCATCATACAATCAACGTTGATTCAACGGCATGACGTTGAATGAACATTGATTCAATGCCGATTCAATGCTGTGTGTCCAGTGAGACGATCCTTTTATTATCACTAGGTGGTCACGTAAGCACTAGGCCACCCAGGCCGTCACCGCATCTGGTGAAAAATCTATTGGACTCCGGTCTGACATGTTCAAAGAAACTCTGTTAGCCTTTTTATCCGTCATCAAGGTCTTTTTATATCCTCGTTTTTAAGCCTAAACCCAATTAGAGTTTTTTTCCCCAGTAAATGTGGACCAATGCGGAACAAGGAGCGCAAGCGGTTTTGAAAACGGTTAGAATTACTCGCTCTGAAAATAAAACTGTCTGTCAAATGTATTTTTGCAATAATAATTTCTGTTTTGGACACCTGCTTCATAGATTGAGTTACCTAAGACTCAAAGTTTCCGAAAAGTAGTAATTGAAGTATGTACGTTCTTAAATGCCGTCCATGTGTCCTTACTGCAAAACATGAATGCCTTATTAATTAGTTAAACACTGATGTTAGTTCCTATGAGACGTTTACCAGCGTACATGTTTATATTTTTAGCTCACCTGAGCCGAAGGCTCAGAGGTGAGCTTATAGGATGGGAGTCGAGCCGTCGTCCGTCCGTCCGTGGGTGCGTGGGTGCGTCAACACTTTCAAACATAAATATCTCAGAGACCAGTGGGCCGATCGCAATCAAATTTTATCTGAAGCATCATTTGGGTGGGGGAAAGGCTGCATTAGGTTTTGGTGCCGATCAGCTCAGAACTCTGGTTTCCATGGCAACAGATAGCCCCCATAGGGTTATAATGGGGAAAACGGCGTCATCACGTTTTCTCAACTGTTTTTTTATTAGATCCTTATCATACTTGCAGGTAATGATGACATAAACAAGAGCTTGGATGAGTTCGAAATTTGGTCGGATTCAAGCACAGACTACGGAGTTAGCTGCCCTTGAGCGTTTGAAAAAAATCCCATAGTGTTATAATGGAGAAAACAACATCATCACATATTTTTAGAAAAACTTTGTCATCGCTCTATTGCCTACATTTCTCAACGGATTTTAAAATAACTTCACACAAATGTAGGGCGTGACAATATCTCGAGCAAGTTCGACTTTCAGGATGCTGAGCCCAAGGTCAAGGTCACTGTGGCTAATTTTAGAAAAACTTTGTCAGCGCTCTAGCACCTACATTTCTCAATGAATTTTAAAATAACTTCACACAAATGTAGGGCATGACAATATCTCGAGCAAGTTTGACTTTCAGGGTGCTGTGCCCAAGGTCAAGGTCACTTTGGCTATTTTTAGAAAATCTTTGTCATCACTCCAGCGCCTACATTTCTCAACGGATTCGGAAATAACTTCACACAAATGTAGGGCATGACAATATCTCAAGCAAGTTCGACTTTCAGGGTGCTGCACCCAAGGTCAAGGTCACTGTGGCTAATTTTAGAAAAACTTTGTCATGGCTCTAGCTCCTACATTTCTCCATGGATTTTGAAATAGCTTTACACAAATGTAGGGTATGACAATATCTCGAGCAAGTTCGACTTTCAGGGTGCTGCGCCCAAGGTTTAGGTCACTGTGGCTTTTTAGCTCACCTGAGCCGAAGGCTCAGAGGTGAGCTTATAGGATGGGAGTCGAGCCGTCGTCCGTCCGTGGGTCCGTCTGTGCGTCTGTGCGTCAACACTTTCAAACATAAATATCTCAGAGACCAGTTGGCCGATCGCAATCAAATTTTATCTGAAGCATCATTTGGGTGGGGGAAAGGCTGCATTTGGTTTTGGTGCCGATCAGCTCAGAACTCTGGTTTCCATGGCAACAGATAGCCCCCATAGGGTTATAATGGGGAAAATGGCGTCATCACGTTTTCTCGACTGTTTTTGATTAGATCCTTATCATACTTGCAGGTAATGATGACATAAACAAGAGCTTGGATGAGTTCGAAATTTGGCCGGATTCGAGCACAGACTACGGAGTTAGCTGCCCTTGAGCGTTTGAAAAAAATCCCATAGGGTTATAATGGGGAAAATGGCGTCATCACGTTTTCTCAACTGTTTTTGCTTAGATCCTTATCATACTTGCAGGTAATGATGACATACATAAGAGCTTGGATGAGTTCGAAATTTGGCCGGATTCGAGCACAGACTACAGAGTTAGCTGCCCTTGAGTGTTTGAAAAAAATCCCATAGTGTTATAATGGAGAAAACAACCTCATCACATATTTTTAGAAAAACTTTGTCATCGCTCTATTGCCTACATTTCTCAACGGATTTTAAAATAACTTCACACAAATGTAGGGCGTGACAATATCTCGAGCAAGTTCGACTTTCAGGGTGCTGCGCCCAAGGTCAAGGTCACTGTGGCCAATTTTAGAAAAACTTTGTCAGCGCTCTAGCACATACATTTCTCAATGGATTTTAAAATAACTTCACACAAATGTAGAGCATGACAATATCTCGAGCAAGTTTGACTTTCAGGGTGCTGTGCCCAAGGTCAAGGTCACTTTGGCTATTTTTAGAAAATCTTTGTCATCACTCCAGCGCCTACATTTCTCAATGGATTTTGAAATAAATTCACACAAATGTAGGGCATGACAATATCTCGGGCAATTTCGACTTTCAGGGTGCTGCGCCCAAGGTCAAGGTCACTGTGGCTATATTTAGAAAAACTTTGTCATCGCTCTAAGGCCTACATTTCTCAACGGATTTTGAAATAACTTCACACAAATGTAGGGCATGACAATATCTCGAGCAAGTTTGACTTTCAGGATGCTGCGCCCAAGGTCAAGGTCACTGTGGCTATTTTTAGAAAAACTTTGTCATCGCTCTAGCGCCTACATTTCTCAACGGATTTTGAAATAACTTCACACAAATGTAGGGCATGACAATATCTCAAGCAAGTTCGACTTTAAGGGTGCTGCACCCAAGGTCAAGGTCACTGTGGCCAATTTTAGAAAAACTTTGTCATCGCCCTAGCACCTTCATTTCTCCATGGATTTTGAAATTACTTGACACAAATGTGTAGGGTATGACAATATCTCAAGCAAGTTCGACTTCCAGGGTGCTGTGCCCAAGGTCAAGGTCACTGTGGCTATTTTTAGAAAAAACTTTGTCAGCGCTCTAGCACCTACATTTCTCAATGGATTTTAAAATAAATTCACACAAATGTAGGGCATGACAATATCTCGAGCAAATTCGACTTTCAGGGTGCTGTGCCCATGGTCAAGGTCACTGTGGCTATTTTTAGAAAAACTTTGTCATCGCCCTAGCACCTTCATTTCTCCATGGATTTTGAAATAACTTGACACAAATGTAGGGTATGACAATATCTCAAGCAAGTTTGACTTTGAGGATGCTGTGCCCAAGGTCAAGGTCACTGTGGCTATTTTTAGAAAAACTTCGTCATCGCTCTAGCACCTACATTTCTCAACGGATTCTAAAATAATTTCACACAAATGTAGGGCATGACAATATCTCGAGCAAGTTTGACTTTCAGGGTGCTGCAATCAAGGTTTTTTCTTAGATCCTTATCATACTTGCAGGTAATGATGACATACATAAGAGCTTGGATGAGTTCTAAATTTGGCCGGATTCGAGCACAGACTACGGAGTTAGCTGCCCTTGAGCGTTTGAAAAAAATCCCATAGTGTTATAATGGAGAAAACAACGTCATCACATTTTCATTTTTCATCGGATCCTCTTCATACTTGCAGGTAATGAGGATATGCATATACTGACTATGGAGTACCTGCCCTGAGCATCCAAAAAATCAATGTCGCCACTTTTTCTTGGTTTCTACTGATCCGATCCTTTTCAAACTTGCAGGTAATGAGGAAATTCATAATATCTTAAACAACTTCAAATTTTGTCCAGATCAGGCCAACCACTACGAAGTTAGCTGCCCTTGACAGCTCTGTCCATTGTGCTCTTGATCGGATACTTTTTAAACTTGCATATATTAAATGAGGGCATACATAATGTTTTGGATGAGTTTAATTTTCAGCCTGATTGGACCACTGACTGTGGAGTTAGCTGTCCTTGAGCATCTTAAATATCCCTATAGGTTTACAGTGTCTCTCAGGTGAGCAATTGTTGCCCTTTGGGCTACTTGTTTGTTTTTAGTTCACCCGAGCAGAAAGCTCAAATTATCTCACAGTAGAGGCATGCTTGGGTCCATCGTCCGACAACAACCAAATTTCACAGGGGAGTCTCCTTGTAACACCACTTAATGTAAAATCTAAAAGAGTTCCTTCAAGAGCAGAGAACATATTCAAAAGAAGCAATATGAGCCATACTTTAAGGTTTCGGCTACTCAAGCCTCATCAGTGATCCTGACACGATCTGATGACAAAAGCCAGAGAAAACATACTGTAATTTCTTAATTTTGATAAGGCAGTCGATTCAAAGGCTGATTTGATGATATGATGCGTCAGTAAGTGTGGCTATGAAAGGGCTGTTCGCTGTCTGCCGAGACCTGACTATCACCATTTTTCTTTCAGACTGGTTAAGCGACACTGAATAAGTCAAATACAGAAACGCGCGTCTGTCGCACTAAATTCGGTATAGGTAGGCTTATTGGGCCGCGACACGAGAAAATCAACAATGTGGTTGTGCGCCCAGCGCAGACTCAGATCAGCCTGGGCATCCGCCCAGTCTGATCAGAGTTTTCGCTGTCCGCATGAAGGGAGCCTAGTCCCTTAGCTACCTTTTAAGCGCTTAGGGAAGACTCTGATCAGACTGGACAGATGCCCAGGTTGATCTGAGTGCGCTGGTCTCACAACCACATTGTTGGTTTTCTCGTGTCGCGGCTCAATTATTGTATTAACAAGAGCACCGCAAGCGGACAATATACGCCCGTTTCTGAGTGAGATGTAGCAGATCTAAAGGCTTGGCAATCAGCCACACATAGGTACTGATGTGTGCACAAGAACATACTAATACGTGCACAAGAACAGTCTGTAAATACTTATTAAAGGGATGCAACTCCAAAAGCAAAAATAGGAAGGAACAATTTCCATATCAGTACATAGTATCAAGCTAATGCACATTGCTATAAAGTGTCATCAAGATTTCCAAAACAATTACCTAGTAATGGCGCGCACAAAAATAGTCTAGATAGCTAGTAATGGCGTGCACAAAAATAGTATAAGAAATAATAAAAGGGATATAACTCTGAAATCTGAAAGTAACGGGGAGCAACCATTCTTATATGACACATATTGTTTCAACCTCATCTGCATTGCTATAAAGTTTCACCAAGATATTCCCAACGTTAGAGATTCTCACAACAATAGCCTTAAAAACTAATCAAATGGATGTAACTCAAAAAATAAGGAAGGGGAAGCAATTATTCTTTTATAAGACATACTGTCTCAACCCAATACACATTGCTATAAAGTTTAGTCAAGATATTTCATACGGTTGACTATGGCTTGCACAAGAACAGCCTTAGAAATTTATCAAAGGGACAGAACTCCAAAACTAAGGAAGGGGGGGGGGGAATTATTCTTATATAAGACACACCATCTCAACCTAATACACATTGCTGTAAATTTTCATCAAGATATTCCACACGGTTGCCTATTTATGGCTTGCACAAGAACAGCCTAAGAAATTAATCGAAGGGAGGGAAATTCAAAAATAAGTAAGGGGAGGCAATCATTTTTATATATGACATACCGTGTCAACCTAATACACATTGATATTAAAGATTTACACCCTCAATATTTCTATTAACTTTTAAATTTCTCACAAAACATTATATCCTAGGCATGATAATGGTTGCTACTAAAAGTACATTTATCTGCCAAATTTATGATTTGTGGTGGTCACTGAAAATAGAAGAATTTAAGAAAATACACAAAAAGAGCGCCAATAGCGGACCGCCATTCCCGCCAAAATGAAGACTGGATACGCCCAGCAATCACAGTTCATCAGGTTAAAGATATATCATGAATAATTTTAAGCCATTTCTTTAATCGACTTCAGACAGTTATTGGCTGAAAAGAACTCATGTGCACAGATTAGAGGCTAATGCTATTGTAAAGTTATTTACTCCACCAATCATAAAATTCAAAACATGCTTGCAGAAACGCCTGTGGGAGTCAGTCAATTTATGACGACAAACTATTCGTGAATATTCAAGAAGGGTACGCATTGATATATCGTCTCTGCCTCAGTAACAAAGATGTTTTGGCTTAAGATTTTTTGAACAAATCTTAATTATGTTGCAAACAATTAACCAGTTTCATAATTTTGTGATTATTTCGTAATGAAACACGAGGGAGTATACCTTTAAGTTACATCACGATACCTAGTTATGGGGTGTACAAATAATTCTTAAAAAAACATTTAAGGGATGTCATTTCAAAACTAAATAAAGGGTAATAACCATTCTTGCATGAGGAACACCTGATATACATTGTTATCAAGTTTCATCATGATATTCCAAAGAGTAATCTAGTTATGGAACGCACTAGGTTTGCCATACAAATTGCATTGTCGATTTTTTTCAAAGGGCTTCAACTCTGCTAAAATAATCAGAGCGTAACATCCAAATAATATGCCTACTGCACAACGTACTCTTACTATTTACAAAGTTTCAGCTTAACTGGTGAAAACTGTAGGAGTTATCCGGAAACGAAAATGCTGAGAAACCTAAGTAATGGGGCGTAACTCCGCCTAAAATCATTGGCGATATGCGCTTGTGCACCTCATAGTCTTACTATATACTATACAATATACCAAGTTTCAGCTTGATCGCGATGTAAACTGTAGATCGCGATGCAAACTGTAGGAGGAGTTATCCGGAAACGAAAACTTAACAACGGACGGACGCCAGCACCATAATATAATACGCCCCGTTTTTCAACTGACGGGGGAATAAAAAGGGATCCAAATGAATAAAAGCGATGATCTAGAATACGAGTCTAACCCAATAAGAAATTTAATTTCTGGTTGCTTAGAACATATCCTCTGGTCTCAAAGAACAAAAATAAGATACTATTACTGATGTACGGGGAGACGTTTTACGGCCACCACACGGAACAACACCAGTTGCAGTGAAGTAAATTAAAATCTAAAAGAGTTCCTTCTAGAGCAGGGATCACATTCGAAAGACAAAACATGGGTCATACTGCGAAGTTACAGTTACTCAAGTCTCATCAATGACCTGGACGCTTAGTGTAACCCGGTAACGGCAAGCATTGCAGTATCAACGAGTACATCAAATGAGCCGCGACACGAGAAAACCAACAATGTGGTTGTGCGCCCAGCGCAGACTCAGATCAGCCTGGGCATCCGCCCAGTCTGATCAGAGCCTTCGCTGTCCGCATGGCGGTAGCTTAGGCCCTTAGCTACCCTTTCAGCTCTTAACAAACAGTCTGCGTGGAATAGGCAGATGCCTAGGCGGATCTAAGTCTACGCTGGGCGCATAACCACATTGTTGGTTTTCTCGTGTCGCGGCTCAAATGTTGTGGTATCAGTGTTTAGTGCTTACCGTGAACACCTAGTGTGTCATCATTGTTCACGGATCACAAAAACGTGTCGGTGTTATCGATAAATTTTGCAAAGTAAACGCTTCGTGATTACCCCACCAGTTTGAGTATTTACAATTACCCTCGTATAAGTAAAATAGACTCGTATAAAAAGATACCTGGTCGTATAATGAAAAGGATTTTAATAGAGTTGGTGATAGCGGCACCCTTGTTTTGTAAGTTTCGCTGTGAAAAGGCCTGGTATGATTTAGCCCCCATACTTATAAATTTCGTTTTCCTCTTCTCACGTTAAATGAGCGTATAAACCTTTAAAGTCTCCATAGTCCTATCAGTGGTAAACATCTAAACACAAACCATTATAAAAAGCACGTCAAGCTCCACGTTTGATGATAAAATGTGGGTTGACGTGCATATATTGAGTAATATAACTGACAAAAAGTAGAGGGGGGAACATGTTTTGAAAAAAATGACGAGTCGCTCCATACAATACAAGTTACATTTTCTGGTTGCCCGTCCAGCGATGGAATATAAGCGAAAACGGGACAGCGAATGGGTCCCCATGCCTGTACATTGTATTTTTACGACTTTATTCAAGTTTATGAAATTGAAAGTAGATCATTTTAGTTGGCGACTAAAATGACCCCGAATCAGTTTTAAAATCTTTCTTATGTGAAACTGAAGGCTGTTTCATTTGTTTAAAGTTCGCTAATCACGGTCATTCACAATGACGAAGCTACAGTGAGAAGCGTGCAGTGATACCTCAAGATATTTTTTTTTCATTCTGATAAAGCAAAAGATTTTTTTCATTCTGTCAGAGCAATGGGGCCTTTAACAATCTTGTGTGGTTCAAATTTTCCACATGCTTGCATTTTTTAATTTGTTATTTGTCAAATATTGCAGTTTAATCTTCAGCGCATCTTTTTGTATTCCGCTCAGCGTATTCGGCCATTTTCAGCTAGGTTTGCATTTAGGCTAAAAATGCTAGATCCCCTGAAAGCAAGAACACATCAAAGAAACGGAAATAAAAGAAGCAAGTAGGAAAATTCCCAAGAGTTGACAATTCAATACCAGATCCCACCCAAGTAAAGACATCATGTGCGGAAAAAAAGAAAACACAAAACTAGAAAATGTGTTTATGAAACTCTTTGCCCCCAACCATATGTTTGCCTCTAAAGAAGGCTTATCCCATAATGTTTGTTCGTTTGTACCATAGGCTTCAATGCACTAAGTCGAAAAAGGGGCTTAACTCGGTCAAAAATTTACGATTTTTTTTTCAAAAGTTAATTAGGTCATTTACACTTTGGGCAATATCTTCCCGCAAAAAATCATGATCCTAGTGTCAGGGGTTCTCGAGATAATTTGTTCACAAGGTTCCATATGTTTACAATGCACTAAGTTGAAAAGGGGACATAACTCAGTCAAAAATTCACGAAATTTTTCAGAAATTAATCAGGTCATCTACACATTGGGCAATAAATTTTCAAGTCCCTATCTCCTATACTTTTCAAGATATATTGCTGATAAAGGCAATATGTCAAAATTTTCAAAGGGCCATAACTCCTACAAAAGTTGACAGAATTTGTTCAAGATATGACCAGTTCATTTACTCATCATCTCCAATATGCTGACAAAGTTTCAAGCCTATAGCTCAAATACTTAAGATATCTTGCTGATAAAGTCAAAATGCGGAAATTTTCAAAGGGCAATAACTCCTACAGAAATTGGTGGAAGTTGTTCAAAAGTTAATCAGTTCATCTACTCATCATTCCTAATAAGCTGTCAAATGTTCAAAGGGCCTAACTCCCTCAAAAATTGATGGAATTCGTTCAAAAGCTAATCAGTTAATCTACTCATCATTCCTGATAAGCTATAAAAATTTCAAGCCACTAGCTTAAGTACTTTTCAAGATATCTTGCTGACATAGTCAAAATTTGGAAATTTTCAAAGGGCCATAACTCCTATAAAATTGACGGAATTCGTTCAAAAGTTAATCAACTCATTTACTTATCATTCCTAATAAGTTGGAAAAGTTTTAAGCCCCTGACTAAAATTCATTTTGAGATATCTTGCTGACAAGATTTTATTATGAATTTTTGCTAAGGGGCATAACTCGAAAAAAGGAGACAACTCGGACAAGAAAAAAATTTCGTGTCCGCTAATTTTCATGACAAATCCATATGTGAAATTTCAAAACTCTAGCATGCACGGTTCCTAAGACATGGTATGCATAACTAACGGACGCACGGACGGACAACCCAGAAGCAATATGCCCCCCCCCTCTCGAACTTGGGTGCATAATTAGTCACCACCAAAGACATCATCAGTGGCAGCCTTGTGAACAGCCATTTTCCTTGTAGGTGGTCACCGGGCTAGCCTTATTAAAATCACAAACAATATATCAATAACAGACATAGCAACAAACAACACATAAAGCAACGTCGTATGAACTGAGCCTGTTCATGTGCAGTATAGTAATGAAATCCTATAAGACTGCCCACGCTCCACTCTCATCGACCTCAACTTTTCTTCAAACTGTCTCAGAATGAGCCCAATGATACAAAAAGACCAGAAAATATATAATCTGCACTATGAGGAGACTTTTTACGGCCGCCACAAGACATAACACCAGCTGCAGTGAAGATAAATTAGGTTCTAAAGAAAGATAAAGAAGCGAGGAAAACTTTAAAAAACACACACACACACAAAAAAAAACGGAAATAGCAAAATGTTGACAGTTAATGCATAATGTCAACGTCTGAAAATTTCAGCTGTTACATTCATGCGATGACACTGTGTTGTTGTTTTTCAAAGGACCAGTTTCTGGAACATAAAATGCTTGTACATGTATCTCCGCTCATATAAAAACATGTTTGTTTTGGGTATTCATTTTTTTAGTCAAACTGAATGGGCTGATATATACTGTATACCCCAAACTGTAGTACCAGGAACATCTCCATCTAAACACAGAAAATTCACAATATCAATTTCGAAATCATTACTTTTATAATTGTTTTAAGGAACAATACAATCTGAATCAATTAGATGTAAGTCAATAAATGTTGCCTCGGCATCAGAGGAATTTGCTTTATTTAACTGAAATTCTGAAGGGTACATTTGATTGACAATACCATACAAGATACAAGAAACTTTCTTTTACGTTGAAATGCATTTAACAAATAACATTAGCTACTAATGCTCTTATCCGACAAACATAATGTAGCCAATATCAACAAAAGTAAAGAAAGCTGTAAAAGAAGTACATGTTAGTAAAATAATGACATATACATGTAAATCATTATTAACATTTTAAAACCACCAAAGTAGGTATTATCAATGTTTAATAAAAAGGCAAAAGAAGTAAAGCCCCACATGCCTTGTCTCAATAGACTTAATAAAAGACTTTCCATGTGGGGACAGAAATATATCGTATCAAGATATGACGTGTTTCACATTATTCAATTCATTTTTTGTTGAGATCCATTACATTTCATTACAGGTGATGTTCACTGCCCTATCGTTTCTGTAGCAAAATTCACGAAAATGGACACTTCTGTAAATTTTTGCACACGTTGCCAGCTACTGGAAAGAAGTATTTGAAAATTGGTTAAGTTAATATCGTAGAACTAAAGCCACGGTCTGGATTTCAGATATCGTTTCCCGTTTGGTAATGAAAGGTTGCGCCTATAGGAAACATTCAAGTGGTGCTTTTTTTAGACTGACCAGTTTAGATCACACAAATATCTAGACCAACAAGAGCTGTCGCCTGACAGCATAGCTCGCCTGAATTGGTGCTTGCCCATCACACAGCCGCTATGGTGGTGTGGACTGCTATGCATAAAACTTCATGCAAGCATGTCCATAATGAAAACACTTTTATAAACAAAAGCTATCTCAGAAATAAGTCTTAAAATAAAATTAAAATAAAAAAATGAAATGAAATTTCAAAGTCCATGAGCTTGAGGTAAAAAAAACCTGACGGGTAGGGGGGAGGGGGTTGGGGCTATGTGGACTGCTATGCATAAAACTTCATGCAAGCATGTCCATAATGAAAACACATTTATAAACAAAAGCTATCTCAGAAATAAGTCTTAAATTAAAATTAAAATAAAAAAATGAAATGAAATTTCAAAGTCCATGAGCTTGAGGTAAAAAAAACTGACGGGTAGGGAGGAGGGGAGGGGCTAGGATGTATCAAAACCCTGAACCATTATTTAACATCAGTCCAAGTATTAGTATCAACTGAGTCCATCATCGTGGCACTGTGAAATTATGTCTTCATAAATATAAAACTTTAACCAAAATCTTAAAGACAAAATTCTAAGTCGATGACCTTGACTTCAAGGTCGTCCAGTGGGGTAAGTATAAGGTGTTTTGTAAAGACTCAAAAAAGAGTCTAACATCAGTTCAAGTATAAACTAAATCTCTGCAAAGCATTATGAATCAGTATGCAATTACAAAACTTTAAAAAGACAAAAATTTCTTAAGTCCCTGACCTTGACATCAAAATCACTGAGTGGGGTTGGGGTTGTACTCTGTAGATCTAACTACAGTGCAAATATAAAAAGAATTCATCTATGGGTTCAGGAGATATGTGTCTTTAGAAAACTTTAACCAAAACATCCAATCAATAAAAAGACAATATTCTAAGTCCATGACCTTGACATCAAGGTCACGGAGGGGGGTGGGGGTAGTACCTTCGAAAACTTTAGACCAATATCTAACTTTAGTGCTAGTATCAAAGGAATCCATCCATGGGTTAAGGAGATATTGGGCTTTATAAAACTTTAACCAAACTACCAATTTTCTAAGTCCATGACTTTGACATCAAGGTCACGGAGTGGGGTGGGGGTGGTATTCTGTTAAACCTTAGACCAATATCTAACTACAGTGCAAGTATCAAAAGAATCCATCCATGGGTTAAGGAGATATATACTATGCACAATATATATAGCAATTTTTTGTATGTGTCAGATCCACCATATTAGGATTTTATTCTCACTTTACTGCATAAAGATATAAAGGCCGATCATTCGAGATGGACTGGCAGGTAAAAGAATCAAGATTGCCCAATTGTAGCGTTTGAACTATCGTGGCGTCAGTTTTTATGACCATTATATCTGAACGGCATTTATAATCTTGTACAAAAGCCACAACCATAATGAGGCGGCTGGTTTGCTGTTAAAATAAAGGAAAACGCTCTGAAACATTTGAATATGCTAAGAGTATGAGGTTTACAAAGTTCGAAACTTTGACGTTTTCCCTTGTTTTTACGTTATCGTCTTTAAAACTTGTTTCTAATCGGTATTTCTTGAATCCGTTTAGAGTGTATATTTGTTTGGCAGCTAGCAATATGATAATGTAAACAATTCAGACAGAAAATTCTTCCTGGCTACTGAGAATGAGACAAAAGTCTCAGACTAACGTCATCATTTTCTCACAGTTACGTTATACTTCAATGAAGAAACTCCACAGTTAAATTAATCATGGTGTGACCTTTAATTTTAGCCTATTGTTTTTCTCGGGTTTTGATTTTGCATTGAACTGAAGCACCCGTGAATCATTGCACATTGGGCCGAATTAACACGTTTTACGTCAATGGCGCATGCTAAGATTCGTCAGTTGTTAAGCATAACCATATCTTTTACACAATCCATAGCTTTGACAAGAAAACTGAGCATGAAAATGTTGAGAAATACCGTACAAAAAATCACATGCTTACCATTTTTATGTTGCTTTTCAATGGGTGCGAATTTCGGCTAATGACCCCTTCCGCGCTTATCGCTTTTCCCCAATATCGTTTTTAAAGATGGCTTCTGTAATCACATGGTATCTTAAGCCCCAAATACGGTTCCTTTCAATTCAATTTAATTTCGCTCAATGTTACACTTCAGTAATGAGAAAAATTGGAAAATATAAAAATTTGCTAAATATATTTTGCATAGTATAGGTCTTTAAAAAACTTTAACCAAAACACCCCATCCGAACGCCGACGCGGACGCTGAAGCTGACGCCGTGGTGACAACAATAGCTCTTCCTAAACTTTCGTTCAGGCGAGCTAAAAATGAAAGCTTCAATAATGTTCGACTCCTTATTCCCAGAAAAAAATCATCATGAATAGTAAAAGGATAGGTAATGATCAGGAAATAATACAATCAGATCACATATCACCCCCTCAAAATCAAAAGGGGAAGAAGTAATTATACCACCCTTACCAACTTTTGTACAAAATATTTCGCAATGAGAAAGGTCTTCACTGGTAAGGGTGGTATAAAATAGTTATCGCATGGTTTGTCCGCCTGTACGGGAGATAATCCACTCGCTTTTAGCGAGTGGATTATCTCCCGTACAAACCATGGTATAACTATTACATATACATAAACTGACAAAAGTTCATTAAATGCGCGCACGGTAAACCGACTGAACAGCGCTTTTAAAAGAATCAAAATTTTATTACAGGCATTGAAATCATGCACATGAGAAGACACTCTAGCAAACCGAGTAAATTGAGAAATGTAAACCCCGAAAGAGGTAGAACAGGGAAAGTCTTCATCCAAAAAGGGAAAATGTGTTCTGTCAAAATCAAAGTCAAAGCGTTTTATCATACATTTTAGATTAAAGAAACCGTTTCGAAATAGATAAATGCAAATGCAATAAATGGCGCTATGGTATCGGATGCGTTAGTTTGTTTAACTGCAGCTCAGGGGCCAGTTTCACAAACGATCTAAGCAAGAACTTTTGACTTAAGTTATAACTTAAGTCAAAAGTGTATACTTACGTGGTTTCACAAAAAAACTTAGTTGAAACTCTTTGCTTAGATTTTGCTATAAATTTAAGTCAACCAGCGAGGTGACTTAAGTTCCTACTTAAAATGTGTAAGGTAGATATGCCGATGATAGGCTGTCATAATTCAGGATATACCACAAAATGCGATTATAAATGAAGACTGGTTTGTTCATTCGTTATGCGCTTCGAATTCTTACTTGTATTTTATGTTGTATTGTAACCTATAAGCGGTTCGGAACACAAGCAATTTTGCTGCTGCACGTCTAATATGTGGTTTCTGTTCCGATTCCTCTTTGTTCATTTAGTAGACACTGTACATGATAAGGTTTGATTTCGTCCTCCTTCAGTCTTCTACTGTTCGTGCTTCGAAAACCCTATGTTCTGTGATTGTGGCCATTTCTGGGTAAATTCACAGCTCTGCCAAAGCTGAATCAAAGCTACTTAAACTGTTTACATTAGTCATATAGACGAGTACTTCTTAAGGTGGTGAAGACAGAGCTCGGACAGGACCCATTCCCTGCGGCATTGAGTGCTTACCAGGTAAAACGGTATATACATGGCAGCCCAGGCCTGTACATTCAGGACGTTTTCTCACGACACGGCCGATAAGTTTATGAAAGCCTTATATGAACGCATTCGTATACACACTTTTATAAAATAATCAATTAAAATACATCATCATCATCATCACTCGCTCTCTCTCTCTCTCTCTATCTCTCTCTGGAAGGGGTGTGGTTTGGGGATGTTGGTAGCGTAAAAGCGTCAGTGAATGAAAATGACTTTATCATGTGATCGTATCTCATCATATAGTCCCATTTTCTATATTCATTACACCCGAAGCCAATCGGGAAACACTTGACTCTCAAGTTACATAGTTAAATAAAATCAGAATCAAACATTAAAGAGAAAAATGGAGAGCTGAAAGAAAGTGTGTGTCCGTATATTTTATCTTTGCTCATGGGAAAACAGCTATCGAAATAACATCTCCGTCTTTCGGCGCCTGTCAGTCATGCAATGTGTGTGTGTGTGTGTGTGTGTCGGTGTGCGCATGCGCTCGTGTGTGTGTGTGTGTGTGTGTGTGTGTGTGACTTTGGATTCCGACAAGCGTGCATTTGCGTGTATGTGCATGTTTAGTGCACGCCCGCACGCAGTGTATGTATGTGCTAATTTTCATTTATATGCGTGTATGTGCGTTTGAAAATGCATAAATACTAGCTATGGCGAAAGGGAGAATTTCCACCGAAAAGTTCATGTTTTATATTCATATTTCCAGTCAAAAGTAAGGCTAGTTCAAATTTGTGTGTCTCTCTTTTGTATACTTGTCCCTCTTTCTATCGATACGAAGAAATTATAAACCTTAATGGCCCCGTTAAGTCAATTTTTACTCAAATACTGCACCTACTGCAAAAGTAGCAGGTCCTTGTCGAAAGTGTGGTGGTATCTTTGTCATACTTATGTGCGAGTTTGTGGATGGTCTCCATGATCATTCGTGCGTAAATGTTTTTGTACGTGCGCGCCTACATAAAGGTGCATATTTTAGATCGAGGAATTCAGCTATGATGAGAGTGGGAAATGCCAAAGTCCCACAAAATTCTCCTGTAGCCATATTTCGGTGGAATACAAGAGGAAGTGCCTATCCGATGTAGGTATATTCACTAAATAGTCGACTTTTATTTAGGAAGCAAGAGCAGTGCTCCAGATAAGAAGGGGTAACAGGGATGATTCTGAGATATTTTTCATTATTTATGAAGGAAAACATATGCTGTGACCCTTATTAGAACCATTTCGGTAACACGGTTCTAATGAGGGGTCAAAACGTATGTTATTTTATGGAGAAATATTAAAAATTATGCCTAAATTATCCGTGCTTCCCCTTCTTATCTGATGAACTGAAAAAGGGACCCTACTTTTTGGCACTGACCATTGTACACACTGCTGATAACGGCTAAAGACCTCAGCAGTTTCCATTGATCAAGTTTTCGCCCAGACAACTCTATCACTTCCTCACTTACTGTGTCTGCCGCAACTGAACGAGGCATAAACGATTGGAGATTTAGTTGGTTGATCGTTTTTGGTTTAACGGCTCTTAGAGACAGTATTTAAGAGAGTGAGAAGGAAAGAGATAGGAGAGAGAAAAAATGTCCCACTATTATCCATATCAGTAGGACGCCCAAGCACTGAAAGTTCCACAGCATCATCTTCCGACCACGACCATCCCCAAAAGGTTGGAGAAACTTGAAACATAGTTTTCGATAACGACATGCGTGTCAGGAAACTTTTATACTCGCTTTAACTTGAGGATGCATAAAAATTAGGGAACACATTCAAAGCCGTACTATATTAAATTAAAGTACCGTAAACAAATTTAAAAAAAAATAAAATAAAACAAACTGACAAAAAATGAAAGGGTTAAGTGGAGATTCGAACCCGTAACTGTCTGTGCTAGAGCGCAAAACGCTATCCATCACACCACCGCCTCAGGTACGTCATCAGTTTGTTTGGTACATAAAAGTATATTGCAGACTTTTAACACAGCTAAAAATAGACTCCTAAAACTAGACAAGGCTTAAGTCAAAACAGATTAAGTGTTTGCTTAGACGAATTTGTGAAACGGCTTAAGTTCGAACTTAAGTCATTCTTACTTTTTTACTTAAGTTATAACTTAAGTTGTTACTTAAGCACAAATCTAAGATATGTTCATGAAACTGGCCCCAGATCGATAAATTTAAGTCGCCATGCATGCAAAGTCAGGCTTGTCAATATTTAAAAGATCGTCTAGATATCTAGAGTGAGTGAGTGAACTCGGGTTTAATGTCCCGCCAACAACGAGGTCATATGGAGACGGGACCTCGGTTTAAAGTCTCATCCGAAAGACCGGAGAAGCGGGGGATCGAACCTGCGACCCCTGGATTGGTAGGCTGGAGTGTTATCCACTACGCTACAGCCGCTCCTAGATAGATATCTAGAAGTAGTTAAATGCGTCAATAAGTTCAGCTTGTTTATTATTAGAAAGAGAAGTCTTCTAATCTCTTTCATAGCAAAATAAAAACAAATCAACTACTAAAGGAGTACAATTAGCACCAACAGAAATACCGACAATTTGTCTGTATAACTTAGTAAGTACCAAATCTAATGTTAATATTATCTAAAAGATATGTTAAGGCTTCACACATGTTTTGACACGACCAAAGATTATATCGGGTTTGTTATTAAGATGTGAAGAGAGCATGTCTTTCGTTACATGCAAGAAAGTTTTTTTCACATCAAAATAATAACAGATCGGCTATAAAGGAAAATAGCCCGTGCCTATTGAGATACTACTATTTATACACCCGGTACACGATTGGCTAGTTGCTTGGTTTGGGTGTATCGGCCCTTTGAGACAGCATTTCAGTCTATAACGGGCCGTCTCCCAAAGAGAGGGAAAGGAGAAATGACAGACGAGAGAAAAATATCCAAACAACCCTACCCGCACCTAACGAAAGCACAATGGACCCTTGCCCTACCTTTATCCAAATTAGGACGCCCTGGCACCATCGCCCGACCACCACCCCTCCCGGTATACGTAGAAAATATGGCGTATTTGAATAATATATCCATTCTTTTTGAGATGTATCAGTAAATATCAGTACTGAATTTAGTTATAAAGGATAGTTGACAAGCCCTTTAGGGCGAGACCAATTATCCTGTACACCTGACAGTCAGTACTTATAGGGATTTCCGACATAAGCTACGATACCATAACGAACGAACGTTAGCGACGATAGCATACGTTAGGAGCTAATTTCCAGGGAGCGATCATTACTTGTTCAGAGCAGAAAAACTGACACACACGATTTAAGCCTGTATCAGCGCAGTGCGCAGTCTGGTCAAGACTTGTACCTCAAAAGTCAGTTAATGTCAAACTAAATTGCGCATGCTCTGACGAGACTGTCAGTATGCGCAGGCTGGCATGGGAATACCCAACCTTATTTTAAGGTTTACAGGATGCGTCTCATACATGTACACACTCTCTAAACAGCCAAACAAACAGCAACTACACAGCAACTAACGTCGTATCAAAATACTTCGATTTAAATGAGTTTGTGATAGCCCTCTTTGAAACAGATTTTGTCTTTTTTTTCCATAGAGAGGTACATGTAGATAGTTTGGTTATTTGTAACAGGGGTTAACCCGCACTCGACAGTATTTCAGTTTATATCGAGACGCCACCCAAGGAGGGAGATGGGATATGCAAAAATACGTCCCCCCATCCCCACCCCCACCACCACCACCTTCCCAAATAAACAAACAAAAATGATCCCGCACCTGCTGCAAGCACAGTCGGTCTTCGCCATACTATTGTCCAAATTAGTAGGAAAGAAGGATGCCCCGGCACTGAAATTTGTCCAGTACCATCCCCCGACCTAAGCATCCCAGAGGGAGATAGGACAGACGAGTAAGAACAACCAGAAATAGTCTGAATCTCGTACCTACTGCAAACACTGCAGGCACGTGCCTAACTGGAGGCACCTACAAGTATTAGCTTTTGCAAAACGTTGGTTTACGCTTGTGGGCTCGAAACAATTCGCCTGGAAACCTGTCGCACTTTCACATAATCTTGTCATTCCACTAGCATCGCAATTTATACCTCGTGAATCGCTCGTCATGGAGCCTGAGTCAACAGGACAGTTATAGAAATATGCTGAACATATACCGCATCACTGATTCGGTCTAAGATTTTAACATAAATTATTTGGATACTCTGACTTCAGTCTCAAGAGCTGGTTCTCCGAGCAAGAAACTGATTGTCAAAATGACTTTCCGGATTCCATGCCCTACCTGTAAGTCCATTGAATGAGTGATATATCGGCATCGCTATGTGATGGATATTTCTCAAGACACGCTTATGATTTTGTTTCTCCAGTCTTTTTATGGCTCCAGTTTTTCTCTAAAGAATTCTGTAATCGACCTAAAGCCGCTAAATGTAAAACCGGTGATTTTTTTTCTTTTTTATGCTCCGAGGGACTTCGGATGGCATATTATAATCACACCGTCCGTCCGCCCGTCAGTCTGTCCACGTGTGCGTCTGTACATCCGTCCGTAACAAATTGTGTATCAGAGATAACTTAAAAACAAACAACTGAAGCAAATTTGATGACACTTCACAGAAATATAAAAATAAAGAGGTGTTGCGCACATGATGAAGGTTTCACACCCAAGGTGAAGGCCACCATTGGGTCAAAGGTCATATTTTGTCTTAAATCGTGCCTCAGCTATATCTTATAAACTACTAAAAGAAATCTGATGAAACTTCACAGAAAGATAAAGCATAATAAGAAGGAGTGTTGCATACAAGATTTAGTTTTCCACGCCTTAGATCAAGGTCAAAGGGGATAGAGGTCAAATCATGTCTCTGCGATTACGTTTAAACAACTGAAGAGAATTTCATAAACTTCACAGATAGGTAAAGCGCTATCAGAAGATTTGTGACATATAACATTTATAATTACAAACTGAAAGTTAAGGTCATAACTTGGGACCAGATGTCAAATTTAGTCTCAGCAATTGCCCAGAATAATAAACTAGATGGCCGCGGCCAGCATGTCGAGCCCGTTGGCGCTTTGTCAGTAGTGAACATGCTTTTCGTGAAAGTAGGTCACAGTGACCTAGTTTTGTTGTAGGTGACCTGGAGTGGTAAGATATGCATGCACTGATGAAGTTTCAATGTTCTGGGACCAATGAAAAGGAAGATATGGGGCTGACCTCGAAAACTAAATATGTGGTACTTTTTCGTGAAAGTAGGTCACAGCGACCTAGTTTTGTTGGAGGTGACCTAGAGTTGTAAGGTGCTTGCACTGATGAAGTTTCAATGTTCTGGGGCTTATGAGAAGGGAGATATAGGGCCGACCTAGAAAACTAAATATGTGGTACTTTTTAGTGAAAGTATGTCACAGCGACCTTGTTTTGTAGGAGGTGACCTGGAGTGGTAGGATGCATGCACTGATGAAGTTTCAATGTTCTGGGACCAATGAAAAGGAAGATATGGGGCTGACCTCGAAAACTAAATATGTGGTACTTTTTCGTGAAAGTAGGTCACAGCCACCTTGTTTTGTTGGAGGTGACCAAGAGTGGTAAGGTGCATGCACTGATGAAGTTTGAATGTTCTGGGGCTTATAAGAAGGGAGATATAGGGCTGACCTTGAAAACTAAATATGTGGTACTTTTTAGTGAAAGTATGTCACAGTGACCTAGTTTTGTTGGAGGTGACCTGGAGTGGTAAGATGCATGCACTGATGAAGTTTCAATGTTCTGAGGCTTATGAGAAGGGAGATATGGGGCTGACCTAGAAAACTAAAAATGTGGTACTTTTTCGTGAAAGTAGGTCACAGTGACCTAGTTTTATTGGAGGTGACCTGGAGTGGTATGGTGCATGCACTGATGGAGTTTCAATGTTCTGGGGCTTATGAAAAGGGAGATATTGGGCTGCAGACAAAAAAACTAAAAATGTAGTACTTTTTCGTGAAAGTAGGTTACAGTGTCCTTATTTTGTGGGAGGTAACCTTGAGTGGTAAGGTGCATGCTCTGATGAAGTTTTAATGTTCTGGAACCTATGATAAGGGAGATATGGGGTTGCAGACGAAAAAAAATATGTGGTACTTTTTCGATAAAGTAGGTCACGGTGACCTAGTTTTGTGGGAGCCAATTAGCATTTTAGTTGGGTATATTGTGATGAAGTTTCAAGGTCCTAGGGTCTACCAAACTCAAGATATGGCTGTAAACGGACGGACGGACGCACCAAGACCAAACGGGCGACTATGTCTCGCTCACCGCTCGACAAAAAGTAAGTTTACTTAAACTTCACAGAACGACAAAGAATAAGAAGGTATGCCACACAGAATACATAAGCTTCCATACTCAAGTTCAAGTCACAGTCAGAGGTCAAAGGTCTTTTTGTTTCTTCCTAAAATACTAAAAAAAGCTTTCTAAGAAAATTTAATTAAACTTTTGAAAATGGTGAAGCATAATTAATGAGATGGTTCGCCACGAAAAACAAAGTTTCCCATGCCAAAGGTCTGGGTCACGATCAGCAGTCAGAAGTCAGATTATGTCTCAAAACTGACATGAAACTGCTGCAATGAATTTTATTATTAAACTTCACAGAAAGGTAAAGCATGCTAAATAGATGCCTCGCTTGCAAGATTTGGAAACCCTTTCCCAGGGCCAAGGTCGTCGTCACAACCGTGAGTCAAAGGTCAATTAAAGGGGCCTTCTGGGCCATTTCTAACATATCTCTCTTTTTCGCCCGGAAAAATGGTTGTAAGAAAGACAAATATATATAGTGGAATATCTCCCGCCTTATTATACCCCCGACATACGAAGTATGTCAGGGGTTGTATAGTTTTTGTCATTCAGGCCGTTCGTTCGTTCGTTCGTACATTCGTCCGTTCGTTCTTTAATCCGGCATTGAAGATTTCTTGGTCTGGTTCATGATATCTCTATACCATTTTTTTGCTACGGACTACCTAAGCTGCTGGGTCAGGCCCATAGGTGGGACCAGGGATCAATAATAAGGACTTAGTCATTTGTTATAGTTATATACTTGACCTGGCTGAAATTTGCAATTCTGAAGTGTTGCCGTGTGATCATGCTCCATGCTTTGAGAACCCTGAGCGCGGTGATTTTGGAGAAATTAATTGTATAGTACTTAACTCCAGGGTTGACGCATATGTTAACGGCATTTACTAATGGCGGCCCTTTTAGATTCTGATTCTTAACCTGGCTAAATTTTTACCATTCTGAAGTGCTGCAGTCTGGTCATGTTCCATATGAACTTTGAGAAACCATGGGTGCAGTGTATTTCTTTCTTTTTTTCTTCTTTTTTATTCTTAATCAATTGAAAAGACTTTAAAGCCAGGGAGGGTCGACGTAAAGGTGAACGGAATGTCGGATGGACGGACTGACGCAATGACGGACATCGCACCTTGCTAAAGCAGGGCGACAAAAACTGATTCGAAGCCATATGCAAGCATAAATGCATTGCCGATTCTGGTTCCGAGCCGTCTGATCAGAATCTTCACGGTACGCAATACCGAATTCCCAAGACATGCGGGGTGGTCGGTCGAGCGATGGAGATGGTGATTGGGTAACTTTCAGTGTCTAATTTGGATTATAGTAGGGCAATGGCCTACTAATTTGGATTATAGTAGGGCAATGGCCTACTGTGCTTGCAGTAAGTGCGGATTGGGGTTGTTTGGATATTTTTTCTCTTGCCTATCATTTCTCTCTTTTTTCTCCCTCTTGCTTGAAGACGGTCCGATATAGACTGAAATACAGTCTCAAAGGGCCGTTAAACCTAAAACAACCGACCAACCTACTCAAGACTTGCTGACTAGACAGTGCAAGGCTGTAAGTACACTATGCGGGTGATCATGCTCATCCATGTCGAATATGTCAGTTCGCCAGTAGCTGTACATGTTCTATATGCACAGTCGCTCAGCCGGAACTTTTTATATAGTTTTGGTACCAAACAGAAAGTGTGTTTTTTAATGTGTCGGGAAAAAGGTTAATAAATAAGCATTTGACTTTCTCGGGATCAAAACATGAATGTCTCCCCAGTAAACAGCTTCTAACGTCTGCTATCGTTTCGCTAAGGTAGTTAAGGTTCGTTAGTTGTCGTACCGTAGCTTATGTCGGAAATCTCTAATATTTACTAATACATCCCGAAAGGAAATGGATATACCTTTTGTAGTCCACAGCTTTCTTCAACTTATCACCTAAAAGCAAATGGTTAAACCAATATAATGAAATTTATATTTGTTTGCTCTTGAAATTTCTGTGTATGTAATCGTGGTAGTATGAGAGTTTATTGGAGGGTATACGGTATTATATATAGTAGGTTTACTAAGTTATAAACTGGTTTTGTCGAGGTATGTAATCACATGGTGGCAATTTTCACGTGGAAAACGAAGTTAAATTACAATACTGAATCATTCGAACCAAAGCCAGCGACAAAGAAACACATACATTTCCTTTGACTATGGATATAATACATGCCATGAGCAGACAGCAGCGGTTCTCTTGTCAGGTGAGCCCCGTGTCAGGGGCAGAGCAGGCTTTCTCATTTGGTAGAGCACTTTTTATACATTCCGATTTATGGTCGTGTTTCGTGTCCCATCCAGGATGAATTCTTTGAGTCGAATTTAACGATATACACTCTCATTTGTTTCTATTAAATTTCGCCGGGCCGTCACGGTAGCGCAGTCGGTAGGGCACCTGACTTATAAGCCAGAGGTCCTAGATTCGGTTTCTGGTCTGGCCACTTTCGAGTCACCTCCCACTTATTCAAGAAGGGCAGTTGTCAGTTACTGGCGAAAGTATATGCACTTAGTACTGGTTAACGGCTTAGGACGTCTAAGCCTGCTCAGGAATAGTGCGGTAATGTTAAATGACCGTCCCGACATGACCATAGCTGTTTACCGTGGATTTATAATCTGTGATGGTCACTAGAAGTAGGAGAATTTATATTCAAATTATGCGTGCAGAAACGCCTTTTTATTTCTATGTAGGAGTCAATCTGTTTATGACGACAACATATTCGTGAATATTCAAAAAGGTTCGCACTGGTATATCATGAAGATATTTTTGCTGAAGACTTTTTGCACAAGTATTATTTGTGTTGCATATAACTAAACGTGTCGTTCTTTTGTGATTATTTCAAAATGATTATGAGGGAGTTAACTTTTAAGTTTTTTAGCTTGTTCATTGCTTTTCAGTGGGATTTCATATTATTATTATTGTTATTATTTTAATTCAAAGTACTTGAAAATCAATTCAGCCTATGACCTATTAGATTCGTAGCTGAGAACTTTTTTCAGAGATGTTGAAAATAATAAGAGTAAAAGACAGACTCTTATAAAGATAATTATTTACATCCCATCTCATTGTTGCACACAGTCTGTCATATTTGTTGCAAACAAAAATGTAATTTATCACTACGGTTTTTCATTGGCCGCTTATATTATTACTTAAAAGTGGATGGCGTGTGCCAAAAAGAGTTTTCGTTTGCTTTTGGTTTAGGTTTTGGTGTTTTAGGTTTTTCACAACCGAAGCGTTTAAGAAATTGGAGCTTAATATGGTATTTAGAGTGTTTTAAGCTTTCCTGACTTCTGGCGAAAATTTCCAAATTTCGAGGACAGATATTAAAGGCCCCATTGCTCTATCAGCATGAAATATTTTATCGTGAGGTATCGCTGCACACTTCTCACTACAGTTTCGCCATTGATTATTATCGTGATTGGCCGGCTTTGAAAAATCAAAACGTCCTTGAGTATACCATAAAATAGATTTGAGAAAATAACTAGGTCATTTTAGTTGCCAACCAAAATGACCTACTTTCGATTTCACAAGCTTTATTTCATGATAAAAATACAACGTACAGGCGGTAAAAATATAAGGTACAGGCGTTTAACAGGTGATAAAAATACAATGTACAAAAAGAATTAGGCAAGGATCCCATTGATTGTGCGTATTGCATTATTTAACGGGGAACCAGAGACGAAACCCGTGTTTTTATGGAGAGACATCTTTTTTTCAAAATACCTTGTTCCTTCTTTTTTGCCAGTTAATGCTACATAAAAAGCACATCAAACGACATATTTTTATCAGTTCTGAAGGCTGTACAGGTTTCATAATGATTTGTAATTTGACGATTTTTACCTTTGATAGGACTATGGAGACTTTAATCGCTATAACATTTGAGTTTATAAAATAAATAAATAGATAAATAAATAAACAAAAAGCGGTTTTCTGATTTTCAGAACTAGTAAAAATCTGAAAGTAGACAACAGTGTTCCAAGTTTGCGTGCAAGGACAATTTCTTTGTTTTGACAGATTTAAAAGCTCTCAGATAATTTATTTGTCAAGTTGTGCTATGTTGAATAAAAGGTGGTTACGAGATTAATAATAGAATTACTTCATGTAAGTAGTTTCATATCCGGGTGCCCCGACCATGGGTGCAATACAAATAAAAATGGGGCAGTAAATGTTGTCCCATGCCTGTACATTGTAGTTTTACCACTTTAACAGGTTCGATATCGAGAGTATGTCCTTTATGTAAAAAAAAAAGAAGAAGAAGAAGAAATCATAAAAATCATTTTTCGAAGCGGAATGCAAAATTTAAGACTATTTATTTGTTGAACGGCTAATTACGATCATTTACAACTTAAGTCGATTGCAGCTACACATCCCAATAAACCATTCACGAATTTAGTGATTCATTTCAGCTTCATGGAGTTCAGATTGTAAGCATGTTGATTTTGATAGCGAGAATTGGTTACGTGAAGTAAATCAAGTAAAATCATGGCTACACGAAAACAATTCTGGTCATTGTCTTAGTTTACCGAGGTTCTTTTCAAAAAAAAAAAAAAAAAGAAAAAAAAAAGTGAACTTAGACACTAGAAAAGAAAAAAAAATAGCAGTGCGAAGTTTTCGAATTGTATAGGGAAAGTTTATTTGAAATAGCATAATCTGGAAATACAGATCTTCTTTCGCATATCCAAGATTATTGTCCATATTAGTCAGGACGTGTTTCCGCATACTGTTAATTAAATCATGACATGATATTCTAGATTAGTGAAAAGCTTATTTAAAATCAAAATTCTTGGGCACGTATATGTGTAACTTTGAAAATCCCGGAATGGGCATGTCTGAATATATATATTACCTATTCCAAGCATGGAAGTAGCAATAATACTCCGGAATGGGAATATTACAAGTATGTGCAAAGCGCTCCTGGGATAAATAGATTTTAAATGGGAATATAGCAAGTATGGACATAGCGCTACTTGGTTGAGAGATTTGATATGAAAATATTCCAAATATGGGCGTAGCGCTACTTGGATGAGCAGTTTTGAGATAGTTACTTTTCCAACTATGGGCATAGCGCTACTTAGATGAGTAGACTTGAGATGGGAATCTACCAAGTATGGGCATAGCGCTACTTGGTTAAGTAGGTTTGAGATGAGAAAATTTCAAGTATGGGCATAGCGCATAGCGCCACTTGGTTGAGTAGGTTTGAGATGAGAAAATTTCAAGTATGGGCATAGCGCTACTTGGATGAGCAGATTTGAGATGGAAATATATCAAGTATGGGCATGGCACTACTTGGTTGAGTAGATTTGAGATGAGAATAGGATAGAGCTACTTGGATGAGTAGATTTGAGATGGATTATAACGAGTACGCTACTTGAACGAGTGGATTTGACATGAGAATTAACCAAGTATGGGCATAGCACTACTAGTAGATTTGATATGGGATTATTCCAAGTATAGGCATAGCGCTACTTGGATGAGTAGACTTTAGATGGAAGTATTTAAAGTATGGGCATAGCGGTACTTGGATGTGTATATCTTAAAATCCGGAATAAGAATGTTTGTATATATATTAATTATTCCAGGCATGGACATAGCGCCGTTAGAAGATACCGGAATGGGAACGTGTGCATATATAGTAGTTATTTCAGGCATGAGTCTAGGGCTGCTTGGATGAGTCGATTTGAAATTTAAGTTGCATATAATTTGCAGGTATTCAAGGCCAGGGCATAGCCTGCTTGGATGTGTTAATCGGTGTTCATTTTAGGTATTTCATTAACGTTAATAATTGTTTGAGCAGTCACAGGTTTTAACATTTGCGAAAGTAGACTGTTGATATATCTCCACAGTTACAGTAACTGTAGTGGAATTATAAATATCTTCAAATTGCTATGGCCTTCTTGCTTTCAAACAGCTTTGATATAATTTCGATCCTCATCTCTGTTATCCCAGCATTTTAGAACAGGAAACTTATTTATGCGATTCTTTTGGAACGCGCCTTTCATTTATCATCTTGTAAATCAGCTGTAAAGTCTAATTTATTTTTCATTTCGGGGTACATACGTTATTCCTATCATTTGGTGATTCTCAGCATGATGGCAGCTTTTCAAGGAAGAAAGGGGTACACTGTGTACAGTATGTTTTGGGGTCAAACGGTATAATTTCAGTTTGTGCTGCCTTGTCAACAGATTGGAGTGGGAGTGGTCTGAGATCGCAGTTCGGTGTTATCTGTAATGTAGTGCTGAGGTTATTGGAGATGATTGAGTTGCTGTTAGGTCGGCGTCAGGGTGTAGTTTTGCAAGAAGCGGGGTAGATGCGAGACTGCTCGTTTGCTGCAGTTGTGATAAATCGGGGTCTTGTGTTTAACGTGTTGGCTGTGACGTGAGCGTAGGTGGTTCTGTTGCCGAGTTGGTTTCTAGACAGTATTAATGCGAGTTTCGAGACACAGAGACCTTGAGAGCTTATAATTTTTGATGCGGTTTTAAACTGATTAAACAACTGATTTTCCTCATGAAAATATGAAGTCTCTGATTATTTTTACATTTTGATAATACATTTCTTCTTAACAATTTAAATGTCTAGATTAGATAGTTACACAATTTCGGGATCAGGTGATGTTTTTGAACATACTGCATGCATTAAAAGCCCACATAACAATGTTACAATTACCTAGAGATATCGAAAATGTATTAAATCTGAGGTTTATGGAAATTAGTTTAATAACAGTTTTGGATTATTTTGAAAGTAAAAAAAAAAAAAAAAAATAAAGCGAGAGAGTAATCTGGTTTGCAGAAGTTAATATTGAATATCTGTTTTTGTTCGATAAGATTGTGCCATGCCAGCAGGAACTGCGGGTCCTCCGTATTCTTTGAAATGCACGGCAGATGGAAGTCTGAATTTTCGAAGTACGCTCTTAATAAATGAGACTAATTTTCAAATAATGAGAGTTAAATTAATATTTCGAAAATATCATTTATAAACATTTAAGAATTCTGTTTACTACCCGTTCTTTGTTTCGAGCAGCTGGCTGTTGGCACATCCTATACTTGTATTTTTGTTGTCATTGATTAGAAAGTTTCCAGGCTTGTGCTGGAACAACAAAGTGGTTGCGGTAATGAGTTATGGATTCCTCTTTATAACTGAAGTGAGGTAAGGGGCTCTCAAGGCAATAAAATATAAATGATTTATGTTCGGATGAGACGGAGTCGAAGGAGAACATAATTTATTTTATCTTATTTATTGTCCCCGCCTTTTCGAAGAAAAGCGGAGGGACATAGTTTTCGGGATTCCGTCCCCCTAACATAGTCGGTACCTTGTGTGCGCAACTCCTCCTACAGTTTTATGCCGATTCTTTCGAAACTTTACAGCTGTTTTTGTTCATGGTCTGAAGATATGGATGTGGTTTGGATATAATCCTGAGATTATTTTTTGTCACTTTTTCCACAAGTTTAACTTCCACAAGACATTTTAGGCTTTTTTACTATAAAAGTGACTAGATAGTGGGTACCTTGTGTGCGCAACTCCTCCAACAGTTTATGCCGATGCCTTAGAAACTTCACAGGTGTTTTGGTCATGGTCTGAAGATATGCGTGTGGTTTGGATATAATCCTCACATTATTTTTTTTTGTCACTTTTTTCCACAAGTTGAACTTAGTCAATTTTTAGGCGTTTTTACTATCATAGTGACTAGATAGTGGGTACCTTGTGTGTGCAACTTTGAAACTTCACAGGTATTTTGGTCATGGTCTGAAGATTTGCATGTGGTTTGGATATAATCCTCACATTATTTTCTATCACTTTTTTTTCATTGACATGTCCTTTAATTGAAATAAACAATAATGGCGGGGGACATGAATTCTTTGAATTTGCTTGTTTATTTGGCTTTATCTATTTCAACCTGCCTCTACCTGTCTGGAACATGGACCTTCCTGTCAGATGCTCTAAGGGCATGAGTAAGCCGACCAATCAGAAACAGCTTGAGTGATCAGAGGGAAGCTTGAATCAGACTTATTGTCTCATTTTAACATGTACACAGAAGAGGAAAGACCAGAAAACTGGACTGCAGTTTAAACAAATTTTGTTGGGTAAGCATTGCTGTTCTTGTTTTCCAAAAAATATTTTTTTTCAGGGTTTTTAGTACTCTCATACTGTCTGCTCGCTGACGTGCTCTTTTATATGGATAACCAACAAGTTCAACTATAACGTATGTTGTAGGGACTTATCTAATTGATGAGTAACCACATGTTTTACGATATATTGGTAAAGTAAAAAGGTAGTCAATGATCAGGAATTAATACAATCAAATCCAACATCCCGCTCTCAAAACCAATAGGGAAAGAAACACACACACACACACACGGAAAAATAGACACAAGTTTACGAAAGACACGCATGGTAAACCGAATGAGCAGCTCTTTTCCAAACAGGTGGTCATTCAGCTACCCTAATCTAAAACAGCATCAACATCTATTTTCATCCATTTTATTTTTAACTTACAAAACAAAACAAAAGACAGATTGGGTAGCAAAAAGGTGACCAAACCGCCAAAGAACATAGACAAGCGGATATAGCACAATGTAACATCAAGGAACTGCGACAGAAGTACCGCCTTGGAACGGTCAGCAAAAGATTACTAGGGGGCTTAAACGTGTTTTACTGGTACCAAACCTCGCCCTTTGTTTCTGCAGTGGTTCGAAACATCAAGTTAGCTGAAGGTTTCCTAACCCATCAATGAAACATCATCGGAAACAAACAAATCACGTATAAGACCTATAATGAATCAGAGATGAGGACTCGACGGAAATAGCGTATTGCAACACCAAGAAACCCCTGGAAAGACAAACAATACCACTGAAATACGGGAGCAAAAAAAAAATTGAATCAGATTGTAAACATACATGTTTTTTTTTCTGTCATTTTTGCAAAGGGATCAAAATGCTTCTCTGGACGATGTAGCTCTTTCCAGTGGCCTACTCTTTAAAGGAAAGAATCGGCTCCTAAAGGAACAAGTTCCTGTTGTCAAGTATTGACCCCCATTGAGAAGGGAGACAAAAATGAAAAGGCAGAGTTGCTTACCCCAAAAATTCACCTTGACCTTAATTCAGTGCTTATTTTCAGCACAAAAAGTAGGTAGCAATCAGTAATCTCTGAGGTGAGTCTAATGTAATCGTATGGTTTAATGGATTAGTTACATATAACATATGTTGTGGCGACTCATCTAAGCAAGAGGAGTCAAATGAATACTCTAACAAATATTTCTGTGGCCCAAAGGAAAACAGCAGAGTTTACTGAAACAGAAGTTTGTTTAATGCAGCTCTGTATTAATTGGTCTATTCAAAACTGTACATGATAACTATATGAGAAAAGTACATGATAACTATACAGTTATCAGAATTCATCAGTACTGGCAACTTCACAGGAAAGTACTTCAGCTGCGGATTGAAGTTTTTGTCTTTTCCGATTATATGGGATTGTGTGTGTGTTTCTGTGTGTTAATTTTTTTTTCTGTCAAAGATTTCTTAGGAACCGCTGCAGCTAGGATTTTAAAATGTGGTACAAACGTTGGGTATGATAAGCTGTATCGTTTAAGAGACAGTCGGTATTCTCCTGCTTATCATTCCCTTAATTTTTGTTTTGTTTTCTTTCTCTTCGATAAAACTTCTGTCAAAGATCTCTCAAGAACTACATGTACTACAGTAATGGTTTTTGAAATTTGCTGTAAACCTTCGATATGACTTTTATCGTGTAGAAGAGAATCACCTTCCTCCACCTAAGCATTCCCTTCGTTTGTCCATTGTTCGTTCTCTCTAATTAAATTCCTATTAAATTATTGTTAAAAATTTCTCAGGAACCACTTCAGCTAGGCATATGAAATTTGGTACCAACGTGGGGTATGACTAGTTGTATCGTATAAGAGAGAATCAGTCTCGTCCTGCTTATCATTCCCTTTGTCGACTTTTCTTTATCTCCGATTTGATTTCTGTCAAAGATTTCTCAGGAACCACTAAATCTGGGATTTTGAGATTCGGTATAAAGATTAGGTATGACTAGTTGTAACATGTAAGAGAGAATCAGTCTCCTCCTGCTTATCATTTCCTTTGTTTGTCCATATTTTCTTTTTCTTCAGTTAACCTTTTGTCCAAAAAAATTCGGGGACCACTTTACACAGGATTTTGAAATTTAGTACAAGGTTGGGTATGACTGGTTGTATTGCGTATTAGACAATCAGCCTCCTCCTGCTTATCATTCCCTTTGTTTATTTTTTGTTTTCATCAATTCAATTTTTGTCAAAGATTTCAGAAACCACCTACAGCTAGGATTTTGAAATTTAGTACACATTTTGGATATGGTTAGATGTTTTATGT
Source organism: Ctena decussata (assembly GCA_963989385.1). Lineage (NCBI taxonomy): Eukaryota > Metazoa > Mollusca > Bivalvia > Lucinida > Lucinidae > Ctena > Ctena decussata. The sequence continues at coordinate 65,548,967 of OZ022504.1, forward strand.
GAGAGAGAATCTGACTCCTTCTGCTTATCATTACTCTTTTTGTCCATTTTTATTCCTACCAATTCAATTTTTGTCAGATTTTTAGGGACCACTATAGTTAGGGTTTTGAAATTCGGTACAAAGATTGGGTATGACTGCTTGTTTTGTTGAAGAGAGAATCAGCCTTCTACAACTTATCATTCCATTTGTCCATTTTTTCTTTCCCTCCAATCACATTTTTGTCACAGTTTGAATTTTGGTACCAACGGTGGGTATAACTAGTTGTATGTTTAAAAGAGATGGTTAGTTGTTTTGGGTTTAACGGCCTTTTGAGACAGTATTTCTGTCTATATCGGGCCGTCTCCCAAAGAGAGGGAGAAAGAAAAGAGAAACGACAGACGAGAAAAAAATGTCCAAACAACCCCAACCCGCACCCACCCCAAGCACAGCAGGCCCTTGCCCTACCATCATCCAAACCAGTAGAACGCCCCGGCACCAGAAGTTATACCCAGCACCATCGCACCACCCAACCGCTCCCTCTTCTTCAGCTTATCAGTCCCGTTGTTTGTTCATATTTTCTTTCCCTCAAATTCATTTTTGTCACAGATTTCTCGGCTCGCGTGAGAGCCACAGTCTTCAAAATTTGGATACATCTTGGGAAAGGACAAGCATATAGTGGGAAAGAAAAACAAGATGATGAGATTAATTTGACCTTCTTTTTCCACTTTCCCATTTATTCCATCTCTCACTCCAATGTAATAAATGGGAAATTTTGTGTCAAAAACTTCTCCGATTGCAATGTTACTAGGTTAAGCTATATGTTGAAACTGATTAGTTGACATCATCCGGATGCGGCTGCTGGCTTTAGGTCAAGGTCATAGACATAGAAGTTTATGTCAATTTGTGTTGAAATTTTGTGTTAAATTTGTAAATTTTTTGCTTATTGCAAATTTTCAATGGAGCCTTTTGGTATGTGTCTATAGGCTTTTTTGTCATAGGTTGTCCAACTGTCTGTCTGTTATTCAACATTCGCTTTGAAGTTTTGTATTGTGTTTTAATAGGCTGTAGCGCTGGCTGGTGGTATACGTGAGCCCCTGCTCACATGCTTTTGTTAATATTGTCCCCAGAAAGAACGTTGGAGACTCATTAACCTTTTGGTATGACCATTATAATTTTATGTTGCTCAGATGTGAAGATAGTATTTCTAGTATTACAAACAAGATAAAGGAATTCGTCTTTTTGAAACGCTCTTTCTGTTGTTTTTCTTTTATCAAATTATGAGGTAATATAGTGTAAAGTGTGGAAAAAATCGCATGATGACAAACAAGTCGCACAGAAAACTCACGACTTTAGTTTTTTTTGTACCGCCTCGGACGTTTTTACCAGATCTTTCCTATGTCTGTCGTGACTTGTCTGTTGAAATGTGTATCTTTTGTTGTATTAAATAACTTGCATTACGCCACAGGTTACATAATGACTCTAGTCACGTTTTTTCATCAAAGCAGCATATTCATTGTTAGAGCATCTGCGTCCTCTTTAGATAAAATTACTCTACATCTTCAGCTTTGAAGACGCGTTGTATTTTATGTCTAATTTATGAGATCTTGGCGAGGGATCGCCCACAACTTGTCTGTCACAAAAAGTTATTTTAACTCGGATCATAATGAACTTTAATTATAACCAAGTATGCATCTTTTAATTTAAGCTCTGATGTAAAGCTTAAGACCAGTTGATACGCGTTTCGTTAATTAGAAGACAAATTCGCCAGATGATACATGTATTCCAGATATAATATCAATAATATTACAAAGAAAAAACACCACACACTTCCTCTGGTTTACAAGAAAACAGAAAATAACATTGTAAAGTTCGGTATTAATACCATAAGTGCTGGGTGTGATCGGGTCGGGCGATGATGCCTGATAGCTTTGAGTAAAGTGTGTCCTATTGATATGGATAATAATAGGGCAAGTGCATGCTTGCAGCAGTTAGATATTTATACTCTTGACATTTTTTTCTCTCCCCATCTCCTTTTCTTTGAAAAAAAGACGGCTCGATACACTGAAATCTCCAAGGGACGTCGAAACCAAAACAACATCCATTCGTGTTTATTTGAAAACGTTTGACGGAGTCTTTATCAAACTCAAGCAAAGCCTCGGTTCAAGGATATAATCAACCCAGTGTTGATTCTGGTTCACTATCATTGGGGTCACTACTTAAATAATGATTTAAAGTAACCGTATTCAATTTGATGTATACCTAGTAAATTTTCAAAATTAAAACTTGGACTGGCTTGTCAAAGCGACATGGCTAGATTTGTTTCATCTAAAATTTATGACAAACGCGATGATTTTGATTTCGACATTGTTAATTTTCCGTTTTTGGATGGTGATGTTCCCCGCACCACTTCTTATGGTGTTTACATTTCTCAGCATTTCTCAGCTCAGCATAGATGGATTTGTTTCATCTAAAATTTATGACAAACGCGATGATTTTGATTTCGACATTGTTAATTTTCCGTTTTTGGATGGTGATGTTCCCCGCACCACTTCTTATGGTGTTTACATTTCTCAGCTTATTCGCTTCGCTAGGGTGTCTAGTCATCTGGCTGACTTCAATGCTCGTAATAAAAGTTTGACTGCCAAGCTTTTACAGCAGGGGTATCGGTATCATAAACTTCGGAAAGCTTTTTCTAAATTTTATCGTAGACACTTTGAATTGGTTTCTAAATATGATATAGGGTTAAGGTCACTTTTGCAACAAGGCCTATCGGAACCTGAATTTTATGGTGATTTAGTATATAAATTACGCAAAATCGTAGGGAAAACAGAATTTCCCGATCAATTTAATGAAATTATTATACGATTTAAGCGCATTGGCTATAACATAGATGTAATGCGACAGTCTGCATGCTTAGTGGTTAACCCAATCACGGTTGACAACTTTACTGTCTTCTTTAATTGCACGCCGGTGGGTCGGGGTTCAGACTCTATGATAGCCCCTACATAAAGCTATATATTAGTTGGTTGGGGCCGGATGTTTGTCTGTTTCTTGGCCCACCGGGGTTCAACTGGTGGTCTTCTTTTGCTCCAGTACTCCAGTGGTGTTGCTGACGCCCCAGGGATCTCCGGGTGTCTCAACACGTCTTGGCTGTCGAGTCCTCATCCTTGCTTCATCACGGTCTTTTCTTGATCTTAATTGTTGACCGTGATGACTCTCTGATGAGTTAGGGGACCTCCATACGAACCGAACTACCAACTAATTGTGTGCACCGCAGCGGAGGGTGAGGGTGAAGGTTTGGGCCCAGTAAAACCGGTTAAACCCCCCCAGTAGTTATTACTGACCGTCCCAAGGCGGTACTTTTGTTGCGGTTGCATTTGTTTTATGTTCGGTGCTGTTTAATTTATTGTGTTCTCAGTTTAATCCTTCTATCATAAAAATAGAAAATAGGTAAAAACTAGAGCAAGTGAGCAGGGGCTCACGTATACCCCCGACCAGCGCCACCGCCTAATGAAACCACCGCCTTAAGAATCGACTGCCTAATGAAACCAGTCTTATACATGTTTTGAACCTAGAAGTAAACTTAGTCACCTATCAAATGGTTCCATCAAAGTATAGTATAAATATCAGCAAAGAGTACCAACTTAACACAAAACTTTAATGTACACATATAAGTCTGTGCCCATGACCTTGGTCAGCAGCAGCATCCAGATGATGTCAAATAATCTGCATGAACATAGAAGTAAACTTAGTCATATATCAAAAAGGTTTCATCAAATGATGTTGGAAATATAAGCAACGAATATAAACTTAACGCCAAACTTTAACGCAAATACACAAGTCTGTGACTTTGACCTTTGGTAAGCAGCAGCATCCAGATGATGTAAACTACTCTTTATGAACCTAAAAGTAACCCTAGTCAAATATCAATAGGTTCCATCAAAGGATATAAGAAATATAAAAGAACACTCTAAACTTAATGCAAAACTTGAACGCAAGTGTTTAAGTCTGTGACCTTGACCTTAGGTCAGCAGCAGCATCCAGATGATGATAAGTATTCTGTTTGGACCTGTAAGTAAATCTAGGCACATACCAACAGGCTTCATCAAAGGATATTGGAAACATAAGCACAATGAAAAACTTAATACAAAACTTTAACGCAAATGTTTAAGTCTGTGACCTTGACCTTAGGTCAGCAGCAGCATCCAGATGATGATAAGTATTCTGCTTGAACCTGTAAGTAAGTCTAGGCACATATCAACATGCTTCTTCAAAGGATATTTGAAACATAAGCAAAATTAAAAACTTAACGCAAAACTTTAACGCAAATATTAACGGACGGACGCACGGACGAACGAACGGACGGACGGACGGACAGACAGACGGAAAGACGAAAACTATATACCCCTCGACATATGTCGGGGGTATAATAATTGTTAAATGTTTTTCATATACATGTAATTTGCTTAGTCCGTTGTAACCCGTCTGTTGGTCTAAATTATTTAGTTCAATAAAGATAGCTGAGTTGCCATCTATTTGGGAAAGAGCTGCTGACTCGGCTTATCACTTGTAATTTATTGTTTGTTGGGACGTCTTTGTCAATCTTTCCCTTTGATGTTGGGGATAGGGTTTGGGATCTGATTCAGTCAGTTCCTGAAGTGTAGTTCTAACTCTTTAAATGGATCTTAATAGAGTTTGGCTTTCATTCTTTTGAGTCATTTTGGCTTTTTGCGGGTTCTTGCTGCTTCGGACATCTCTTTCCTGATGCCCTTGTCTGTCGCTTTTCTCGAGACACAGCGGTTGAGGTGGCTTAATTGGGGACGCCTGCGCTCGCAAGTTATAATACGTAGGTTCTCTTACCTGATGTCTGCAGCTAATGTGACCAGCGGAATATCGCAGTATTTGTGGCTCGGAGAGGGGTGCTCGTTGCCTGCCGACGGACCCGCCCATCATCTAATTTCTTTCAAACTTTGGGGTTTAGCGACACTGAAGAAGTTAAATATAGAAACGCACGTCTGTCGCACTAAATTTGGTATGAATACATGTACGTTTATATTCAAATATATTTTTGTGTGTTTTAAAGTGTGCGATTCTATCGTGAATCACAAAGAAGAAAGTATTCAGATATACACACAACTACATGTATACCTGTGCTAGATCATTGTAAGCACCCAAGATTAAGTGAAAGTTGCGCTGAATCAGAAGGCCCATTCGCCAAAGCAACCTGAATTAGACCTCTAATGAAATCAGCAAAACTGTCTGGCACAGATAATAATGATGGTCAAGTGTAAACTTTACGAAACGGTTGGGCCTCACTTAGCAGACAACACTGTGGACCTGCTTGCTTGTTATTTTCGGCTGTCTCTCTCCCTCTCTCTCACTCCGCGCGCGAGCCTTGTTTCCCCGTACCGAAAGTTCAGAAGATATAACGACGAGACTGGCGACCCTCTGTCCGTAAACATTTTCTTGGACGCTCTATATAACTTGAATACCCTTAGATAAAATTTCAATTATGTAGAACTGCATGGTCATGAAGATGTTTCTCGCAAAAGAATGGTAACTCTTTGTTTCCATATGTTTTGCATCAACCCCTTTTTATGTTTTTTTTAGATTCGTGTCTGCTCCCTCACTTGAGAACTCTGAACTATTTTCTTGTCTTCTTCACAAATATGTAAATCAGGTCATGCCAATATGTCACGTATAAGAATGACAGGTCTGGCTTTGCTTACCTCTTCGATTGCACGACGGTGGGTCGGGCCTCAGACATTTTGAATGCGCCAACCTTAACCTAACATAATAGTTACACAAAAGGTTGGCGCTGACACCCGTTCCGGCACGTCTTTGGTCGGACCCACCGTGGTTTAAGTGGTAGGCTTCTTCTGCTCCGGAATTCAAAGTTGCTATTTCTGTGAGTCCTCGTGTTTGTTTTATCTTAGTTTTAATTTTCATTTCTATTTTTCTGAGATATGACACTTAGCTGCATTTGTACGGGCAGAATTTCTATGACAAAGACGGCTGGCCACAGAAACATGTGCTCGTGTAAATGCCAAAATATGACAATGTTTCTTTGACAAATATATATGGTACAGTTACTTCGATAAATTAAATTTGTCCGTGTAAACAGAGAACTTTGCTAAAGATTATGTAACAAAGAACTTTGCTATAAGCGTGGAAAATGTGACAAAGATTTTGTTTCATTGCTGCAGGTAACTTTGACGAATAATATTTGGTTGTGAACACTAGAGCAAATATGGCAAATTTCATAATTATGCAAAATCTGAGCGTCTAAAACGTTTACTTTCTCTAGACGATTTAACGGGTCAGTGACAGACATAACTGTAACATCTCAAAGACCTGTGACTCTTGTATTGAGTACACATTACAATATAACGGTAGAGAGATGTAATCAGTAGTCGGAAGTGTCAATCAATTTCTGCGCTTGAAAACATGTTTAGCTGCTTTGACTAGCTAACAAATTCGGATCTGCTACCTTTATTAGATTAATGTGTTGAAAATCAAACCTATAAATTTTTGTCGATGGTGGATGAATCACGATTTTACGCCCTTTTTAACATAATTTCAGCCAGATAAGGACGATGAAAGGCTGTTTACGACTGAAAAGATACCCGCTTCCAACACGTCTCGAGCCCGGGATTTATGTACGAATGCAGAGCCTAATCCCAGACTGGGCAGCTCGCTAATTTCCTATCGCCCCTTTTACCGACGCGTAAAAGGGCGTTAGGGCATATGTGGGCATTGGTGACTCAGACCAACCTGTGTTTTGTGCACAACAGCTAAAGCGTTACTGTTAGCCTGACGACTCTCAAGTGTGTTACCGGGGTGGTTGGGTGGTGCGATGCTGCTGGGTATAACTTCCAATTCCGTGGCGTCCTACTGATTTGGATAATGGTGGGGCAAGGGCCTATTGTGCTTGCAGTAGGTGCGGGTGGGGCTGTTTGGACATTTTTCTCTCGCTATCACATCTCTCTTCTTTCTCCCTCTCTTTGGGAGACGGCCCGATATAGACTGAAATACTGTCTCAAAGGGCCGTGAAACTCAAAACAAACAACCAACGTGTGTTACTAGAGTTACAGACTTTTGGACTGCACAGTTTTCTAGTGATTTGTGTGTCACGCCGTAGTCTCTTTGTTAGAGCGCATAGCTATAGCACAGAAAGTCGCGGCCCGGCCAACGACTGAAAAATTTTGTCTACCAAGAGTAAAAAATTAACCTCTTGATGCATGACTGCATGCAGCTGAGCTGATGACTTCTACTATGGACAACACACTCGCGATATGATAGGCCTCGCCTGAAAATGCAAGCTATGCCATCACGGTATGCAGCCCGGCATTCAAATCTGTGTAAAGTGATCAAACTGAATCCTCCGGTCTAGTTTGTTTCCCGAATTGGAAGTATTTTCACCATTGGGCACCTCTTTTCCGCACGGTTTGTGCATCTCAGTTTATATCTCTAAAAACTACGTTAATTTTCCTACAATTTGTCCGAGTCGGATCTTTTATCGCTGAAATTAGTCTGAGAGTAATTTGATATCACCTGTACCCATCAGAAATATTTCACTTTTGTTCCGGCTCACTCATCTTGCTCGTCGCTGTTACGTAAGTTCGAATTAGTTCATAAGTGATGTCACGAGAAAGACGATTGTGCAACATCAACGAACAGCAGGGACTCAGCTTAGCCTGTACCTGCCCAAAGCTGATTTTTAGGCTGTTCATTCAAACAAAAAAAATAAAACCGTTTGATCTGGTACATGTCATACGATTTCTTTTCACTCAGTTTGCATCATATCATTTGATACTTGAAATGTATCGTATTACGAAACATCTGGGGTAATAAATAACTAAATAAATACACAAAAAGTGAGCTAATCGGTAAATAAATTCCTGATAAAAGTCCAGTCAGCTTCTTACGGTTGAACACATTAAATAACATTGACAGGTCAATTATGCAAGATGACCTTCTGATACTTAAGAGGGATTTTTCGGCCATGTCACAAAAAACTGCAGACAACCAAGCTATGATTAATGAATAATCAATTCTAAACATGAGAAGTGATCATGCCCTGCAAGTGCTTTAGCTGCTTTGAATCATTTTTGTAGTACCTAGCACTACAATCTTATGCAGCCAGAACAAAATAACTAATTGGGATTATACGTTACAAGACAGAAATAACACTTTGTTCAGAATGGATGAAGCTAATAAATTTCATTATTCAAGCCAAATATTCTGCTAATTTTCACTCCATGAACTGAATTAAGTTGGTTTTAAACTCATACAACTCGCAAACTATTTCGGATTACAAACAATGTAAGTATAATCAAGGGAGTGCATTAGGACATGTGCGAACAGCGAAGACTCAGATAATCCTGTCTTGTCAGCGTTACTCATGTCCTCATTTGTGAGTCAAGGAAAATGTAGAGCAAATTTGAGTCGGCTGATATGTCAGTCTCAGCTTTATATTTTTCGTCGCGCAGCTCAGATACTGATACATTTGAGCCGCGACACGAGAAAACCAACAATGTGGTTGTGCGCCCAGCGCAGACTCAGATCAGCCTGGGTATCCGCCCAGTCCGATCAGACTCTTCGTTTAGGGCTTGAATGATAGGCAAGGGTCTAAGCTACCGCCATGTGGACAGAGAAGATTCTAATCAGACTGGGCGGATGCCCAGGCTGATCTGAGTCTGCGCTGGCCGCACAACCACATTGTTGGTTTTCTCGTGTCGCGGCTCATTTGTACTTCGACACATTTCGTTTGGCAAGATTAACAACCCCTTTATATTTTGTCCCGGTTCACGCTTGAGCTTGGGGATCCCATTATCATGAAATACGAGCATTTTTCACCACCATTTGAAATTAGTTATAGCTACAAGAAAAGAAAAAAATTCGAACCAACTTTACATAGATTTGCCGTAGATATATTTTCATTCGCAGTATTGTGATCCTTACTACATGCAGAGATATGCACACTGTCAAGTTCCCAGCAGACACATATTGTTGAAACACAGTCGTATTGATATCAATGTAACTTTTCATGGCCCCGAGTGTTACGCAGAAGGTTTTACACTTGGTCGACACGGGTGTAGAGCCTTATGCGTCGCCAGGACGGCGGAGGGTGACTTCCGGTTAAAGGGTTATCTACCAGTGTATTTCACTAACAAGGAAACTCTAACAACGTTAGAATTTTTTTGAAGTTTATATATATATATAATGTAAATTCTATATACAACAATACAATTTACAACTGTCACAATTACAATAATATACAACACATATCAGTTCATGTCGCTGGCCCAAGTAAGGTGTTTGTTTCAAATCTGTAATCGATTTGCGTACAATACGCAAATAGATTACCGTCTGACGTCAACACCGTACTCGGCTCAGCGCCATGAACTAAAGGAAAACACAAAGAACAAAAAAAAAACGTTAGTTTGAGCTCATACAAAAAAACAAGGCCTTATGTTGGTAGACTTCAATTCGTCGTTCCCTGGATCATGTCATGGGCCAGTCCATATATCATGAGGAACACCAACTTATAATAAAACGTGCACGATTATATACTGGTCGCTCCCTGGATCGTACCAGGGACCAGTCTATATATATTAACACACTTTAGTGGACGAACACTGTCCCACACTTGATGTGACCTTCAGATCTTATCACAGAATCTGGCAAAACTGTGCTAACCACTTCCGCCTACATTTTGTGCTTCCCGCCTCTGCTTAGGAACCATGCACAAACGGCGTTGTAACTGCCTCTACCCGGGTTGGTATTAACCTGGAGACGTTTATCGAATCTCCAGGTGAGACGTGGCTCTAAGCCCTAACAGCTGACTGCCGGACTTGATGTGCCTAAAAATAACGAACTTACACTTAATACATTGTAACTACATAATAACAATACGTAAGACTTGGGCCTGTCTTGGAAATACCATACAACGCCCTCGGCGAATGCCGAGCATAACGTGCACACGCCAGCCGTGTCACTAGACACGACTCGCGCTCACGATGTAAAGCTACAAGTGTGCTTACCACTTCCGCCAATGAAGAAACGTAGATCCTACCACGCATGTGCGTCAAAGGATCTGACGTCAAACATTGTCAAGAAGTATACTGACGTCAACAGGCATTACCATGACATACCCCACATAAAACATGAATAATCTAAACAATGTCCTATTTACATTAAATTGATTTACCAAAATCTAACTCGCATATGTTTTAATTCATTTCTTTAAACTAAGCGTAATACCATTTGCCATAGAATATAATAGCTGAATAAGCGTTTCTCACACATTTGGGATCATAACGTTTGATCTGACATCATGACATCAATGATGTTATACCATATGACGCCGTCTAATGAAGGCAAATCAAACGCATGATGACCAAATGCTACCATTATAACTTATGGAAAAACCCTTAATGCGGTGCATGCTATGGCGTCAATTGACGTCACGAGTATATAAATTAGTTCCATTACAAATCAATCTACTTCTATAGGCCACGTATACGTGAAACTAATATAAAAAGTGCTGACGTCGCAATAACATGAATGCAACTGACGTCACATGAATAACATGAATGCAACTGACGTCACTGGACGTCAAATAGACGCACACCATTGCAACCAACATCAGTGATATAAACTATTTCCGAAATTTACAAAACTTCCTAATATACAAATATTATGCGCAGCATGCTTACTAACAAAATCGGTCGACACATGCGCAGCCTGATCACTGCCAACAAAATCAAATCAGTCGACACATATAATCATACCATATCAATCAGAAGTCACATTTTTCATTCTTAGCCAAACTATTCTAAATAAATATAATAAAATCTTACCCTTCTAGGTCTTAACACAGAATCTGGGCACACAACAATATAACATCCATCAAGAATTAAACAGCCACGTCTAACTTTTCATTAAAAGATAGGCGTATAAATACTATGCGTCTCACATTTAAATCATGGGACACGAATATAAGCGTGCAGGTACTCACATTAAAATCATGCAACACGCTGTCCACAATCAAAAGACTCGTGCAGGTATTCACCTTAAAATCATGCAATACGCTGTCCACGAGAGGTATTCACAAACAACCCATGCATAACGTAGCCACAATTTCCGTAAATGTTTTATTACCACAGTTACCCTAAAAACCGTAGCCTTACTGATTGAAAGGATTAAAATAATCTCGACGACATAGTGGACGATTAGATCCATTTCGTAACATAGGTTTCCCCTTAGGGAGAAAAAAACATAACAATGTTTCTTTTCTGAAATAGTACGAAATGCGATCGAATCGTAGGCTATGTCAAAACTGGAAAACTAGCTATATACACTACAACGGTGCGATGCATAACGTGGCCAAACTATCTACTAAGGTAGTCCGGCCCCAAATTATCTTGGCCGCGGATAGCAACGATCCTGAATCTGTACGGCTGTAATTTCATGGCCCAACGCATGATTCGGGGATTGAGCACCTTAGCTGTCTGCATATAGGACAAAGGTTTGTGGTCGGTTTCAAGTAGGAACTCCGCCCCATACAAGTACTTACGAAATTTCTCAACACCCCAGATTATACCCAAACATTCCTTTTCAATTACAGAGTAGTTCCTTTCCCGAGGTAACAATTTCTTGCTAGCATAAGCAATCGGCAAACGACCTTCACCTTCGAATTCCTGAAGCAAAATAGCTCCAAGACCAACGTCTGAAGCATCTGTTCGGAGTACAAACGGGTTACCTTCTTGAAAAACAGGTAAGCGAAGAATAGGACTAGACGTGACCCTACTCTTCAGGGTTTGAAATGCCCTTTCATGCTGATCTTGCCAATCTTTGATAGAATTAGGTCTATCCCGTTTAGTTAAATCAGTCAGAGGAGAAGCTATGGATGAGAAATTTGGGATGAAACGACGGTAAAACCCAGCTAATCCCAGAAAAGATTTAATTTGTCTTTTCGTACATGGACGAGGAGCATCTCTGATAGCCTGTATCTTGTCCTCTTGCGGTCGTATCGTCTGTCCGACGATATTGTGACCAAGACACTCGATACTGCCATATCCGATCATGCATTTAGATGGTTTTGCCGTCAATTTGGCCGACCTGAGCCGATCTAACACTTGACGTAATGACGTCACATGATCCTTCCATGTTTCAGTAAATATCCACATGTCATCAACAAAGCTGTCAACATTTGGGAGATTGGACAATATGATTCTCATTAACCTACAAAAAGAGGCTCCCGAATTGACCAAACCGAAGGGCATAGTTTTAAACTGGAATAAACCCTTAGGCGTTTCAAATGCTGTCAAAGGTTTAGACCTTTCAGTAAGACTGACTTGCCAATAACCCTTACTCAGGTCCATCTTTGTAAAGAATCTATGTCCCGACATTTTATTGATAACCTCCTCCATATTTGGCATAGGTTCTGCATCGAATTCCGTCACTTTGTTAAGCTTCCGGAAGTCGATACAGAATCTAACTGATCCGTCTTTCTTCGGAACTAGGACAACAGGAGATGAATACGGTGAAATCGACGGCTCGATTACCCCTAAATCTAACATATCCTGTATCTCCGTCTCCATGACGTTACGCGTCTTATACGGGATAGAATAACCCTTCGTCCGTATGGGTTCTGACGTGAGTAGTTTGATATCGTGCTGTATCTGATCAGTTCGACCGGGTAAACTTGATAGTACATCCGGGTACTGTTTAATCAACGCTTGAACCTCCATACGTTGTTCTGACGTTAACGTATCTGAAATACTGACGTCATTATAAGTTTCCGGCTCTTTAGCTGTCGGAAAAGCACAATCATCAAGAGAAAATTCATCACTACCATCGTCATCAACCGACTCTGTAGTCTCAGTAGACAATAAACAATGTGACGGCACACTACGACGTTCGACATATTGTTTCAGCATATTAGCATGATATGTACTCACGACACCATTGACGTCGATTTTATAGTCCATTCTATTCACCACCTCTACTACTTCATATGGACCCTTCCACTGCAATAACAGTTTATTACTGTCAGTTGGCAGTAATAACAGTACTTTATCTCCCACGGTAAATTTACGCGACCTAGCGCGTTTGTCATAATAAGCCTTTTGCTTTACTTGTACTTTCCGTAAATTATCATGTGCTAACTTACACGTCTGCTCTAACCGTTCTCTCAACTCAATTACGTACTGGTATGTAGACAGAACCTGCTCATCCTGTACCTCTTCAGACCATAATTCACGTAATATTGCCATAGGGCCCTTAACGTTACGTCCGTATAACAATTCGAACGGAGAAAACCCTAATGACTCTTGCGGAACCTCCCTTATTGCAAACAGTAGTGCTGGGAGATATTTATCCCAGTCTTTTGGACGTTCTGCGCACATCCTACGTAGCATTTGCTTCAACGTCGCGTGAAAACGCTCTACAAGACCGTTACAGATAGGATGATACGGCGTCGTGGTTAACTGCTGGAGTGATAACAGCCTGCTTACTTCTTTCATAACTTCAGCAGTAAACTGACTTCCGCAATCTGTTAACATTTCATCAGGTATGCCAACTCTACTAAACATCTCAACTAACGCTTCGGCTACGCGTTCCGTCTCAATGCCGGGTAACGCTACCGCCTCGGGATATCTCGTCGCATAGTCAATCATTGTTAAAATATAGCGGGATTTCCTGTCAGAACGAGGTTCTATCGGTCCAACTATATCAACAGCGACTCGTTTAAATGGTATGTCAATCTGTGGCAACTTTCCTAAAGGAACCTTAGTGACACGACCTTTTTGAATAGTCCTTTGACATATGTCACAAGATTTACAAAACCTTGCCACATCACCACAAATTCCAGGCCAAAAGAACTCAGTTAACACTCTATCCATAGTTTTCTTTATGCCCAAATGACCTGACATCAAGGTTTCGTGCGCCAATCTTAACACCTTTTCACGAAAACCTTCAGGGATAATAAGTTGCAAAGTGACCTTGTTTCCCTTAGTAAACTGCCTATACAATAAATCTTTCTTTCGGATAAACTTAGTTTCACCTCGGTTCAATCCACGACTAATAGTCACATTCCCAGATTCCACTCTTTGCCTTATGCCATTCAATTTAGGGTCAACAACTTGGGCCTGCTTCAATGCCTCCTTATCACTAGCAATAATTTGATCAGGAACTTTAAGTTTCCTATAGACCTCTTCACCTTGCTTAGCTTGTGACCTAGTCACTGCCGCCATTGCAAAATGGGACATATCGGGAAGTTTTGACCCGTCAATATTTCCAATAACCAGGTTATACAATGTATCTTCCATGCACAATGCCTCAGTTTTTCCTGTGAAAAATGGACAATCTATGTCAACAATTGCTAAGGGATACCTTTGGGTAGATTCATCAATCAAAGTTACATCAGATTCTCTACCAAGTAACTGATTATTAGAAACCAAGTTTCTACGAACGACACACCCAGTACAACCTGTGTCCCTTAAAACTACAACAGTCTTACCATTAACCGTACCCTGCGCTGTTGGTAATCGCGACCTTAAAAAGTAACAGACACCTTCCCTATCCACGTTATCATTGATTAGTGGACTTTCTTCCTTACTCTTATAGAGACCTTCAATTTCATGAGACCTATTCATTGTAGTTTTACAAAAGCTCATTTGATGTCCGCCACCCCGACCACGTCCGCGGGAATAACCCCGACCACGGCCACGATCTGAATTACTACCCTTCGTCTGTACAGTATCGCTCTTACTCTGTGATCTTTGTGTCTCATCTTTCGGTGCATAACTACTCCCCTTACTTCCGCTATACCCGCTTGCACTTGCACCTACCTCCGCACTATATGCTTGCTTCCTATCGGGATTCTTAAAACATTTATATGTTAAATGTCCCTTACCACAAATACTACATTTTATCTCTGGCTTCGCACTCGGCTTATTATCAGATCTACTCTGAGTTACGCCCTTACTATCACGCTGCCCCTTATTAACACAAGCGTAGACACCGCCACGTGCTTCTGCAAATAAATCTGCTTCCCTAGCCATCTCACCTAGATTCGTGAATGTTTTCGGTTTCAAATGAACATACAGTTCTTTACTACAAGATTCTAAAAACTGATCTCTAGCGAAAAAATCGCAAACAGATTCATAAGACTGGTCTACCTTCGCCATTTTCAACCATTTATTAAGATACGACCTAAGTCTACTACTAAACTGAATAAACGTTTCGGACTTTTCAGGCCTATCATAGCGAAATTTCTTCCTAAATCCGCGTTCAGTCATATCAAAATTCTTTAACAACGCATCTTTCAACTTGTCATAATCCGCTGCATCATCTACTGACAATCTATCGTAAACATCAAGCGCGCGACCTTTAAGTAATGCGCTTAAATATGCAGCCCAAACGTTTTTATCCCATTTATTCGCCGTCGCGTATTTCTCAAACCTTGATAAGTAACTATCCATCTTGTCCTTACTTTCATCAAAATACGGTAATTTGGGATCTCGCGCATGCGCTAACTTTTCAGCCTTCTGTTTTTCTAATTCAACTCTAAACGTTACCTTCTGCAAATCTATCTGATTCTTTAACTCGCGTTGCTGCAATTCAAAACTACACTTCAACTTTTCTAACTCAACTTCGCTGGACAACTTCGCTTCCTTATCGCTTTCGACTTGAGACAACTTAGCTTCCCTATCTTTCTCGGCTTGCCGCTCTATACTTTCGATCCGCGCCATCTCGATTTCCCTATCCGCCGCAATCTTAGCTTCTTCCGTCGCCCTATCCGCCGCAATCTTAGCTTCTTCCGTCGCGATCCTAGCCAATTCAATTTGCCTATCTTTTTCGGCCTGCGCGATCCTAGCTAACTCGATTTCCCTGTCTTTATCGGCCTGTGCAATTTTAGCTAACTCAATTTCCCTGTCTTTATCGGCCTGCGCAATCTTTTCTTTATCAAGTGCCCTTACCGCGTGCCTTTCTGCCCTCTCAGTCTCTTGCTGTTGCTTTACAAATTCCTGCAATGCCTGCCCTTCATAACCTAACTCCCTTCCCGTCTTAACTAACTGATCCATGACGCTTAACGTAATGCTCACGTTAATTTAACTGAAACCGACGTTCACTTATAGTCACACACGTTAACTAAAACGTTAACAATAATAATAACGAACTAATCCAACTAAAACGTTGATTAATTAGTATACTCGCGATCTGGACGTAGCCATTAAAGTTACGTTCATAACAGACCGGAAATGACGTCATAAACTGACGTTGACTTTGCCGAGAATTACTTTTCACTATTAAATGACGTAATTAGATGACGTAAATAACCCACATTACAATTACGCCCAACTTGATCTAGCGTATCGGATATACAAACGTAACGTATGTAACGCAACGTATTAACACTGACACGACAACTGTACGTCCTACATTACAAAACCTTATAAGATACCAACGGTAAATCAAACTTAAGATTCCGCTATTAGGTTTAATTGTAACGATATTATATTACGTTACGAGTAACCTACGTTACTAAATCAGGACATAAAATGGACCTCAGTAACGGTTACGACAGAACGTACAAACGTTTGAATTAATGAACTAACAGATTGTCATGCAACAGCAGTGCCCAGGTACTCAAATGGACCTTAAAACTAAATATGTATCATCCGTGCCAAGACAATTCAGGTCTATATAACCTCAGTTTCCCCACTCAGATATGCAACCTGTTACATTTTATCACAAATTAATGCATGGGCTATCGCACTTCATCACGCAGGGAATAAGGATAGTTGACCTTAATTGAGTGTAGGTTACATTTACAAAGAATTTAGTGGCAAAATTGCTCCCCTAAAATTCACAGCCTTACGTCACCTTAGAAAAGAACAATCAGAAAGTCAATAATAATAAAAAAAAAATGACTGACAAGATTGTGCCTAGATTCTGTATATATTGTCAATGTGTTACACTGGCAGATATTAACCGGAAATCAAATCCCACTTCTGACACCATGTTACGCAGAAGGTTTTACACTTGGTCGACACGGGTGTAGAGCCTTATGCGTCGCCAGGACGGCGGAGGGTGACTTCCGGTTAAAGGGTTATCTACCAGTGTATTTCACTAACAAGGAAACTCTAACAACGTTAGAATTTTTTTGAAGTTTATATATATATATAATGTAAATTCTATATACAACAATACAATTTACAACTGTCACAATTACAATAATATACAACACATATCAGTTCATGTCGCTGGCCCAAGTAAGGTGTTTGTTTCAAATCTGTAATCGATTTGCGTACAATACGCAAATAGATTACCGTCTGACGTCAACACCGTACTCGGCTCAGCGCCATGAACTAAAGGAAAACACAAAGAACAAAAAAAAAACGTTAGTTTGAGCTCATACAAAAAAACAAGGCCTTATGTTGGTAGACTTCAATTCGTCGTTCCCTGGATCATGTCATGGGCCAGTCCATATATCATGAGGAACACCAACTTATAATAAAACGTGCACGATTATATACTGGTCGCTCCCTGGATCGTACCAGGGACCAGTCTATATATATTAACACACTTTAGTGGACGAACACTGTCCCACACTTGATGTGACATTCAGATCTTATCACAGAATCTGGCAAAACTGTGCTAACCACTTCCGCCTACATTTTGTGCTTCCCGCCTCTGCTTAGGAACGATGCACAAACGGCGTTGTAACTGCCTCTACCCGGGTTGGTATTAACCTGGAGACGTTTATCGAATCTCCAGGTGAGACGTGGCTCTAAGCCCTAACAGCTGACTGCCGGACTTGATGTGCCTAAAAATAACGAACTTACACTTAATACATTGTAACTACATAATAACAATACGTAAGACTTGGGCCTGTCTTGGAAATACCATACAACGCCCTCGGCGAATGCCGAGCATAACGTGCACACGCCAGCCGTGTCACTAGACACGACTCGCGCTCACGATGTAAAGCTACAAGTGTGCTTACCACTTCCGCCAATGAAGAAACGTAGATCCTACCACGCATGTGCGTCAAAGGATCTGACGTCAAACATTGTCAAGAAGTATACTGACGTCAACAGGCATTACCATGACATACCCCACATAAAACATGAATAATCTAAACAATGTCCTATTTACATTAAATTGATTTACCAAAATCTAACTCGCATATGTTTTAATTCATTTCTTTAAAGTAAGCGTAATACCATTTGCCATAGAATATAATAGCTGAATAAGCGTTTCTCACACATTTGGGATCATAACGTTTGATCTGACATCATGACATCAATGATGTTATACCATATGACGCCGTCTAATGAAGGCAAATCAAACGCATGATGACCAAATGCTACCATTATAACTTATGGAAAAACCCTTAATGCGGTGCATGCTATGGCGTCAATTGACGTCACGAGTATATAAATTAGTTCCATTACAAATCAATCTACTTCTATAGGCCACGTATACGTGAAACTAATATAAAAAGTGCTGACGTCGCAATAACATGAATGCAACTGACGTCACATGAATAACATGAATGCAACTGACGTCACTGGACGTCAAATAGACGCACACCATTGCAACCAACATCAGTGATATAAACTATTTCCGAAATTTACAAAACTTCCTAATATACAAATATTATGCGCAGCATGCTTACTAACAAAATCGGTCGACACATGCGCAGCCTGATCACAGCCAACAAAATCAAATCAGTCGACACATATAATCATACCATATCAATCAGAAGTCACATTTTTCATTCTTAGCCAAACTATTCTAAATAAATATAATAAAATCTTACCCTTCTAGGTCTTAACACAGAATCTGGGCACACAACAATATAACATCCATCAAGAATTAAACAGCCACGTCTAACTTTTCATTAAAAGATAGGCGTATAAATACTATGCGTCTCACATTTAAATCATGGGACACGAATATAAGCGTGCAGGTACTCACATTAAAATCATGCAACACGCTGTCCACAATCAAAAGACTCGTGCAGGTATTCACCTTAAAATCATGCAATACGCTGTCCACGAGAGGTATTCACAAACAACCCATGCATAACGTAGCCACAATTTCCGTAAATGTTTTATTACCACAGTTACCCTAAAAACCGTAGCCTTACTGATTGAAAGGATTAAAATAATCTCGACGACATAGTGGACGATTAGATCCATTTCGTAACATAGGTTTCCCCTTAGGGAGAAAAAAACATAACAATGTTTCTTTTCTGAAATAGTACGAAATGCGATCGAATCGTAGGCTATGTCAAAACTGGAAAACTAGCTATATACACTACAACGGTGCGATGCATAACGTGGCCAAACTATCTACTAAGGTAGTCCGCCCCCAAATTATCTTGGCCGCGGATAGCAACGATCCTGAATCTGTACGGCTGTAATTTCATGGCCCAACGCATGATTCGGGGATTGAGCACCTTAGCTGTCTGCATATAGGACAAAGGTTTGTGGTCGGTTTCAAGTAGGAACTCCGCCCCATACAAGTACTTACGAAATTTCTCAACACCCCAGATTATACCCAAACATTCCTTTTCAATTACAGAGTAGTTCCTTTCCCGAGGTAACAATTTCTTGCTAGCATAAGCAATCGGCAAACGACCTTCACCTTCGAATTCCTGAAGCAAAATAGCTCCAAGACCAACGTCTGAAGCATCTGTTCGGAGTACAAACGGGTTACCTTCTTGAAAAACAGGTAAGCGAAGAATAGGACTAGACGTGACCCTACTCTTCAGGGTTTGAAATGCCCTTTCATGCTGATCTTGCCAATCTTTGATAGAATTAGGTCTATCCCGTTTAGTTAAATCAGTCAGAGGAGAAGCTATGGATGAGAAATTTGGGATGAAACGACGGTAAAACCCAGCTAATCCCAGAAAAGATTTAATTTGTCTTTTCGTACATGGACGAGGAGCATCTCTGATAGCCTGTATCTTGTCCTCTTGCGGTCGTATCGTCTGTCCGACGATATTGTGACCAAGACACTCGATACTGCCATATCCGATCATGCATTTAGATGGTTTTGCCGTCAATTTGGCCGACCTGAGCCGATCTAACACTTGACGTAATGACGTCACATGATCCTTCCATGTTTCAGTAAATATCCACATGTCATCAACAAAGCTGTCAACATTTGGGAGATTGGACAATATGATTCTCATTAACCTACAAAAAGAGGCTCCCGAATTGACCAAACCGAAGGGCATAGTTTTAAACTGGAATAAACCCTTAGGCGTTTCAAATGCTGTCAAAGGTTTAGACCTTTCAGTAAGACTGACTTGCCAATAACCCTTACTCAGGTCCATCTTTGTAAAGAATCTATGTCCCGACATTTTATTGATAACCTCCTCCATATTTGGCATAGGTTCTGCATCGAATTCCGTCACTTTGTTAAGCTTCCGGAAGTCGATACAGAATCTAACTGATCCGTCTTTCTTCGGAACTAGGACAACAGGAGATGAATACGGTGAAATCGACGGCTCGATTACCCCTAAATCTAACATATCCTGTATCTCCGTCTCCATGACGTTACGCGTCTTATACGGGATAGAATAACCCTTCGTCCGTATGGGTTCTGACGTGAGCAGTTTGATATCGTGCTGTATCTGATCAGGTCGACCGGGTAACTTGATAGTACATCCGGGTACTGTTTAATCAACGCTTGAACCTCCATACGTTGTTCTGACGTTAACGTATCTGAAATACTGACGTCATTATAAGTTTCCGGCTCTTTAGCTGTCGGAAAAGCACAATCATCAAGAGAAAATTCATCACTACCATCGTCATCAACCGACTCTGTAGTCTCAGTAGACAATAAACAATGTGACGGCACACTACGACGTTCGACATATTGTTTCAGCATATTAGCATGATATGTACTCACGACACCATTGACGTCGATTTTATAGTCCATTCTATTCACCACCTCTACTACTTCATATGGACCCTTCCACTGCAATAACAGTTTATTACTGTCAGTTGGCAGTAATAACAGTACTTTATCTCCCACGGTAAATTTACGCGACCTAGCGCGTTTGTCATAATAAGCCTTTTGCTTTACTTGTACTTTCCGTAAATTATCATGTGCTAACTTACACGTCTGCTCTAACCGTTCTCTCAACTCAATTACGTACTGGTACGTAGACAGAACCTGCTCATCCTGTACCTCTTCAGACCATAATTCACGTAATATTGCCATAGGGCCCTTAACGTTACGTCCGTATAACAATTCGAACGGAGAAAACCCTAATGACTCTTGCGGAACCTCCCTTATTGCAAACAGTAGTGCTGGGAGATATTTATCCCAGTCTTTTGGACGTTCTGCGCACATCCTACGTAGCATTTGCTTCAACGTCGCGTGAAAACGCTCTACAAGACCGTTACAGATAGGATGATACGGCGTCGTGGTTAACTGCTGGAGTGATAACAGCCTGCTTACTTCTTTCATAACTTCAGCAGTAAACTGACTTCCGCAATCTGTTAACATTTCATCAGGTATGCCAACTCTACTAAACATCTCAACTAACGCTTCGGCTACGCGTTCCGTCTCAATGCCGGGTAACGCTACCGCCTCGGGATATCTCGTCGCATAGTCAATCATTGTTAAAATATAGCGGGATTTCCTGTCAGAACGAGGTTCTATCGGTCCAACTATATCAACAGCGACTCGTTTAAATGGTGTGTCAATCTGTGGCAACTTTCCTAAAGGAACCTTAGTGACACGACCTTTTTGAATAGTCCTTTGACATATGTCACAAGATTTACAAAACCTTGCCACATCACCACAAATTCCAGGCCAAAAGAACTCAGTTAACACTCTATCCATAGTTTTCTTTATGCCCAAATGACCTGACATCAAGGTTTCGTGCGCCAATCTTAACACCTTTTCACGAAAACCTTCAGGGATAATAAGTTGCAAAGTGACCTTGTTTCCCTTAGTAAACTGCCTATACAATAAATCTTTCTTTCGGATAAACTTAGTTTCACCTCGGTTCAATCCACGACTAATAGTCACATTCCCAGATTCCACTCTTTGCCTTATGCCATTCAATTTAGGGTCAACAACTTGGGCCTGCTTCAATGCCTCCTTATCACTAGCAATAATTTGATCAGGAACTTTAAGTTTCCTATAGACCTCTTCACCTTGCTTAGCTTGTGACCTAGTCACTGCCGCCATTGCAAAATGGGACATATCGGGAAGTTTTGACCCGTCAATATTTCCAATAACCAGGTCATACAATGTATCTTCCATGCACAATGCCTCAGTTTTTCCTGTGAAAAATGGACAATCTATGTCAACAATTGCTAAGGGATACCTTTGGGTAGATTCATCAATCAAAGTTACATCAGATTCTCTACCAAGTAACTGATCATTAGAAACCAAGTTTCTACGAACGACACACCCAGTACAACCTGTGTCCCTTAAAACTACAACAGTCTTACCATTAACCGTACCCTGCGCTGTTGGTAATCGCGACCTTAAAAAGTAACAGACACCTTCCCTATCCACGTTATCATTGATTAGTGGACTTTCTTCCTTACTCTTATAGAGACCTTCAATTTCATGAGACCTATTCATTGTAGTTTTACAAAAGCTCATTTGATGTCCGCCACCCCGACCACGTCCGCGGGAATAACCCCGACCACGGCCACGATCTGAATTACTACCCTTCGTCTGTACAGTATCGCTCTTACTCTGTGATCTTTGTGTCTCATCTTTCGGTGCATAACTACTCCCCTTACTTCCGCTATACCCGCTTGCACTTGCACCTACCTCCGCACTATATGCTTGCTTCCTATCGGGATTCTTAAAACATTTATATGTTAAATGTCCCTTACCACAAATACTACATTTTATCTCTGGCTTCGCACTCGGCTTATTATCAGATCTACTCTGAGTTACGCCCTTACTATCACGCTGCCCCTTATTAACACAAGCGTAGACACCGCCACGTGCTTCTGCAAATAAATCTGCTTCCCTAGCCATCTCACCTAGATTCGTGAATGTTTTCGGTTTCAAATGAACATACAGTTCTTTACTACAGGATTCTAAAAACTGATCTCTAGCGAAAAAATCGCAAACAGATTCATAAGACTGGTCTACCTTCGCCATTTTCAACCATTTATTAAGATACGACCTAAGTCTACTACTAAACTGAATAAACGTTTCGGACTTTTCAGGCCTATCATAGCGAAATTTCTTCCTAAATCCGCGTTCAGTCATATCAAAATTCTTTAACAACGCATCTTTCAACTTGTCATAATCCGCTGCATCATCTACTGACAATCTATCGTAAACATCAAGCGCGCGACCTTTAAGTAATGCGCTTAAATATGCAGCCCAAACGTTTTTATCCCATTTATTCGCCGTCGCGTATTTCTCAAACCTTGATAAGTAACTATCCATCTTGTCCTTACTTTCATCAAAATACGGTAATTTGGGATCTCGCGCATGCGCTAACTTTTCAGCCTTCTGTTTTTCTAATTCAACTCTAAACGTTACCTTCTGCAAATCTATCTGATTCTTTAACTCGCGTTGCTGCAATTCAAAACTACACTTCAACTTTTCTAACTCAACTTCGCTCGACAACTTCGCTTCCTTATCGCTTTCGACTTGAGACAACTTAGCTTCCCTATCTTTCTCGGCTTGCCGCTCTATACTTTCGATCCGCGCCATCTCGATTTCCCTATCCGCCGCAATCTTAGCTTCTTCCGTCGCCCTATCCGCCGCAATCTTAGCTTCTTCCGTCGCGATCCTAGCCAATTCAATTTGCCTATCTTTTTCGGCCTGCGCGATCCTAGCTAACTCGATTTCCCTGTCTTTATCGGCCTGTACAATTTTAGCTAACTCAATTTCCCTGTCTTTATCGGCCTGCGCAATCTTTTCTTTATCAAGTGCCCTTACCGCGTGCCTTTCTGCCCTCTCAGTCTCTTGCTGTTGCTTTACAAATTCCTGCAATGCCTGCCCTTCATAACCTAACTCCCTTCCCGTCTTAACTAACTGATCCATGACGCTTAACGTAATGCTCACGTTAATTTAACTGAAACCGACGTTCACTTATAGTCACACACGTTAACTAAAACGTTAACAATAATAATAACGAACTAATCCAACTAAAACGTTGATTAATTAGTATACTCGCGATCTGGACGTAGCCATTAAAGTTACGTTCATAACAGACCGGAAATGACGTCATAAACTGACGTTGACTTTGCCGAGAATTACTTTTCACTATTAAATGACGTAATTAGATGACGTAAATAACCCACATTACAATTACGCCCAACTTGATCTAGCGTATCGGATATACAAACGTAACGTATGTAACGCAAGGTATTAACACTGACACGACAACTGTACGTCCTACATTACAAAACCTTATAAGATACCAACGGTAAATCAAACTTAAGATTCCGCTATTAGGTTTAATTGTAACGATATTATATTACGTTACGAGTAACCTACGTTACTAAATCAGGACATAAAATGGACCTCAGTAACGGTTACGACAGAACGTACAAACGTTTGAATTAATGAACTAACAGATTGTCATGCAACAGCAGTGCCCAGGTACTCAAATGGACCTTAAAACTAAATATGTATCATCCGTGCCAAGACAATTCAGGTCTATATAACCTCAGTTTCCCCACTCAGATATGCAACCTGTTACATTTTATCACAAATTAATGCATGGGCTATCGCACTTCATCACGCAGGGAATAAGGATAGTTGACCTTAATTGAGTGTAGGTTACATTTACAAAGAATTTAGTGGCAAAATTTCTCCCCTAAAATTCACAGCCTTACGTCACCTTAGAAAAGAACAATCAGAAAGTCAATAATAATAAAAAAATGACTGACAAGATTGTGCCTAGATTCTGTATATATTGTCAATGTGTTACACTGGCAGATATTAACCGGAAATCAAATCCCACTTCTGACACCATGTTACGCAGAAGGTTTTACACTTGGTCGACACGGGTGTAGAGCCTTATGCGTCGCCAGGACGGCGGAGGGTGACTTCCGGTTAAAGGGTTATCTACCAGTGTATTTCACTAACAAGGAAACTCTAACAACGTTAGAATTTTTTTGAAGTTTATATATATATATAATGTAAATTCTATATACAACAATACAATTTACAACTGTCACAATTACAATAATATACAACACATATCAGTTCATGTCGCTGGCCCAAGTAAGGTGTTTGTTTCAAATCTGTAATCGATTTGCGTACAATACGCAAATAGATTACCGACTGACGTCAACACCGTACTCGGCTCAGCGCCATGAACTAAAGGAAAACACAAAGAACAAAAAAAAACGTTAGTTTGAGCTCATACAAAAAAAACAAGGCCTTATGTTGGTAGACTTCAATTCGTCGTTCCCTGGATCATGTCATGGGCCAGTCCATATATCATGAGGAACACCAACTTATAATAAAACGTGCATGATTATATACTGGTCGCTCCCTGGATCGTACCAGGGACCAGTCTATATATATTAACACACTTTAGTGGACGAACACTGTCCCACACTTGATGTGACCTTCAGATCTTATCACAGAATCTGGCAAAACTGTGCTAACCACTTCCGCCTACATTTTGTGCTTCCCGCCTCTGCTTAGGAACCATGCACAAACGGCGTTGTAACTGCCTCTACCCGGGTTGGTATTAACCTGGAGACGTTTATCGAATCTCCAGGTGAGACGTGGCTCTAAGCCCTAACAGCTGACTGCCGGACTTGATGTGCCTAAAAATAACGAACTTACACTTAATACATTGTAACTACATAATAACAATACGTAAGACTTGGGCCTGTCTTGGAAATACCATACAACGCCCTCGGCGAATGCCGAGCATAACGTGCACACGCCAGCCGTGTCACTAGACACGACTCGCGCTCACGATGTAAAGCTACAAGTGTGCTTACCACTTCCGCCAATGAAGAAACGTAGATCCTACCACGCATGTGCGTCAAAGGATCTGACGTCAAACATTGTCAAGAAGTATACTGACGTCAACAGGCATTACCATGACATACCCCACATAAAACATGAATAATCTAAACAATGTCCTATTTACATTAAATTGATTTACCAAAATCTAACTCGCATATGTTTTAATTCATTTCTTTAAACTAAGCGTAATACCATTTGCCATAGAATATAATAGCTGAATAAGCGTTTCTCACACATTTGGGATCATAACGTTTGATCTGACATCATGACATCAATGATGTTATACCATATGACGCCGTCTAATGAAGGCAAATCAAACGCATGATGACCAAATGCTACCATTATAACTTATGGAAAAACCCTTAATGCGGTGCATGCTATGGCGTCAATTGACGTCACGAGTATATAAATTAGTTCCATTACAAATCAATCTACTTCTATAGGCCACGTATACGTGAAACTAATATAAAAAGTGCTGACGTCGCAATAACATGAATGCAACTGACGTCACATGAATAACATGAATGCAACTGACGTCACTGGACGTCAAATAGACGCACACCATTGCAACCAACATCAGTGATATAAACTATTTCCGAAATTTACAAAACTTCCTAATATACAAATATTATGCGCAGCATGCTTACTAACAAAATCGGTCGACACATGCGCAGCCTGATCACTGCCAACAAAATCAAATCAGTCGACACATATAATCATACCATATCAATCAGAAGTCACATTTTTCATTCTTAGCCAAACTATTCTAAATAAATATAATAAAATCTTACCCTTCTAGGTCTTAACACAGAATCTGGGCACACAACAATATAACATCCATCAAGAATTAAACAGCCACGTCTAACTTTTCATTAAAAGATAGGCGTATAAATACTATGCGTCTCACATTTAAATCATGGGACACGAATATAAGCGTGCAGGTACTCACATTAAAATCATGCAACACGCTGTCCACAATCAAAAGACTCGTGCAGGTATTCACCTTAAAATCATGCAATACGCTGTCCACGAGAGGTATTCACAAACAACCCATGCATAACGTAGCCACAATTTCCGTAAATGTTTTATTACCACAGTTACCCTAAAAACCGTAGCCTTACTGATTGAAAGGATTAAAATAATCTCGACGACATAGTGGACGATTAGATCCATTTCGTAACATAGGTTTCCCCTTAGGGAGAAAAAAACATAACAATGTTTCTTTTCTGAAATAGTACGAAATGCGATCGAATCGTAGGCTATGTCAAAACTGGAAAACTAGCTATATACACTACAACGGTGCGATGCATAACGTGGCCAAACTATCTACTAAGGTAGTCCGCCCCCAAATTATCTTGGCCGCGGATAGCAACGATCCTGAATCTGTACGGCTGTAATTTCATGGCCCAACGCATGATTCGGGGATTGAGCACCTTAGCTGTCTGCATATAGGACAAAGGTTTGTGGTCGGTTTCAAGTAGGAACTCCGCCCCATACAAGTACTTACGAAATTTCTCAACACCCCAGATTATACCCAAACATTCCTTTTCAATTACAGAGTAGTTCCTTTCCCGAGGTAACAATTTCTTGCTAGCATAAGCAATCGGCAAACGACCTTCACCTTCGAATTCCTGAAGCAAAATAGCTCCAAGACCAACGTCTGAAGCATCTGTTCGGAGTACAAACGGGTTACCTTCTTGAAAAACAGGTAAGCGAAGAATAGGACTAGACGTGAGCCTACTCTTCAGGGTTTGAAATGCCCTTTCATGCTGATCTTGCCAATCTTTGATAGAATTAGGTCTATCCCGTTTAGTTAAATCAGTCAGAGGAGAAGCTATGGATGAGAAATTTGGGATGAAACGACGGTAAAACCCAGCTAATCCCAGAAAAGATTTAATTTGTCTTTTCGTACATGGACGAGGAGCATCTCTGATAGCCTGTATCTTGTCCTCTTGCGGTCGTATCGTCTGTCCGACGATATTGTGACCAAGACACTCGATACTGCCATATCCGATCATGCATTTAGATGGTTTTGCCGTCAATTTGGCCGACCTGAGCCGATCTAACACTTGACGTAATGACGTCACATGATCCTTCCATGTTTCAGTAAATATCCACATGTCATCAACAAAGCTGTCAACATTTGGGAGATTGGACAATATGATTCTCATTAACCTACAAAAAGAGGCTCCCGAATTGACCAAACCGAAGGGCATAGTTTTAAACTGGAATAAACCCTTAGGCGTTTCAAATGCTGTCAAAGGTTTAGACCTTTCAGTAAGACTGACTTGCCAATAACCCTTACTCAGGTCCATCTTTGTAAAGAATCTATGTCCCGACATTTTATTGATAACCTCCTCCATATTTGGCATAGGTTCTGCATCGAATTCCGTCACTTTGTTAAGCTTCCGGAAGTCGATACAGAATCTAACTGATCCGTCTTTCTTCGGAACTAGGACAACAGGAGATGAATACGGTGAAATCGACGGCTCGATTACCCCTAAATCTAACATATCCTGTATCTCCGTCTCCATGACGTTACGCGTCTTATACGGGATAGAATAACCCTTCGTCCGTATGGGTTCTGACGTGAGTAGTTTGATATCGTGCTGTATCTGATCAGTTCGACCGGGTAAACTTGATAGTACATCCGGGTACTGTTTAATCAACGCTTGAACCTCCATACGTTGTTCTGACGTTAACGTATCTGAAATACTGACGTCATTATAAGTTTCCGGCTCTTTAGCTGTCGGAAAAGCACAATCATCAAGAGAAAATTCATCACTACCATCGTCATCAACCGACTCTGTAGTCTCAGTAGACAATAAACAATGTGACGGCACACTACGACGTTCGACATATTGTTTCAGCATATTAGCATGATATGTACTCACGACACCATTGACGTCGATTTTATAGTCCATTCTATTCACCACCTCTACTACTTCATATGGACCCTTCCACTGCAATAACAGTTTATTACTGTCAGTTGGCAGTAATAACAGTACTTTATCTCCCACGGTAAATTTACGCGACCTAGCGCGTTTGACATAATAAGCCTTTTGCTTTACTTGTACTTTCCGTAAATTATCATGTGCTAACTTACACGTCTGCTCTAACCGTTCTCTCAACTCAATTACGTACTGGTATGTAGACAGAACCTGCTCATCCTGTACCTCTTCAGACCATAATTCACGTAATATTGCCATAGGGCCCTTAACGTTACGTCCGTATAACAATTCGAACGGAGAAAACCCTAATGACTCTTGCGGAACCTCCCTTATTGCAAACAGTAGTGCTGGGAGATATTTATCCCAGTCTTTTGGACGTTCTGCGCACATCCTACGTAGCATTTGCTTCAACGTCGCGTGAAAACGCTCTACAAGACCGTTACAGATAGGATGATACGGCGTCGTGGTTAACTGCTGGAGTGATAACAGCCTGCTTACTTCTTTCATAACTTCAGCAGTAAACTGACTTCCGCAATCTGTTAACATTTCATCAGGTATGCCAACTCTACTAAACATCTCAACTAACGCTTCGGCTACGCGTTCCGTCTCAATGCCGGGTAACGCTACCGCCTCGGGATATCTCGTCGCATAGTCAATCATTGTTAAAATATAGCGGGATTTCCTGTCAGAACGAGGTTCTATCGGTCCAACTATATCAACAGCGACTCGTTTAAATGGTGTGTCAATCTGTGGCAACTTTCCTAAAGGAACCTTAGTGACACGACCTTTTTGAATAGTCCTTTGACATATGTCACAAGATTTACAAAACCTTGCCACATCACCACAAATTCCAGGCCAAAAGAACTCAGTTAACACTCTATCCATAGTTTTCTTTATGCCCAAATGACCTGACATCAAGGTTTCGTGCGCCAATCTTAACACCTTTTCACGAAAACCTTCAGGGATAATAAGTTGCAAAGTGACCTTGTTTCCCTTAGTAAACTGCCTATACAATAAATCTTTCTTTCGGATAAACTTAGTTTCACCTCGGTTCAATCCACGACTAATAGTCACATTCCCAGATTCCACTCTTTGCCTTATGCCATTCAATTTAGGGTCAACAACTTGGGCCTGCTTCAATGCCTCCTTATCACTAGCAATAATTTGATCAGGAATAAGTTTCCTATAGACCTCTTCACCTTGCTTAGCTTGTGACCTAGTCACTGCCGCCATTGCAAAATGGGACATATCGGGAAGTTTTGACCCGTCAATATTTCCAATAACCAGGTCATACAATGTATCTTCCATGCACAATGCCTCAGTTTTTCCTGTGAAAAATGGACAATCTATGTCAACAATTGCTAAGGGATACCTTTGGGTAGATTCATCAATCAAAGTTACATCAGATTCTCTACCAAGTAACTGATTATTAGAAACCAAGTTTCTACGAACGACACACCCAGTACAACCTGTGTCCCTTAAAACTACAACAGTCTTACCATTAACCGTACCCTGCGCTGTTGGTAATCGCGACCTTAAAAAGTAACAGACACCTTCCCTATCCACGTTATCATTGATTAGTGGACTTTCTTCCTTACTCTTATAGAGACCTTCAATTTCATGAGACCTATTCATTGTAGTTTTACAAAAGCTCATTTGATGTCCGCCACCCCGACCACGTCCGCGGGAATAACCCCGACCACGGCCACGATCTGAATTACTACCCTTCGTCTGTACAGTATCGCTCTTACTCTGTGATCTTTGTGTCTCATCTTTCGGTGCATAACTACTCCCCTTACTTCCGCTATACCCGCTTGCACTTGCACCTACCTCCGCACTATATGCTTGCTTCCTATCGGGATTCTTAAAACATTTATATGTTAAATGTCCCTTACCACAAATACTACATTTTATCTCTGGCTTCGCACTCGGCTTATTATCAGATCTACTCTGAGTTACGCCCTTACTATCACGCTGCCCCTTATTAACACAAGCGTAGACACCGCCACGTGCTTCTGCAAATAAATCTGCTTCCCTAGCCATCTCACCTAGATTCGTGAATGTTTTCGGTTTCAAATGAACATACAGTTCTTTACTACAAGATTCTAAAAACTGATCTCTAGCGAAAAAATCGCAAACAGATTCATAAGACTGGTCTACCTTCGCCATTTTCAACCATTTATTAAGATACGACCTAAGTCTACTACTAAACTGAATAAACGTTTCGGACTTTTCAGGCCTATCATAGCGAAATTTCTTCCTAAATCCGCGTTCAGTCATATCAAAATTCTTTAACAACGCATCTTTCAACTTGTCATAATCCGCTGCATCATCTACTGACAATCTATCGTAAACATCAAGCGCGGATAAGATCTCTATAAGCACTATGCTTGTTTTCTGATCCTATATTGTATCTATGTGTTTATGTACATATATATATAGCCTATGCTATGTTTACATAATTGAATAAAATACTGTTTAAACCAACATCAAGCGCGCGACCTTTAAGTAATGCGCTTAAATATGCAGCCCAAACGTTTTTATCCCATTTATTCGCCGTCGCGTATTTCTCAAACCTTGATAAGTAACTATCCATCTTGTCCTTACTTTCATCAAAATACGGTAATTTGGGATCTCGCGCATGCGCTAACTTTTCAGCCTTCTGTTTTTCTAATTCAACTCTAAACGTTACCTTCTGCAAATCTATCTGATTCTTTAACTCGCGTTGCTGCAATTCAAAACTACACTTCAACTTTTCTAACTCAACTTCGCTCGACAACTTCGCTTCCTTATCGCTTTCGACTTGAGACAACTTAGCTTCCCTATCTTTCTCGGCTTGCCGCTCTATACTTTCGATCCGCGCCATCTCGATTTCCCTATCCGCCGCAATCTTAGCTTCTTCCGTCGCCCTATCCGCCGCAATCTTAGCTTCTTCCGTCGCGATCCTAGCCAATTCAATTTGCCTATCTTTTTCGGCCTGCGCGATCCTAGCTAACTCGATTTCCCTGTCTTTATCGGCCTGTGCAATTTTAGCTAACTCAATTTCCCTGTCTTTATCGGCCTGCGCAATCTTTTCTTTATCAAGTGCCCTTACCGCGTGCCTTTCTGCCCTCTCAGTCTCTTGCTGTTGCTTTACAAATTCCTGCAATGCCTGCCCTTCATAACCTAACTCCCTTCCCGTCTTAACTAACTGATCCATGACGCTTAACGTAATGCTCACGTTAATTTAACTGAAACCGACGTTCACTTATAGTCACACACGTTAACTAAAACGTTAACAATAATAATAACGAACTAATCCAACTAAAACGTTGATTAATTAGTATACTCGCGATCTGGACGTAGCCATTAAAGTTACGTTCATAACAGACCGGAAATGACGTCATAAACTGACGTTGACTTTGCCGAGAATTACTTTTCACTATTAAATGACGTAATTAGATGACGTAAATAACCCACATTACAATTACGCCCAACTTGATCTAGCGTATCGGATATACAAACGTAACGTATGTAACGCAACGTATTAACACTGACACGACAACTGTACGTCCTACATTACAAAACCTTATAAGATACCAACGGTAAATCAAACTTAAGATTCCGCTATTAGGTTTAATTGTAACGATATTATATTACGTTACGAGTAACCTACGTTACTAAATCAGGACATAAAATGGACCTCAGTAACGGTTACGACAGAACGTACAAACGTTTGAATTAATGAACTAACAGATTGTCATGCAACAGCAGTGCCCAGGTACTCAAATGGACCTTAAAACTAAATATGTATCATCCGTGCCAAGACAATTCAGGTCTATATAACCTCAGTTTCCCCACTCAGATATGCAACCTGTTACATTTTATCACAAATTAATGCATGGGCTATCGCACTTCATCACGCAGGGAATAAGGATAGTTGACCTTAATTGAGTGTAGGTTACATTTACAAAGAATTTAGTGGCAAAATTGCTCCCCTAAAATTCACAGCCTTACGTCACCTTAGAAAAGAACAATCAGAA
This sequence comes from Ctena decussata, assembly GCA_963989385.1. NCBI lineage: Eukaryota > Metazoa > Mollusca > Bivalvia > Lucinida > Lucinidae > Ctena > Ctena decussata. Next base: position 65,581,935 of record OZ022504.1, read on the forward strand.
AGTCAATAATAATAAAAAAAAATGACTGACAAGATTGTGCCTAGATTCTGTATATATTGTCAATGTGTTACACTGGCAGATATTAACCGGAAATCAAATCCCACTTCTGACACCATGTTACGCAGAAGGTTTTACACTTGGTCGACACGGGTGTAGAGCCTTATGCGTCGCCAGGACGGCGGAGGGTGACTTCCGGTTAAAGGGTTATCTACCAGTGTATTTCACTAACAAGGAAACTCTAACAACGTTAGAATTTTTTTGAAGTTTATATATATATATAATGTAAATTCTATATACAACAATACAATTTACAACTGTCACAATTACAATAATATACAACACATATCAGTTCATGTCGCTGGCCCAAGTAAGGTGTTTGTTTCAAATCTGTAATCGATTTGCGTACAATACGCAAATAGATTACCGTCTGACGTCAACACCGTACTCGGCTCAGCGCCATGAACTAAAGGAAAACACAAAGAACAAAAAAAAACGTTAGTTTGAGCTCATACAAAAAAACAAGGCCTTATGTTGGTAGACTTCAATTCGTCGTTCCCTGGATCATGTCATGGGCCAGTCCATATATCATGAGGAACACCAACTTATAATAAAACGTGCACGATTATATACTGGTCGCTCCCTGGATCGTACCAGGGACCAGTCTATATATATTAACACACTTTAGTGGACGAACACTGTCCCACACTTGATGTGACATTCAGATCTTATCACAGAATCTGGCAAAACTGTGCTAACCACTTCCGCCTACATTTTGTGCTTCCCGCCTCTGCTTAGGAACCATGCACAAACGGCGTTGTAACTGCCTCTACCCGGGTTGGTATTAACCTGGAGACGTTTATCGAATCTCCAGGTGAGACGTGGCTCTAAGCCCTAACAGCTGACTGCCGGACTTGATGTGCCTAAAAATAACGAACTTACACTTAATACATTGTAACTACATAATAACAATACGTAAGACTTGGGCCTGTCTTGGAAATACCATACAACGCCCTCGGCGAATGCCGAGCATAACGTGCACACGCCAGCCGTGTCACTAGACACGACTCGCGCTCACGATGTAAAGCTACAAGTGTGCTTACCACTTCCGCCAATGAAGAAACGTAGATCCTACCACGCATGTGCGTCAAAGGATCTGACGTCAAACATTGTCAAGAAGTATACTGACGTCAACAGGCATTACCATGACATACCCCACATAAAACATGAATAATCTAAACAATGTCCTATTTACATTAAATTGATTTACCAAAATCTAACTCGCATATGTTTTAATTCATTTCTTTAAAGTAAGCGTAATACCATTTGCCATAGAATATAATAGCTGAATAAGCGTTTCTCACACATTTGGGATCATAACGTTTGATCTGACATCATGACATCAATGATGTTATACCATATGACGCCGTCTAATGAAGGCAAATCAAACGCATGATGACCAAATGCTACCATTATAACTTATGGAAAAACCCTTAATGCGGTGCATGCTATGGCGTCAATTGACGTCACGAGTATATAAATTAGTTCCATTACAAATCAATCTACTTCTATAGGCCACGTATACGTGAAACTAATATAAAAAGTGCTGACGTCGCAATAACATGAATGCAACTGACGTCACATGAATAACATGAATGCAACTGACGTCACTGGACGTCAAATAGACGCACACCATTGCAACCAACATCAGTGATATAAACTATTTCCGAAATTTACAAAACTTCCTAATATACAAATATTATGCGCAGCATGCTTACTAACAAAATCGGTCGACACATGCGCAGCCTGATCACAGCCAACAAAATCAAATCAGTCGACACATATAATCATACCATATCAATCAGAAGTCACATTTTTCATTCTTAGCCAAACTATTCTAAATAAATATAATAAAATCTTACCCTTCTAGGTCTTAACACAGAATCTGGGCACACAACAATATAACATCCATCAAGAATTAAACAGCCACGTCTAACTTTTCATTAAAAGATAGGCGTATAAATACTATGCGTCTCACATTTAAATCATGGGACACGAATATAAGCGTGCAGGTACTCACATTAAAATCATGCAACACGCTGTCCACAATCAAAAGACTCGTGCAGGTATTCACCTTAAAATCATGCAATACCCTGTCCACGAGAGGTATTCACAAACAACCCATGCATAACGTAGCCACAATTTCCGTAAATGTTTTATTACCACAGTTACCCTAAAAACCGTAGCCTTACTGATTGAAAGGATTAAAATAATCTCGACGACATAGTGGACGATTAGATCCATTTCGTAACATAGGTTTCCCCTTAGGGAGAAAAAAACATAACAATGTTTCTTTTCTGAAATAGTACGAAATGCGATCGAATCGTAGGCTATGTCAAAACTGGAAAACTAGCTATATACACTACAACGGTGCGATGCATAACGTGGCCAAACTATCTACTAAGGTAGTCCGCCCCCAAATTATCTTGGCCGCGGATAGCAACGATCCTGAATCTGTACGGCTGTAATTTCATGGCCCAACGCATGATTCGGGGATTGAGCACCTTAGCTGTCTGCATATAGGACAAAGGTTTGTGGTCGGTTTCAAGTAGGAACTCCGCCCCATACAAGTACTTACGAAATTTCTCAACACCCCAGATTATACCCAAACATTCCTTTTCAATTACAGAGTAGTTCCTTTCCCGAGGTAACAATTTCTTGCTAGCATAAGCAATCGGCAAACGACCTTCACCTTCGAATTCCTGAAGCAAAATAGCTCCAAGACCAACGTCTGAAGCATCTGTTCGGAGTACAAACGGGTTACCTTCTTGAAAAACAGGTAAGCGAAGAATAGGACTAGACGTGAGCCTACTCTTCAGGGTTTGAAATGCCCTTTCATGCTGATCTTGCCAATCTTTGATAGAATTAGGTCTATCCCGTTTAGTTAAATCAGTCAGAGGAGAAGCTATGGATGAGAAATTTGGGATGAAACGACGGTAAAACCCAGCTAATCCCAGAAAAGATTTAATTTGTCTTTTCGTACATGGACGAGGAGCATCTCTGATAGCCTGTATCTTGTCCTCTTGCGGTCGTATCGTCTGTCCGACGATATTGTGACCAAGACACTCGATACTGCCATATCCGATCATGCATTTAGATGGTTTTGCCGTCAATTTGGCCGACCTGAGCCGATCTAACACTTGACGTAATGACGTCACATGATCCTTCCATGTTTCAGTAAATATCCACATGTCATCAACAAAGCTGTCAACATTTGGGAGATTGGACAATACGATTCTCATTAACCTACAAAAAGAGGCTCCCGAATTGACCAAACCGAAGGGCATAGTTTTAAACTGGAATAAACCCTTAGGCGTTTCAAATGCTGTCAAAGGTTTAGACCTTTCAGTAAGACTGACTTGCCAATAACCCTTACTCAGGTCCATCTTTGTAAAGAATCTATGTCCCGACATTTTATTGATAACCTCCTCCATATTTGGCATAGGTTCTGCATCGAATTCCGTCACTTTGTTAAGCTTCCGGAAGTCGATACAGAATCTAACTGATCCGTCTTTCTTCGGAACTAGGACAACAGGAGATGAATACGGTGAAATCGACGGCTCGATTACCCCTAAATCTAACATATCCTGTATCTCCGTCTCCATGACGTTACGCGTCTTATACGGGATAGAATAACCCTTCGTCCGTATGGGTTCTGACGTGAGTAGTTTGATATCGTGCTGTATCTGATCAGTTCGACCGGGTAAACTTGATAGTACATCCGGGTACTGTTTAATCAACGCTTGAACCTCCATACGTTGTTCTGACGTTAACGTATCTGAAATACTGACGTCATTATAAGTTTCCGGCTCTTTAGCTGTCGGAAAAGCACAATCATCAAGAGAAAATTCATCACTACCATCGTCATCAACCGACTCTGTAGTCTCAGTAGACAATAAACAATGTGACGGCACACTACGACGTTCGACATATTGTTTCAGCATATTAGCATGATATGTACTCACGACACCATTGACGTCGATTTTATAGTCCATTCTATTCACCACCTCTACTACTTCATATGGACCCTTCCACTGCAATAACAGTTTATTACTGTCAGTTGGCAGTAATAACAGTACTTTATCTCCCACGGTAAATTTACGCGACCTAGCGCGTTTGTCATAATAAGCCTTTTGCTTTACTTGTACTTTCCGTAAATTATCATGTGCTAACTTACACGTCTGCTCTAACCGTTCTCTCAACTCAATTACGTACTGGTACGTAGACAGAACCTGCTCATCCTGTACCTCTTCAGACCATAATTCACGTAATATTGCCATAGGGCCCTTAACGTTACGTATAACAATTCGAACGGAGAAAACCCTAATGACTCTTGCGGAACCTCCCTTATTGCAAACAGTAGTGCTGGGAGATATTTATCCCAGTCTTTTGGACGTTCTGCGCACATCCTACGTAGCATTTGCTTCAACGTCGCGTGAAAACGCTCTACAAGACCGTTACAGATAGGATGATACGGCGTCGTGGTTAACTGCTGGAGTGATAACAGCCTGCTTACTTCTTTCATAACTTCAGCAGTAAACTGACTTCCGCAATCTGTTAACATTTCATCAGGTATGCCAACTCTACTAAACATCTCAACTAACGCTTCGGCTACGCGTTCCGTCTCAATGCCGGGTAACGCTACCGCCTCGGGATATCTCGTCGCATAGTCAATCATTGTTAAAATATAGCGGGATTTCCTGTCAGAACGAGGTTCTATCGGTCCAACTATATCAACAGCGACTCGTTTAAATGGTGTGTCAATCTGTGGCAACTTTCCTAAAGGAACCTTAGTGACACGACCTTTTTGAATAGTCCTTTGACATATGTCACAAGATTTACAAAACCTTGCCACATCACCACAAATTCCAGGCCAAAAGAACTCAGTTAACACTCTATCCATAGTTTTCTTTATGCCCAAATGACCTGACATCAAGGTTTCGTGCGCCAATCTTAACACCTTTTCACGAAAACCTTCAGGGATAATAAGTTGCAAAGTGACCTTGTTTCCCTTAGTAAACTGCCTATACAATAAATCTTTCTTTCGGATAAACTTAGTTTCACCTCGGTTCAATCCACGACTAATAGTCACATTCCCAGATTCCACTCTTTGCCTTATGCCATTCAATTTAGGGTCAACAACTTGGGCCTGCTTCAATGCCTCCTTATCACTAGCAATAATTTGATCAGGAACTTTAAGTTTCCTATAGACCTCTTCACCTTGCTTAGCTTGTGACCTAGTCACTGCCGCCATTGCAAAATGGGACATATCGGGAAGTTTTGACCCGTCAATATTTCCAATAACCAGGTCATACAATGTATCTTCCATGCACAATGCCTCAGTTTTTCCTGTGAAAAATGGACAATCTATGTCAACAATTGCTAAGGGATACCTTTGGGTAGATTCATCAATCAAAGTTACATCAGATTCTCTACCAAGTAACTGATCATTAGAAACCAAGTTTCTACGAACGACACACCCAGTACAACCTGTGTCCCTTAAAACTACAACAGTCTTACCATTAACCGTACCCTGCGCTGTTGGTAATCGCGACCTTAAAAAGTAACAGACACCTTCCCTATCCACGTTATCATTGATTAGTGGACTTTCTTCCTTACTCTTATAGAGACCTTCAATTTCATGAGACCTATTCATTGTAGTTTTACAAAAGCTCATTTGATGTCCGCCACCCCGACCACGTCCGCGGGAATAACCCCGACCACGGCCACGATCTGAATTACTACCCTTCGTCTGTACAGTATCGCTCTTACTCTGTGATCTTTGTGTCTCATCTTTCGGTGCATAACTACTCCCCTTACTTCCGCTATACCCGCTTGCACTTGCACCTACCTCCGCACTATATGCTTGCTTCCTATCGGGATTCTTAAAACATTTATATGTTAAATGTCCCTTACCACAAATACTACATTTTATCTCTGGCTTCGCACTCGGCTTATTATCAGATCTACTCTGAGTTACGCCCTTACTATCACGCTGCCCCTTATTAACACAAGCGTAGACACCGCCACGTGCTTCTGCAAATAAATCTGCTTCCCTAGCCATCTCACCTAGATTCGTGAATGTTTTCGGTTTCAAATGAACATACAGTTCTTTACTACAGGATTCTAAAAACTGATCTCTAGCGAAAAAATCGCAAACAGATTCATAAGACTGGTCTACCTTCGCCATTTTCAACCATTTATTAAGATACGACCTAAGTCTACTACTAAACTGAATAAACGTTTCGGACTTTTCAGGCCTATCATAGCGAAATTTCTTCCTAAATCCGCGTTCAGTCATATCAAAATTCTTTAACAACGCATCTTTCAACTTGTCATAATCCGCTGCATCATCTACTGACAATCTATCGTAAACATCAAGCGCGCGACCTTTAAGTAATGCGCTTAAATATGCAGCCCAAACGTTTTTATCCCATTTATTCGCCGTCGCGTATTTCTCAAACCTTGATAAGTAACTATCCATCTTGTCCTTACTTTCATCAAAATACGGTAATTTGGGATCTCGCGCATGCGCTAACTTTTCAGCCTTCTGTTTTTCTAATTCAACTCTAAACGTTACCTTCTGCAAATCTATCTGATTCTTTAACTCGCGTTGCTGCAATTCAAAACTACACTTCAACTTTTCTAACTCAACTTCGCTCGACAACTTCGCTTCCTTATCGCTTTCGACTTGAGACAACTTAGCTTCCCTATCTTTCTCGGCTTGCCGCTCTATACTTTCGATCCGCGCCATCTCGATTTCCCTATCCGCCGCAATCTTAGCTTCTTCCGTCGCCCTATCCGCCGCAATCTTAGCTTCTTCCGTCGCGATCCTAGCCAATTCAATTTGCCTATCTTTTTCGGCCTGCGCGATCCTAGCTAACTCGATTTCCCTGTCTTTATCGGCCTGTACAATTTTAGCTAACTCAATTTCCCTGTCTTTATCGGCCTGCGCAATCTTTTCTTTATCAAGTGCCCTTACCGCGTGCCTTTCTGCCCTCTCAGTCTCTTGCTGTTGCTTTACAAATTCCTGCAATGCCTGCCCTTCATAACCTAACTCCCTTCCCGTCTTAACTAACTGATCCATGACGCTTAACGTAATGCTCACGTTAATTTAACTGAAACCGACGTTCACTTATAGTCACACACGTTAACTAAAACGTTAACAATAATTATACCGAACTAATCCAACTAAAACGTTGATTAATTAGTATACTCGCGATCTGGACGTAGCCATTAAAGTTACGTTCATAACAGACCGGAAATGACGTCATAAACTGACGTTGACTTTGCCGAGAATTACTTTTCACTATTAAATGACGTAATTAGATGACGTAAATAACCCACATTACAATTACGCCCAACTTGATCTAGCGTATCGGATATACAAACGTAACGTATGTAACGCAAGGTATTAACACTGACACGACAACTGTACGTCCTACATTACAAAACCTTATAAGATACCAACGGTAAATCAAACTTAAGATTCCGCTATTAGGTTTAATTGTAACGATATTATATTACGTTACGAGTAACCTACGTTACTAAATCAGGACATAAAATGGACCTCAGTAACGGTTACGACAGAACGTACAAACGTTTGAATTAATGAACTAACAGATTGTCATGCAACAGCAGTGCCCAGGTACTCAAATGGACCTTAAAACTAAATATGTATCATCCGTGCCAAGACAATTCAGGTCTATATAACCTCAGTTTCCCCACTCAGATATGCAACCTGTTACATTTTATCACAAATTAATGCATGGGCTATCGCACTTCATCACGCAGGGAATAAGGATAGTTGACCTTAATTGAGTGTAGGTTACATTTACAAAGAATTTAGTGGCAAAATTTCTCCCCTAAAATTCACAGCCTTACGTCACCTTAGAAAAGAACAATCAGAAAGTCAATAATAATAAAAAAATGACTGACAAGATTGTGCCTAGATTCTGTATATATTGTCAATGTGTTACACTGGCAGATATTAACCGGAAATCAAATCCCACTTCTGACACCATGTTACGCAGAAGGTTTTACACTTGGTCGACACGGGTGTAGAGCCTTATGCGTCGCCAGGACGGCGGAGGGTGACTTCCGGTTAAAGGGTTATCTACCAGTGTATTTCACTAACAAGGAAACTCTAACAACGTTAGAATTTTTTTGAAGTTTATATATATATATAATGTAAATTCTATATACAACAATACAATTTACAACTGTCACAATTACAATAATATACAACACATATCAGTTCATGTCGCTGGCCCAAGTAAGGTGTTTGTTTCAAATCTGTAATCGATTTGCGTACAATACGCAAATAGATTACCGACTGACGTCAACACCGTACTCGGCTCAGCGCCATGAACTAAAGGAAAACACAAAGAACAAAAAAAAACGTTAGTTTGAGCTCATACAAAAAAAACAAGGCCTTATGTTGGTAGACTTCAATTCGTCGTTCCCTGGATCATGTCATGGGCCAGTCCATATATCATGAGGAACACCAACTTATAATAAAACGTGCATGATTATATACTGGTCGCTCCCTGGATCGTACCAGGGACCAGTCTATATATATTAACACACTTTAGTGGACGAACACTGTCCCACACTTGATGTGACCTTCAGATCTTATCACAGAATCTGGCAAAACTGTGCTAACCACTTCCGCCTACATTTTGTGCTTCCCGCCTCTGCTTAGGAACCATGCACAAACGGCGTTGTAACTGCCTCTACCCGGGTTGGTATTAACCTGGAGACGTTTATCGAATCTCCAGGTGAGACGTGGCTCTAAGCCCTAACAGCTGACTGCCGGACTTGATGTGCCTAAAAATAACGAACTTACACTTAATACATTGTAACTACATAATAACAATACGTAAGACTTGGGCCTGTCTTGGAAATACCATACAACGCCCTCGGCGAATGCCGAGCATAACGTGCACACGCCAGCCGTGTCACTAGACACGACTCGCGCTCACGATGTAAAGCTACAAGTGTGCTTACCACTTCCGCCAATGAAGAAACGTAGATCCTACCACGCATGTGCGTCAAAGGATCTGACGTCAAACATTGTCAAGAAGTATACTGACGTCAACAGGCATTACCATGACATACCCCACATAAAACATGAATAATCTAAACAATGTCCTATTTACATTAAATTGATTTACCAAAATCTAACTCGCATATGTTTTAATTCATTTCTTTAAACTAAGCGTAATACCATTTGCCATAGAATATAATAGCTGAATAAGCGTTTCTCACACATTTGGGATCATAACGTTTGATCTGACATCATGACATCAATGATGTTATACCATATGACGCCGTCTAATGAAGGCAAATCAAACGCATGATGACCAAATGCTACCATTATAACTTATGGAAAAACCCTTAATGCGGTGCATGCTATGGCGTCAATTGACGTCACGAGTATATAAATTAGTTCCATTACAAATCAATCTACTTCTATAGGCCACGTATACGTGAAACTAATATAAAAAGTGCTGACGTCGCAATAACATGAATGCAACTGACGTCACATGAATAACATGAATGCAACTGACGTCACTGGACGTCAAATAGACGCACACCATTGCAACCAACATCAGTGATATAAACTATTTCCGAAATTTACAAAACTTCCTAATATACAAATATTATGCGCAGCATGCTTACTAACAAAATCGGTCGACACATGCGCAGCCTGATCACTGCCAACAAAATCAAATCAGTCGACACATATAATCATACCATATCAATCAGAAGTCACATTTTTCATTCTTAGCCAAACTATTCTAAATAAATATAATAAAATCTTACCCTTCTAGGTCTTAACACAGAATCTGGGCACACAACAATATAACATCCATCAAGAATTAAACAGCCACGTCTAACTTTTCATTAAAAGATAGGCGTATAAATACTATGCGTCTCACATTTAAATCATGGGACACGAATATAAGCGTGCAGGTACTCACATTAAAATCATGCAACACGCTGTCCACAATCAAAAGACTCGTGCAGGTATTCACCTTAAAATCATGCAATACGCTGTCCACGAGAGGTATTCACAAACAACCCATGCATAACGTAGCCACAATTTCCGTAAATGTTTTATTACCACAGTTACCCTAAAAACCGTAGCCTTACTGATTGAAAGGATTAAAATAATCTCGACGACATAGTGGACGATTAGATCCATTTCGTAACATAGGTTTCCCCTTAGGGAGAAAAAAACATAACAATGTTTCTTTTCTGAAATAGTACGAAATGCGATCGAATCGTAGGCTATGTCAAAACTGGAAAACTAGCTATATACACTACAACGGTGCGATGCATAACGTGGCCAAACTATCTACTAAGGTAGTCCGCCCCCAAATTATCTTGGCCGCGGATAGCAACGATCCTGAATCTGTACGGCTGTAATTTCATGGCCCAACGCATGATTCGGGGATTGAGCACCTTAGCTGTCTGCATATAGGACAAAGGTTTGTGGTCGGTTTCAAGTAGGAACTCCGCCCCATACAAGTACTTACGAAATTTCTCAACACCCCAGATTATACCCAAACATTCCTTTTCAATTACAGAGTAGTTCCTTTCCCGAGGTAACAATTTCTTGCTAGCATAAGCAATCGGCAAACGACCTTCACCTTCGAATTCCTGAAGCAAAATAGCTCCAAGACCAACGTCTGAAGCATCTGTTCGGAGTACAAACGGGTTACCTTCTTGAAAAACAGGTAAGCGAAGAATAGGACTAGACGTGAGCCTACTCTTCAGGGTTTGAAATGCCCTTTCATGCTGATCTTGCCAATCTTTGATAGAATTAGGTCTATCCCGTTTAGTTAAATCAGTCAGAGGAGAAGCTATGGATGAGAAATTTGGGATGAAACGACGGTAAAACCCAGCTAATCCCAGAAAAGATTTAATTTGTCTTTTCGTACATGGACGAGGAGCATCTCTGATAGCCTGTATCTTGTCCTCTTGCGGTCGTATCGTCTGTCCGACGATATTGTGACCAAGACACTCGATACTGCCATATCCGATCATGCATTTAGATGGTTTTGCCGTCAATTTGGCCGACCTGAGCCGATCTAACACTTGACGTAATGACGTCACATGATCCTTCCATGTTTCAGTAAATATCCACATGTCATCAACAAAGCTGTCAACATTTGGGAGATTGGACAATATGATTCTCATTAACCTACAAAAAGAGGCTCCCGAATTGACCAAACCGAAGGGCATAGTTTTAAACTGGAATAAACCCTTAGGCGTTTCAAATGCTGTCAAAGGTTTAGACCTTTCAGTAAGACTGACTTGCCAATAACCCTTACTCAGGTCCATCTTTGTAAAGAATCTATGTCCCGACATTTTATTGATAACCTCCTCCATATTTGGCATAGGTTCTGCATCGAATTCCGTCACTTTGTTAAGCTTCCGGAAGTCGATACAGAATCTAACTGATCCGTCTTTCTTCGGAACTAGGACAACAGGAGATGAATACGGTGAAATCGACGGCTCGATTACCCCTAAATCTAACATATCCTGTATCTCCGTCTCCATGACGTTACGCGTCTTATACGGGATAGAATAACCCTTCGTCCGTATGGGTTCTGACGTGAGTAGTTTGATATCGTGCTGTATCTGATCAGTTCGACCGGGTAAACTTGATAGTACATCCGGGTACTGTTTAATCAACGCTTGAACCTCCATACGTTGTTCTGACGTTAACGTATCTGAAATACTGACGTCATTATAAGTTTCCGGCTCTTTAGCTGTCGGAAAAGCACAATCATCAAGAGAAAATTCATCACTACCATCGTCATCAACCGACTCTGTAGTCTCAGTAGACAATAAACAATGTGACGGCACACTACGACGTTCGACATATTGTTTCAGCATATTAGCATGATATGTACTCACGACACCATTGACGTCGATTTTATAGTCCATTCTATTCACCACCTCTACTACTTCATATGGACCCTTCCACTGCAATAACAGTTTATTACTGTCAGTTGGCAGTAATAACAGTACTTTATCTCCCACGGTAAATTTACGCGACCTAGCGCGTTTGTCATAATAAGCCTTTTGCTTTACTTGTACTTTCCGTAAATTATCATGTGCTAACTTACACGTCTGCTCTAACCGTTCTCTCAACTCAATTACGTACTGGTATGTAGACAGAACCTGCTCATCCTGTACCTCTTCAGACCATAATTCACGTAATATTGCCATAGGGCCCTTAACGTTACGTCCGTATAACAATTCGAACGGAGAAAACCCTAATGACTCTTGCGGAACCTCCCTTATTGCAAACAGTAGTGCTGGGAGATATTTATCCCAGTCTTTTGGACGTTCTGCGCACATCCTACGTAGCATTTGCTTCAACGTCGCGTGAAAACGCTCTACAAGACCGTTACAGATAGGATGATACGGCGTCGTGGTTAACTGCTGGAGTGATAACAGCCTGCTTACTTCTTTCATAACTTCAGCAGTAAACTGACTTCCGCAATCTGTTAACATTTCATCAGGTATGCCAACTCTACTAAACATCTCAACTAACGCTTCGGCTACGCGTTCCGTCTCAATGCCGGGTAACGCTACCGCCTCGGGATATCTCGTCGCATAGTCAATCATTGTTAAAATATAGCGGGATTTCCTGTCAGAACGAGGTTCTATCGGTCCAACTATATCAACAGCGACTCGTTTAAATGGTGTGTCAATCTGTGGCAACTTTCCTAAAGGAACCTTAGTGACACGACCTTTTTGAATAGTCCTTTGACATATGTCACAAGATTTACAAAACCTTGCCACATCACCACAAATTCCAGGCCAAAAGAACTCAGTTAACACTCTATCCATAGTTTTCTTTATGCCCAAATGACCTGACATCAAGGTTTCGTGCGCCAATCTTAACACCTTTTCACGAAAACCTTCAGGGATAATAAGTTGCAAAGTGACCTTGTTTCCCTTAGTAAACTGCCTATACAATAAATCTTTCTTTCGGATAAACTTAGTTTCACCTCGGTTCAATCCACGACTAATAGTCACATTCCCAGATTCCACTCTTTGCCTTATGCCATTCAATTTAGGGTCAACAACTTGGGCCTGCTTCAATGCCTCCTTATCACTAGCAATAATTTGATCAGGAATAAGTTTCCTATAGACCTCTTCACCTTGCTTAGCTTGTGACCTAGTCACTGCCGCCATTGCAAAATGGGACATATCGGGAAGTTTTGACCCGTCAATATTTCCAATAACCAGGTCATACAATGTATCTTCCATGCACAATGCCTCAGTTTTTCCTGTGAAAAATGGACAATCTATGTCAACAATTGCTAAGGGATACCTTTGGGTAGATTCATCAATCAAAGTTACATCAGATTCTCTACCAAGTAACTGATTATTAGAAACCAAGTTTCTACGAACGACACACCCAGTACAACCTGTGTCCCTTAAAACTACAACAGTCTTACCATTAACCGTACCCTGCGCTGTTGGTAATCGCGACCTTAAAAAGTAACAGACACCTTCCCTATCCACGTTATCATTGATTAGTGGACTTTCTTCCTTACTCTTATAGAGACCTTCAATTTCATGAGACCTATTCATTGTAGTTTTACAAAAGCTCATTTGATGTCCGCCACCCCGACCACGTCCGCGGGAATAACCCCGACCACGGCCACGATCTGAATTACTACCCTTCGTCTGTACAGTATCGCTCTTACTCTGTGATCTTTGTGTCTCATCTTTCGGTGCATAACTACTCCCCTTACTTCCGCTATACCCGCTTGCACTTGCACCTACCTCCGCACTATATGCTTGCTTCCTATCGGGATTCTTAAAACATTTATATGTTAAATGTCCCTTACCACAAATACTACATTTTATCTCTGGCTTCGCACTCGGCTTATTATCAGATCTACTCTGAGTTACGCCCTTACTATCACGCTGCCCCTTATTAACACAAGCGTAGACACCGCCACGTGCTTCTGCAAATAAATCTGCTTCCCTAGCCATCTCACCTAGATTCGTGAATGTTTTCGGTTTCAAATGAACATACAGTTCTTTACTACAAGATTCTAAAAACTGATCTCTAGCGAAAAAATCGCAAACAGATTCATAAGACTGGTCTACCTTCGCCATTTTCAACCATTTATTAAGATACGACCTAAGTCTACTACTAAACTGAATAAACGTTTCGGACTTTTCAGGCCTATCATAGCGAAATTTCTTCCTAAATCCGCGTTCAGTCATATCAAAATTCTTTAACAACGCATCTTTCAACTTGTCATAATCCGCTGCATCATCTACTGACAATCTATCGTAAACATCAAGCGCGGATAAGATCTCTATAAGCACTATGCTTGTTTTCTGATCCTATATTGTATCTATGTGTTTATGTACATATATATATAGCCTATGCTATGTTTACATAATTGAATAAAATACTGTTTAAACCAACATCAAGCGCGCGACCTTTAAGTAATGCGCTTAAATATGCAGCCCAAACGTTTTTATCCCATTTATTCGCCGTCGCGTATTTCTCAAACCTTGATAAGTAACTATCCATCTTGTCCTTACTTTCATCAAAATACGGTAATTTGGGATCTCGCGCATGCGCTAACTTTTCAGCCTTCTGTTTTTCTAATTCAACTCTAAACGTTACCTTCTGCAAATCTATCTGATTCTTTAACTCGCGTTGCTGCAATTCAAAACTACACTTCAACTTTTCTAACTCAACTTCGCTCGACAACTTCGCTTCCTTATCGCTTTCGACTTGAGACAACTTAGCTTCCCTATCTTTCTCGGCTTGCCGCTCTATACTTTCGATCCGCGCCATCTCGATTTCCCTATCCGCCGCAATCTTAGCTTCTTCCGTCGCCCTATCCGCCGCAATCTTAGCTTCTTCCGTCGCGATCCTAGCCAATTCAATTTGCCTATCTTTTTCGGCCTGCGCGATCCTAGCTAACTCGATTTCCCTGTCTTTATCGGCCTGTGCAATTTTAGCTAACTCAATTTCCCTGTCTTTATCGGCCTGCGCAATCTTTTCTTTATCAAGTGCCCTTACCGCGTGCCTTTCTGCCCTCTCAGTCTCTTGCTGTTGCTTTACAAATTCCTGCAATGCCTGCCCTTCATAACCTAACTCCCTTCCCGTCTTAACTAACTGATCCATGACGCTTAACGTAATGCTCACGTTAATTTAACTGAAACCGACGTTCACTTATAGTCACACACGTTAACTAAAACGTTAACAATAATAATAACGAACTAATCCAACTAAAACGTTGATTAATTAGTATACTCGCGATCTGGACGTAGCCATTAAAGTTACGTTCATAACAGACCGGAAATGACGTCATAAACTGACGTTGACTTTGCCGAGAATTACTTTTCACTATTAAATGACGTAATTAGATGACGTAAATAACCCACATTACAATTACGCCCAACTTGATCTAGCGTATCGGATATACAAACGTAACGTATGTAACGCAACGTATTAACACTGACACGACAACTGTACGTCCTACATTACAAAACCTTATAAGATACCAACGGTAAATCAAACTTAAGATTCCGCTATTAGGTTTAATTGTAACGATATTATATTACGTTACGAGTAACCTACGTTACTAAATCAGGACATAAAATGGACCTCAGTAACGGTTACGACAGAACGTACAAACGTTTGAATTAATGAACTAACAGATTGTCATGCAACAGCAGTGCCCAGGTACTCAAATGGACCTTAAAACTAAATATGTATCATCCGTGCCAAGACAATTCAGGTCTATATAACCTCAGTTTCCCCACTCAGATATGCAACCTGTTACATTTTATCACAAATTAATGCATGGGCTATCGCACTTCATCACGCAGGGAATAAGGATAGTTGACCTTAATTGAGTGTAGGTTACATTTACAAAGAATTTAGTGGCAAAATTGCTCCCCTAAAATTCACAGCCTTACGTCACCTTAGAAAAGAACAATCAGAAAGTCAATAATAATAAAAAAAAATGACTGACAAGATTGTGCCTAGATTCTGTATATATTGTCAATGTGTTACACTGGCAGATATTAACCGGAAATCAAATCCCACTTCTGACACCATGTTACGCAGAAGGTTTTACACTTGGTCGACACGGGTGTAGAGCCTTATGCGTCGCCAGGACGGCGGAGGGTGACTTCCGGTTAAAGGGTTATCTACCAGTGTATTTCACTAACAAGGAAACTCTAACAACGTTAGAATTTTTTTGAAGTTTATATATATATATAATGTAAATTCTATATACAACAATACAATTTACAACTGTCACAATTACAATAATATACAACACATATCAGTTCATGTCGCTGGCCCAAGTAAGGTGTTTGTTTCAAATCTGTAATCGATTTGCGTACAATACGCAAATAGATTACCGTCTGACGTCAACACCGTACTCGGCTCAGCGCCATGAACTAAAGGAAAACACAAAGAACAAAAAAAAACGTTAGTTTGAGCTCATACAAAAAAACAAGGCCTTATGTTGGTAGACTTCAATTCGTCGTTCCCTGGATCATGTCATGGGCCAGTCCATATATCATGAGGAACACCAACTTATAATAAAACGTGCACGATTATATACTGGTCGCTCCCTGGATCGTACCAGGGACCAGTCTATATATATTAACACACTTTAGTGGACGAACACTGTCCCACACTTGATGTGACATTCAGATCTTATCACAGAATCTGGCAAAACTGTGCTAACCACTTCCGCCTACATTTTGTGCTTCCCGCCTCTGCTTAGGAACCATGCACAAACGGCGTTGTAACTGCCTCTACCCGGGTTGGTATTAACCTGGAGACGTTTATCGAATCTCCAGGTGAGACGTGGCTCTAAGCCCTAACAGCTGACTGCCGGACTTGATGTGCCTAAAAATAACGAACTTACACTTAATACATTGTAACTACATAATAACAATACGTAAGACTTGGGCCTGTCTTGGAAATACCATACAACGCCCTCGGCGAATGCCGAGCATAACGTGCACACGCCAGCCGTGTCACTAGACACGACTCGCGCTCACGATGTAAAGCTACAAGTGTGCTTACCACTTCCGCCAATGAAGAAACGTAGATCCTACCACGCATGTGCGTCAAAGGATCTGACGTCAAACATTGTCAAGAAGTATACTGACGTCAACAGGCATTACCATGACATACCCCACATAAAACATGAATAATCTAAACAATGTCCTATTTACATTAAATTGATTTACCAAAATCTAACTCGCATATGTTTTAATTCATTTCTTTAAAGTAAGCGTAATACCATTTGCCATAGAATATAATAGCTGAATAAGCGTTTCTCACACATTTGGGATCATAACGTTTGATCTGACATCATGACATCAATGATGTTATACCATATGACGCCGTCTAATGAAGGCAAATCAAACGCATGATGACCAAATGCTACCATTATAACTTATGGAAAAACCCTTAATGCGGTGCATGCTATGGCGTCAATTGACGTCACGAGTATATAAATTAGTTCCATTACAAATCAATCTACTTCTATAGGCCACGTATACGTGAAACTAATATAAAAAGTGCTGACGTCGCAATAACATGAATGCAACTGACGTCACATGAATAACATGAATGCAACTGACGTCACTGGACGTCAAATAGACGCACACCATTGCAACCAACATCAGTGATATAAACTATTTCCGAAATTTACAAAACTTCCTAATATACAAATATTATGCGCAGCATGCTTACTAACAAAATCGGTCGACACATGCGCAGCCTGATCACAGCCAACAAAATCAAATCAGTCGACACATATAATCATACCATATCAATCAGAAGTCACATTTTTCATTCTTAGCCAAACTATTCTAAATAAATATAATAAAATCTTACCCTTCTAGGTCTTAACACAGAATCTGGGCACACAACAATATAACATCCATCAAGAATTAAACAGCCACGTCTAACTTTTCATTAAAAGATAGGCGTATAAATACTATGCGTCTCACATTTAAATCATGGGACACGAATATAAGCGTGCAGGTACTCACATTAAAATCATGCAACACGCTGTCCACAATCAAAAGACTCGTGCAGGTATTCACCTTAAAATCATGCAATACCCTGTCCACGAGAGGTATTCACAAACAACCCATGCATAACGTAGCCACAATTTCCGTAAATGTTTTATTACCACAGTTACCCTAAAAACCGTAGCCTTACTGATTGAAAGGATTAAAATAATCTCGACGACATAGTGGACGATTAGATCCATTTCGTAACATAGGTTTCCCCTTAGGGAGAAAAAACATATGTTTCTTTTCTGAAATAGTACGAAATGCGATCGAATCGTAGGCTATGTCAAAACTGGAAAACTAGCTATATACACTACAACGGTGCGATGCATAACGTGGCCAAACTATCTACTAAGGTAGTCCGCCCCCAAATTATCTTGGCCGCGGATAGCAACGATCCTGAATCTGTACGGCTGTAATTTCATGGCCCAACGCATGATTCGGGGATTGAGCACCTTAGCTGTCTGCATATAGGACAAAGGTTTGTGGTCGGTTTCAAGTAGGAACTCCGCCCCATACAAGTACTTACGAAATTTCTAGCGCGTTTGTCATAATAAGCCTTTTGCTTTACTTGTACTTTCCGTAAATTATCATGTGCTAACTTACACGTCTGCTCTAACCGTTCTCTCAACTCAATTACGTACTGGTACGTAGACAGAACCTGCTCATCCTGTACCTCTTCAGACCATAATTCACGTAATATTGCCATAGGGCCCTTAACGTTACGTATAACAATTCGAACGGAGAAAACCCTAATGACTCTTGCGGAACCTCCCTTATTGCAAACAGTAGTGCTGGGAGATATTTATCCCAGTCTTTTGGACGTTCTGCGCACATCCTACGTAGCATTTGCTTCAACGTCGCGTGAAAACGCTCTACAAGACCGTTACAGATAGGATGATACGGCGTCGTGGTTAACTGCTGGAGTGATAACAGCCTGCTTACTTCTTTCATAACTTCAGCAGTAAACTGACTTCCGCAATCTGTTAACATTTCATCAGGTATGCCAACTCTACTAAACATCTCAACTAACGCTTCGGCTACGCGTTCCGTCTCAATGCCGGGTAACGCTACCGCCTCGGGATATCTCGTCGCATAGTCAATCATTGTTAAAATATAGCGGGATTTCCTGTCAGAACGAGGTTCTATCGGTCCAACTATATCAACAGCGACTCGTTTAAATGGTGTGTCAATCTGTGGCAACTTTCCTAAAGGAACCTTAGTGACACGACCTTTTTGAATAGTCCTTTGACATATGTCACAAGATTTACAAAACCTTGCCACATCACCACAAATTCCAGGCCAAAAGAACTCAGTTAACACTCTATCCATAGTTTTCTTTATGCCCAAATGACCTGACATCAAGGTTTCGTGCGCCAATCTTAACACCTTTTCACGAAAACCTTCAGGGATAATAAGTTGCAAAGTGACCTTGTTTCCCTTAGTAAACTGCCTATACAATAAATCTTTCTTTCGGATAAACTTAGTTTCACCTCGGTTCAATCCACGACTAATAGTCACATTCCCAGATTCCACTCTTTGCCTTATGCCATTCAATTTAGGGTCAACAACTTGGGCCTGCTTCAATGCCTCCTTATCACTAGCAATAATTTGATCAGGAACTTTAAGTTTCCTATAGACCTCTTCACCTTGCTTAGCTTGTGACCTAGTCACTGCCGCCATTGCAAAATGGGACATATCGGGAAGTTTTGACCCGTCAATATTTCCAATAACCAGGTCATACAATGTATCTTCCATGCACAATGCCTCAGTTTTTCCTGTGAAAAATGGACAATCTATGTCAACAATTGCTAAGGGATACCTTTGGGTAGATTCATCAATCAAAGTTACATCAGATTCTCTACCAAGTAACTGATCATTAGAAACCAAGTTTCTACGAACGACACACCCAGTACAACCTGTGTCCCTTAAAACTACAACAGTCTTACCATTAACCGTACCCTGCGCTGTTGGTAATCGCGACCTTAAAAAGTAACAGACACCTTCCCTATCCACGTTATCATTGATTAGTGGACTTTCTTCCTTACTCTTATAGAGACCTTCAATTTCATGAGACCTATTCATTGTAGTTTTACAAAAGCTCATTTGATGTCCGCCACCCCGACCACGTCCGCGGGAATAACCCCGACCACGGCCACGATCTGAATTACTACCCTTCGTCTGTACAGTATCGCTCTTACTCTGTGATCTTTGTGTCTCATCTTTCGGTGCATAACTACTCCCCTTACTTCCGCTATACCCGCTTGCACTTGCACCTACCTCCGCACTATATGCTTGCTTCCTATCGGGATTCTTAAAACATTTATATGTTAAATGTCCCTTACCACAAATACTACATTTTATCTCTGGCTTCGCACTCGGCTTATTATCAGATCTACTCTGAGTTACGCCCTTACTATCACGCTGCCCCTTATTAACACAAGCGTAGACACCGCCACGTGCTTCTGCAAATAAATCTGCTTCCCTAGCCATCTCACCTAGATTCGTGAATGTTTTCGGTTTCAAATGAACATACAGTTCTTTACTACAGGATTCTAAAAACTGATCTCTAGCGAAAAAATCGCAAACAGATTCATAAGACTGGTCTACCTTCGCCATTTTCAACCATTTATTAAGATACGACCTAAGTCTACTACTAAACTGAATAAACGTTTCGGACTTTTCAGGCCTATCATAGCGAAATTTCTTCCTAAATCCGCGTTCAGTCATATCAAAATTCTTTAACAACGCATCTTTCAACTTGTCATAATCCGCTGCATCATCTACTGACAATCTATCGTAAACATCAAGCGCGCGACCTTTAAGTAATGCGCTTAAATATGCAGCCCAAACGTTTTTATCCCATTTATTCGCCGTCGCGTATTTCTCAAACCTTGATAAGTAACTATCCATCTTGTCCTTACTTTCATCAAAATACGGTAATTTGGGATCTCGCGCATGCGCTAACTTTTCAGCCTTCTGTTTTTCTAATTCAACTCTAAACGTTACCTTCTGCAAATCTATCTGATTCTTTAACTCGCGTTGCTGCAATTCAAAACTACACTTCAACTTTTCTAACTCAACTTCGCTCGACAACTTCGCTTCCTTATCGCTTTCGACTTGAGACAACTTAGCTTCCCTATCTTTCTCGGCTTGCCGCTCTATACTTTCGATCCGCGCCATCTCGATTTCCCTATCCGCCACAATCTTAGCTTCTTCCGTCGCCCTATCCGCCGCAATCTTAGCTTCTTCCGTCGCGATCCTAGCCAATTCAATTTGCCTATCTTTTTCGGCCTGCGCGATCCTAGCTAACTCGATTTCCCTGTCTTTATCGGCCTGTACAATTTTAGCTAACTCAATTTCCCTGTCTTTATCGGCCTGCGCAATCTTTTCTTTATCAAGTGCCCTTACCGCGTGCCTTTCTGCCCTCTCAGTCTCTTGCTGTTGCTTTACAAATTCCTGCAATGCCTGCCCTTCATAACCTAACTCCCTTCCCGTCTTAACTAACTGATCCATGACGCTTAACGTAATGCTCACGTTAATTTAACTGAAACCGACGTTCACTTATAGTCACACACGTTAACTAAAACGTTAACAATAATAATAACGAACTAATCCAACTAAAACGTTGATTAATTAGTATACTCGCGATCTGGACGTAGCCATTAAAGTTACGTTCATAACAGACCGGAAATGACGTCATAAACTGACGTTGACTTTGCCGAGAATTACTTTTCACTATTAAATGACGTAATTAGATGACGTAAATAACCCACATTACAATTACGCCCAACTTGATCTAGCGTATCGGATATACAAACGTAACGTATGTAACGCAACGTATTAACACTGACACGACAACTGTACGTCCTACATTACAAAACCTTATAAGATACCAACGGTAAATCAAACTTAAGATTCCGCTATTAGGTTTAATTGTAACGATATTATATTACGTTACGAGTAACCTACGTTACTAAATCAGGACATAAAATGGACCTCAGTAACGGTTACGACAGAACGTACAAACGTTTGAATTAATGAACTAACAGATTGTCATGCAACAGCAGTGCCCAGGTACTCAAATGGACCTTAAAACTAAATATGTATCATCCGTGCCAAGACAATTCAGGTCTATATAACCTCAGTTTCCCCACTCAGATATGCAACCTGTTACATTTTATCACAAATTAATGCATGGGCTATCGCACTTCATCACGCAGGGAATAAGGATAGTTGACCTTAATTGAGTGTAGGTTACATTTACAAAGAATTTAGTGGCAAAATTGCTCCCCTAAAATTCACAGCCTTACGTCACCTTAGAAAAGAACAATCAGAAAGTCAATAATAATAAAAAAAATGACTGACAAGATTGTGCCTAGATTCTGTATATATTGTCAATGTGTTACACTGGCAGATATTAACCGGAAATCAAATCCCACTTCTGACACCATGTTACGCAGAAGGTTTTACACTTGGTCGACACGGGTGTAGAGCCTTATGCGTCGCCAGGACGGCGGAGGGTGACTTCCGGTTAAAGGGTTATCTACCAGTGTATTTCACTAACAAGGAAACTCTAACAACGTTAGAATTTTTTTGAAGTTTATATATATATATAATGTAAATTCTATATACAACAATACAATTTACAACTGTCACAATTACAATAATATACAACACATATCAGTTCATGTCGCTGGCCCAAGTAAGGTGTTTGTTTCAAATCTGTAATCGATTTGCGTACAATACGCAAATAGATTACCGTCTGACGTCAACACCGTACTCGGCTCAGCGCCATGAACTAAAGGAAAACACAAAGAACAAAAAAAAAACGTTAGTTTGAGCTCATACAAAAAAACAAGGCCTTATGTTGGTAGACTTCAATTCGTCGTTCCCTGGATCATGTCATGGGCCAGTCCATATATCATGAGGAACACCAACTTATAATAAAACGTGCACGATTATATACTGGTCGCTCCCTGGATCGTACCAGGGACCAGTCTATATATATTAACACACTTTAGTGGACGAACACTGTCCCACACTTGATGTGACCTTCAGATCTTATCACAGAATCTGGCAAAACTGTGCTAACCACTTCCGCCTACATTTTGTGCTTCCCGCCTCTGCTTAGGAACCATGCACAAACGGCGTTGTAACTGCCTCTACCCGGGTTGGTATTAACCTGGAGACGTTTATCGAATCTCCAGGTGAGACGTGGCTCTAAGCCCTAACAGCTGACTGCCGGACTTGATGTGCCTAAAAATAACGAACTTACACTTAATACATTGTAACTACATAATAACAATACGTAAGACTTGGGCCTGTCTTGGAAATACCATACAACGCCCTCGGCGAATGCCGAGCATAACGTGCACACGCCAGCCGTGTCACTAGACACGACTCGCGCTCACGATGTAAAGCTACAAGTGTGCTTACCACTTCCGCCAATGAAGAAACGTAGATCCTACCACGCATGTGCGTCAAAGGATCTGACGTCAAACATTGTCAAGAAGTATACTGACGTCAACAGGCATTACCATGACATACCCCACATAAAACATGAATAATCTAAACAATGTCCTATTTACATTAAATTGATTTACCAAAATCTAACTCGCATATGTTTTAATTCATTTCTTTAAACTAAGCGTAATACCATTTGCCATAGAATATAATAGCTGAATAAGCGTTTCTCACACATTTGGGATCATAACGTTTGATCTGACATCATGACATCAATGATGTTATACCATATGACGCCGTCTAATGAAGGCAAATCAAACGCATGATGACCAAATGCTACCATTATAACTTATGGAAAAACCCTTAATGCGGTGCATGCTATGGCGTCAATTGACGTCACGAGTATATAAATTAGTTCCATTACAAATCAATCTACTTCTATAGGCCACGTATACGTGAAACTAATATAAAAAGTGCTGACGTCGCAATAACATGAATGCAACTGACGTCACATGAATAACATGAATGCAACTGACGTCACTGGACGTCAAATAGACGCACACCATTGCGACCAACATCAGTGATATAAACTATTTCCGAAATTTACAAAACTTCCTAATATACAAATATTATGCGCAGCATGCTTACTAACAAAATCGGTCGACACATGCGCAGCCTGATCACTGCCAACAAAATCAAATCAGTCGACACATATAATCATACCATATCAATCAGAAGTCACATTTTTCATTCTTAGCCAAACTATTCTAAATAAATATAATAAAATCTTACCCTTCTAGGTCTTAACACAGAATCTGGGCACACAACAATATAACATCCATCAAGAATTAAACAGCCACGTCTAACTTTTCATTAAAAGATAGGCGTATAAATACTATGCGTCTCACATTTAAATCATGGGACACGAATATAAGCGTGCAGGTACTCACATTAAAATCATGCAACACGCTGTCCACAATCAAAAGACTCGTGCAGGTATTCACCTTAAAATCATGCAATACGCTGTCCACGAGAGGTATTCACAAACAACCCATGCATAACGTAGCCACAATTTCCGTAAATGCTTTATTACCACAGTTACCCTAAAAACCGTAGCCTTACTGATTGAAAGGATTAAAATAATCTCAACGACATAGTGGACGATTAGATCCATTTCGTAACACCGAGGTTATAAAACTTGAGTATATTCTCAAACTCAAAATAAAGCACACTGACTGGCTGTTTCCGAGCATGTAATAAAGCACACTGATTGACTGCTTCCGAGCACATGCTCGGAAGCAGCCAGTCAGTGATAAAGCACACTGACTGGCTGCTTCCGAGCATGTAATAAAGCACACTGCTCGGAAGCAGCCAGTCAGTGTGCTTTATTTTGAGTTTGAGATAATTCTCAAGTTTTATAACCTCGAACCCTGACGTTGTAGTGACGTTGATCTGGCGCTGTTTCGATATTTCTTGCCTGCTGGGTTACGTCCTGGGCCAGGTGGTTCAAAGCATCCCGGTAACATCAAGAGTGTTGCTCCAAAAAGAAAAATGTGAATAACTTTTGAAAAGCTTGTCAGATTTTTTTTTCATCAAGAGCAGCTACGTTTTTTCGAAGGCCTATCATATATTTGCAAATCTTACGCCTCGTTCACCAACGCCATCGTATGTTTTCAACAATCGGACCCTGGAGAAATGATGCCACCAGCCTACTATAGACGACAGTCATAGCCAACCCATTACTTAATGATATGTTCTGTACTTCGAAACAATATACGAATACTGAGTACACAGCTGGGTGGCATTTTTGGCCCTTCAGTTATTAAGTACACTGTAAAAAAATTCTGTAGATTTTACGGTAGAATAACTGGAAACCAGCTGCCAGTCCTTTTCCCGTTAATTTTACGGGCTTTTGCCTGTAAGACATTGTTTGAAATCACGAAATGGAAGTTTTATCTTAACTTGGCGCACGCGAAAATAACTTGAAGGGCTATCTAACCAAAACGACATCTGCTCTTTTCTGTCCCACTCTGCTTGATGATTCCTGCAATATTTACGGGCGCCCGTAAAAATAACGGTAAAAGGACTGGCAGCTGGTTGCCAGTTATTTTACCGTAAAATCTACCGTTTATTTTTGCAGTGTAGTTTTGGTAAAACAACAACAACAACAAAAAAAAGCAACAATAACAATACCATACATACATACAATGACTCGGCGAGCGGTCACAACTTATTTTTATTGATAAATACGAAAAAAAATCTCAGAATTATCGAATTATTTTAAAATGTTGTCTGACTCAAAGTACATTGTTTGACTCAACGTACATTTTCCTTCCAAAAGCTCCGACGGTCATGTCTCTTACGAGACAGCAGATTGACGGTTTGTGTGGTTTACAGGTCAAGTTCTACCGCTATGATAAGATCATATTCACTCATGATCGGTTTCCACAGCTTTTTATCCACGAGTTGGTTTTCAACACCCAAATGTGGGCATACGAGTTAAACAATGCCAGGACGAAAATGGAGACTACACTAAAAGGCAAGAATTCGCCAGGAAAGCAACTTCTATTCTTCAAAAAAGATGATCCTTTTGAGAAGAATACCGAAACGAAACTACGTTAATGGCGTACTCCTGCACTGTCTGAGGTTGAACAGAGCCTTCGTTGTTCGCATTTTTGCCAACAGCAAAACTTCATATCAGACTTGAGTGAATGCTCAGGCTGAGTTCATTCTTCGCAGTTTGCACACTTATCCCAATTGGCTGTTTTCGGCGAAGTTAAGCCCCAGTGATGTATGCAAAACGGTGCTCATGTCATACACGACAAAAACAGACTCAGTTATATAAGCCTGCGCAGCGGCACAGTCTGATTAGAACTAAGTCGTCCATACACACCATGTATGGTTTTTGATGAAACTGAAGGCTATATGCAAAGCTATGGTCAGACAGCACTGATCCAGACTGGTTTGAGTCTTGTGTGTTAGCAGATACGTTAAGCACCCATTTTGCTTGTTGCAGCTCAGTTTATATCGGACAGTAACAGGACAATGCACAAGACATGCTATGGTATGGATTTAACTGCTCTTGCAAGAGTATTTCTCATACATCTAGTCCATCGGTAGGCACGGGAGAAAACTGACCTTCTGGTAGCGGAACAGGTCCACCAGAAGCACGACGTCAAAATGACATCATACCAACGTCGCTGTGACATTGCGACGTCACATCGACGTCGGGATGACGTCAATTGGACGCTATGTGCCAGCTGGGGGGCATTTCGACGACACACGGGCGAGACTCGCATAACAACACTTTACCACTAAGCCGAGGGCTCGCTGACAAGACAGAATTGCTTTTGCTTTAGTTGCCACAGACGAGTTTACTTCGTATGACAACTCGTCGTTGTACTGACAATCAAGAGAAAAAAGAGAGAAAGAGTTTGTGTCATTCAATTTTTGAGAGAGACTTTGGCTTCGCTTGAAACTTCACTAATCATTCATTTCAAAGAGAGAATAAGAGAGAGAGGGAGAGAGAGAGGGAGAAAAGAAAGCGTGGCATCACGAGCTTAAAAGGTATTAATTCTGAAATAACAAAACATTCCTTCGGAAGCTTAATTCCACTCACTTTACGATATTGATAATAACACCCTTTGTAAAGTACATTTTAGGTATTTTTGCCTCAAGCGATATCGGGAACGACCTGTCTTAAGGTGAATGGGCACACTTTTCGGGGAAGCAACACTGTCATTTTCAGTTTTACATCCCTTTCAGAATGGGGCAAATTCTTTTCTTAAATTGTTGACCCTATGAAAATGACATCATCTGGATTCAAGCCGCGTCGTTGCCGAAACAAGCCTATATGTAAAAACAGCATGCTCATGATAGGCACATGTTGCAGGATAGGCGAATCATACGGTGCTTACTGCATACTCTTGCAGGATAGGCGAATCATACGGTGCATACTCTGACCAGACTGTAGAGTAAACTGCGCAAATACACATAACATGCAGACCTTTTTTAATAACGTTCCAAAAGTTGAGTCGTCTTGCCCGACGGGTAAAATATAAATGCTCTCTTATTCATAATGAAGAAGTCGGGGTATCGAATCCAGCCGCGTTCGTGACTCTCCTTGGATTGTTACTTTATAATCCAATCAATTAAAATGACAGCTCAGGTAGGGGTATTCACCAGTATTACCAGTATGTACACGGGCGGCGAATTATGTTATCTTTATTGCCCGAGTGTCTTAGTCTTGCAGATTGTTTCATCCTTACCCATTACTGCTAAACTATCACCGCCGTTTTAAACCACCAGGAACTCTGCACTTTTCTATCAAATAATAATAATAACAATGCCTTTTCTCATTTTATAGCGCATTATTTACGCAGTCGGGCTTTTTTCACTATTATTATTCGATTGATTTCATCGTATGTTGAAGAGCATTGCCACGTGTTTTGTGTTTTATGTGTTAATAATACCGCTGACAGGTACCGTTAAGTTTGTGACAAGACGGTTTGCTTTGAAGCTAAAATACCGTTGTACACCTGCACTTTAGTAGCGGAGAAACCCGTTATCCTGTCTAATTCAGTCTAAAAAGAGAAACATTTCAGACAGTCAGATTTTTCGAATTAATGAAAACTGCCATATTTCATTGTAAAAGTTTATTTGACAAAGATTCTATATCATATTTTCTTTAACAAATAATTTGCTCCGTGTAAACGCAAAATGTTTGGCATACTTTCTTTGTTAAAGTTTCTATGATATAGAAACTTTGCTCGGTTGAACGCGGCCTTGTGAGCTAGGGATCCTCCACGCAAACCGAACAACTGAATGTCTGATGAACGAAAAATCTATACGCCCATTGGAATCAGAGGGAACAACTCCTCAATCACCGAATGCAGGATTAAAGTAACCTTTTTCAAAATATTTTACCCATCAAGGACAACCATACCAAAAATCAGTTTCCTAGGTCAAGTGGTTCAGAAGTTGAACAATATGCCCAGTGGTTCTTGAACCCGGTAGCTGTACTGACTTTCAGGGCCGACAACTCCGTAATTACTGAATACAGAGGTATCTCTCTAAGCTTTACCAAAAATCAGCTTCCTAGATCAAGTAGTTCGGAAGTTGAGAAAATGCCAAGATTCAAACAAGGAGCATAACTCAAGTACTTTTTAACAGATTGTCCCCAACAGTTAAGCAGTTCAGCCTATCTAACCACCAAACTGTATATGAAATATCATAATTTTTGCTCAAGAACATTTTTAACTATTGTGCTAACAAGATTTCGTTTTATTTTCGACAGGGGAAGTAACTCTTAAAGTACAAGTTTGACGGAGCAAACAAAAAAAATATGGGTCCGCTCATTTGTCATGCTCTATTCATATATGAACTTTCAAAACACTAAATCCAATGCTTTTAAGCCAAGTAGCTACACAAGTACTATCAGGGGGAACGACTCCATAATCACTGAATGCAGAGTAACTAAACCTAACCTTTACCAAAATATTTTACTCATCAAAAACAACTAATGTGCCAAAATTCAGCTTCCTACGTCAAACGCTTCAGAAAATTCAAGCAAATGTTGCATAACTGGGTCATTTTTCGACGGAATTAGCCCAAAAGGTAATCAGCTCATGTTTTTATCAAGTTCCGATAAACAATACGTTTCTATGCCCGGGACGACATTTTCCCCCTACTATAAGCCTATGTGAAAAATTTTCGGTCTTCAATGGCGAGTAGCTCTGAAGTGTCGACTCTGATCTAGTTCAAACTAAAGTTTGTCCGAAATTATATGCCTTTCCTAAATATCAGCAAATTTACTAAGGATCCAATAAAAAACAAAAAACAAATGGGCTTTCTGAGGGCAAAGTCAAATATGGTCTTTTTAGCACACAGGGCAAGTAACTCTAAGAGAAATTGTACAACAGGGCCGAATTTCGAACTGAGAATTTAGCCTGTCCTACTTATCTGTAATTCTGATGACGTTTCGATTAAAAGAAAAGTCCCTATGCCCGGGACAAGGTCAAACGAGGGTTATTTAAGCACTCAATGGCAAGTAGCGCCAAGGCGAAATGTACAATATGGCCGAATGGCCAACTCATGCAAGAGTTTATGACTGCCTTTGTTACAGATACCAACCTTTTAAGTAGCAGTCCCGACTTTGGCATTTATGAACTAAGTCGATTTTCTTCAACTGGTTTTTGAATATTATATGTTTTCCAATGTTGTGTTTGCTTTTGAGCCGTTTGTCGAGTTTGTCGAGCTCACCATGCTCTGTGCCAGTTCTCGTCCCGACGGGACTACGTTACAATGGAAATTAATATAATACTACGCATATTGAGCTAAGACACAACAAAACCAACAAAGTGGTTGTGCGCCTAGCGCACCCTCAGATCAGCCTGGGCGTCCGCCAAGTCTGACCAGTCTTCGCTGTCTGCATGGAGGTAGGTTAGACCCTTAGCTACCCTTTAAGTGCACTGCCAAGACTCTCATCTGACTAGGCGGAGGGCAAGGCTGGTCTGAGTTTGTGCTGTGCGCACAACCCCTTCGTTGGTTTTCTCGTGCCGCGGCTCAAATTAGTATCGAATATATACTAGCCTTCGTCTGTAAAGGAGCGTTTTCCCGATAAATTTTCGTGATATTATTTTTTAATAATAAATGCAAACACATAGTTTCTGAATTAGTGTGAGTTTATGTCAACAAACTGATGAATTGTAGCGGAGGAATATGTGTGCTTTTCCTAGCTGAGTACAAATAACATTTATCACTTTATTTGCCAGTTGTAAATTACCAATTGGTTTCTGAAGATTTACATTATATGATTTTCTGACGTCATTACTTCACTGACACTGTTATCCCATTTCAGGTGTCATCGTTGTCGCGTCCCTCTGCCGCGTAGGTTCAACCCTGCGTGTGGTTAGGTTAACTGACCGTCCCGACATGACCATAGTTGTTTACCGTGGACGTTAAGCATCAAATCAATCAATCAATCATTTGAACAACCTTGATGGCACTCGAGTACCCGATTTTATATACCAAATTTCAAAGCCATCAGTCAGTCGGGTCTGGAGAAGATACTTTTTAAAGATCGATATTAGGTGATTGATTTGATGCTTAACGTCCACGGTATACAGCTATGAGACGGTCAGTTGACCTAATCACACTATTGCTGGGCAGACTTAGACCTCCATACGAACCGAACTACCAACTAAGTGTGTGCACCGCGGTGGAGGGTGAGGGTGAAGGTTATGGCCCAGTAAAACCGGTTTAAACCCCCCAGTAGTTATTACTGTCCGTCCCAAGGCGGTACTTTCGTTGCGGTTGCATCTGTTTTATGTTCGGTGCTGTTTAATTTATTGGTTATCCCCTCGGGGATAACCATATTAAGATAGGAATTCGTACTCGATTTGTACGCCGTTTCCTTTTGCTAAAATACAGGTCCCACTATTTCCCGGTACTTCTACATTTGGCACACCCTGCTATAGGGTTCTCGCCAGCATCGCTAATGCATGATCTTTTTAGCTTATATCTTAAAACACTTTATCTCACCCTACGCAAACAGATACCTGAAAGTTCGGTATCACTTAACAGTACAGATCAATAACAAGTTCTGCTTGATTAACGCTAAATACAGGTTCCACTATTTATCGGTATTTGCATAGTTTGGCGCACCCAGCTGCAGGGTCCCTTCCAGCATTGCTAAGACATGAGCAGTAAAAACACTTCATCTCGCCTAATACAAGAATCTCACCTAATACAAGGACTTACCAGAGAGTACAGTCCACTTACGAAGAGCCATTACTAAACAGTACAGGTCATCTAACAAAAGTTAATAGCACTGAAGCTCACCTGATACAAGCAATCACTAGACAAAAAGAAAAAGCTGTCAAACTCGCCACTTACCTACAGCTTCAACAAAATTAAGAATACAATAAAATTAACTTGTATTGCTGCCAATTTTCTGCTTTACCACTTGCGTGCTATAGATTCATTTGCTAGGGGATAACCTCTCAAGCTTTTTCAAAAGCTAAACTTGTTGTATTCTTATTTTAACCCTTCTATAATAAAAATAGAAAATAGGTAAAAATAGTTGTTAAATGTTTTTCGTATAATTTGCTTAGTCTGTTGTAACCCTTCTGTTGATCTAGATTATTTAGTTCAGTGAAGATATCTTAGTTGCCACCCTGTTTGGGAAAGAGCTGCTGACTCGGCTTATCACTTGTAATTTATTGTTTGTTGGAATGTCTTTGTCAATCTTTCCCTTTGATGTCTGATTTTTACCATATATGGACTAGGTGGCCATGTTGTTCATGCAACCCAGACCTTTTGAACAAATTTCCATTCCCTCAACCGCTGGAGGGTCTTTATGAAATTTGGTTACAATTGGCCCAGTGGCCTTCGAAATTGTCAAAATCTGAGAGTTCAGGGTCAAAGAATGACCTTGACCTCTTGTACTCATAAATCTTCATGTTCTCATTAAGGTGACTGTATATACCATTTTAAGGCCTAAGTCTTCCATGAAATCTTATGCTCTTACATTTTCATATCTTCTATCTTGTCATAAAAAAGGTCAATGTCAACCCAATGTCATTATTTGAACAATCTTGGTAGTACTCGGGTACCCAATGCTACCTACCAAGTTTCAACGCCATTAGTCAATTGGTTCTTGAGAAGATTTTAAAGGTGTTTACCATATATGGGCGTGCCGGTCATATTGGTTATGTGACCAGGCTATTTTAACAAATCTTCATTCCTTCAACCCCTGAAAGCTCTTTAACAAATCTTCATTCCTTCAACCCCTGAAAGCTCTTTATGAAACTTGGTTACAACTGACCCAGTGGCTTTTGAGGAGATTGTTTGAAACGGGCGAAATACGAGATACGAGAGACCTTTGCCAAAGATCAAAGGATGCCCTTGACCTCTTGTACTCACAAATCATGTACTCATTAAGATGACTGTATTTACCAAATTTTACACCAAAATCTTGAACAGTTTCCAAGAAATCTCATGTTCTAGCATTTTCCCATATTTGACCTTGCCGTAAGAAAGGTCAAAGTCACCCAAGGTCATTATTTGAATAATTTTGATAGTACTTGAGTACTCAATGCTACACACCAAGTTTCAAACCCACCGGTCAATTGGTTCTGGAGAAGACTTTCAACGGTTTTACTATATATGGGCGTGGCGGCCATATTCATCATGTTAACCATTTTCAGACCATTTTAACGAAGGAGGGCGGGGGGGGTCTCACCCTATAGGAAATTCACATAGAGTTCTGCCCACGCTCGGAATTTAATCTTAATATGCATAAAGATTGTCAAGCACATGAGTCTTGCATTTGTGATATATTTATCCGTTGATCTATTTCAGTATTTAAATAACAGCAATTTTTGTATTTTTCGAGGAAAAAATTGGTGCCCTTGTTTTAATCCTCCCAGAGCTATGAAATTTTTGTACCTAATTTTGTCTCAAAACGATGCCTAGTAATTTGTGAGTATGTATGTAACATAATTGTAGATCAATGTATCAAATGAAAATATCCACATAAAATTTCAACTGAAATATGCCCATATTTCAGATCCATAAATTATTTTCAATAAATTAAAATGTTGATTTTAGTTTGTTATAGTTCTTGTCAACCTATGAAATTCACATCAAAATTGACCACACATGTGTAGGTAATGATATTAAAAAAATCAAGAAAAATTAAAACCGGTAAAATTATTTTTTGAGTTTTTATGTTAACAGTCAAATTTTTTGAAAAGTGTAAAATCCACATTATTCACAGAAATTTGTTTTTGGTATCTTTGTGTTTCATTGTTAGGCCAATTTTATGTTTCTATCATGTTTTGCATTGCCAAGCCACATAAGACGTTTCTGTTTCTATGATAAAAGGTATTTTTCCGAGATAATGGCACCTTGTTGTACTCCACAGTGGAACTTTAAATATATTCATGATAAGTCTTAATTAAACGAATGTTTATCGTTTATTCTTCTAATTTCATGAGAAGTATACTTTCCATATTTGTGTGGTACTGCCAGATCAACAATTCTTGTAGAAGGCTTCATGGTAATTGCTTACTTGTCGCTTTTACTATACGGTTAACCAGTACTAAATCCCATAACATTTTCCAGCTAGTACCTAATTTTGCAGTGTTTTGCTTCTATTCATAAGCCCTAACCAATCAGAATCTATCCATCATTTCCGTTAGATACCACAGCTGACTTGAACCGTTTTGCATCTGGCAGTGCCTCTATTGATGGGTGATAAGCCATGTGTCCAAGATAATATAGGATACTGGCGATATGAGCACTCATGCCAATGGTCCTCTTCCCAGCGGGGCAGATGCAGTAATAATCTTTAACTGGGTCAGTATCATCATTTTGGTCATACTGAATCCAGACATTATATTTGGTCTGGGATTTGTGTCTGGACTGAATCTGACCCCTTATCAGATCATCCGAGTGCTGGTAAACCCAGATCTGATAATCACCGTCTTCTGTGGTACGCTCCTCAATGTAACCAGGAGCTTGATTAAGTTGGTAAGTACCACGGGCAACTGTTTCCAGATATTCCATATCTAGCTGTGGAAAGGCAATGTCAGAGGCATCAAGTTTTTTCCATTCAGCTTTACACCTCTTGCTTAGGTTAGGATCAGCCTTAACTCTCCCAGCCAGATGACTTTCATTTGTTAATCGGGATTGCATGGCATCTGCAAGTCGCTGGTCCCTTGCATCCCGTTGAGGATTAGGCTTATAAATGGGGCCCCTAATTCCATTCAGACAAGCAGTTACACTCCTCACCAGGTTACCAACGACTGTAATATAGTGGTTAAAACTAAGCTGATCTTTAAACATGTACCATTGTTTAAGACGACCATGGTAGCTTTCAGTAGTAAAAATGGATCACCCTGACTTACACCTCAATTGAAAAGAAACTTAAGTAGTCAAATTGACTAAAGGGGACAATTAGCAGTCAAGCAATTATTCATATATATGTATTTGCTTTGTATGATATACTTTACACAAATAAAAATATTTATGCATGAAATTCAGCTACAGAATTAGTACATTTTATATATGCAAATTGTTGAGGGTAAAATAGTTTTTTTTATAAACCTTTTAAATCAGTGTATTAGCATGTAGAACAATCTGTTATGATTGTTATGTATACTAATTGTTATATTATGACAAAAAGAAGTGGTTCTGCGAACTTATTCACACTTAATTCTGACATGAGCTTTTCTCTTAAAGTCGACCTTCATAAATATTACGTAATATTTGACAATGTTACCGGTTTCCAAATGTCATAACATTCTAAAGGTATTGAGAAGATACACAGGGCCTACTTTGCTAGCAATTTCAAAGGTTGATAAAGACTGCAACCCTTTTAAATTTTAAGTTGAAAATCATGTTTTGGTAATTTCAGCCTTAATTATTTTATAGTTTCAGACTTTATGTTTCGAGAAAAAACATGTGTATATATCTATTCAATCACAAATGGTATTGAAGGTATCTTTAAACAGTCCTTTTACAATTCTAGTCCAAAGTTTATGAAATTAAGGAAAGCATATACTTTAAGACTAAAAAAATGAATGGCAGGTATCAGGAAAAAAATGGAGTACCTCAAGGTGCTCTCCTGATACCTAAAATACCTTTTTGAAGATAATAAATACATATTTATAGTTGATAGGACAGTGGCACTTAGCATGCATAGTAACAGAAAATCCAATGTGGGCGCATATGAGACCCCCCCCCCCCCCCTTTTCATTCCCTCAACCCCTGAAAGCTCTATATGAAACTTGGTTCAAATTGACCCAGTGGCTTTTGAGATTGTTGACGTTGTCAAAACATGAGAGAACTAGGTCAAAGGTCAAAGAATTACTTTGTAGTCTTGAACTCACAAGCCTTCATAAACTCATTAGGATGAATGTATTTACCAAATCAATTTTTAGGCCAAAATCTTCAACAGTTTCCAAGAAATCTTATGTTCTAGCATTTTCCCATATAAAAGCACCAAAGACCAAATTTGACCTTACCATGACATAGGTCAAGGTCAACTCAAGGTCATAATTTGAACAATCTTGGTAGTACTCACGTACCTGATGCTACAAACCAAGTTTCAAGGCCATAGGCCCATTGGTACTGGAGAAGATTTTTTAAAGTTTTTACTATATATGGGCATGGCGGCCATGTTGGTCAATTTACCAGGACCATTTGTATAATTTTCAATGCCATGACCCCCAAAAGACTTCATATGCAATTTGGTTAAAATCGACCCAGTAGTTTCAGAGAAGTTGTTTGAAATTGTTGACGGACGGACAATGACGAACGATGGAGCCTGCTTCTCCTATAAGCTCCCCCGGAGCCTTCGGCCAGGTGAACTTAAAAGCCAAGGATTTGCTTTAACATTGAAATATGTTTAGCCCTGCAATCCAAACTAATCAAAGGCTTTGCGCTTCATCAACAGTTTTAAACATGAATGACAAGTATCTACTGGGTAAATTCTACAAGTGGATGAGTAATGGCTTGAAACAGACCAATTAAAAGCAGTGGTTGCAATGGAAGCTGACCCCCCCCCCCCCCTTCCGTACACTTTAACTGAAATAAAACTTCGTTTCTCTTTGGACTTCAAACTTATACAGTAAAGATGTTCATATGATCGGTTAATTCACTACAGAGCTACGGTCCCGGAAATTTCAAATGACTTCAAGAAGCATGTTGACCCGTTAGATGCACCAGTTTTCAAACGATATTGCTGAGAATTAAAGTAATTAAAATTAAGGACACTTCAAACCAGGTTGCATTTTAGCTGTATGGGAATGATGGTAGATCTACAACGATAGGCAATGATCAGGAATTTAATAATGTAATCAGATCCCATATCCAAACCTCGAAACCAAAAGGTAAAGAATTATTATAACAGACTGATAAAGGTTCACGGAGATATGCAGGTAATAAGCGAATGAACAGCTCTTTTCCAAACTAATTGTCATTTAG